>JBAMNC010000569.1:0-425163 GCA_037902135.1 Cetoscarus ocellatus | reverse complement strand
AGTCAAATCCACATGGCCCAAATGCCCAGTAGTCCTGCACTTGCACCTGGCTGTACACCCAAAATTTTCTACTTTCCATAACATTAGCCGATATTTTCATGCATGCGCAATACTTCCTGCATGTGTGGTACAGGTACTGACATGCCAGAGCCGGAAGTGAGGTTAAAATATGAATTGAATGATGACCATTGTGATTAATCAGTTTACAGTAAAAAATTGACAAACATTATATAGACTTTAGAGGTCCAAACTTGGAACTGTGGGTCAAAAACAAAATATAATGAGTACAAAATTGTTTGATTTTTATCAGTCTGCTAAACTTTTTATGCAGATGTCATCTTAGAGTCTACTTTAAGCCTGCTAGTTAAATCCATGTTTAACTTAAAGATGATATTTTTGCCTCATATCAGGTTTACATATTCATTTCTGATCATTGCTAGAATATATTCACAATTAGTTGAATAAAAAGTCTAGTTTTCATATAAAGACTCTTTCTGTCTGAGATTCTCTGTTAGAGCTCCTGCCCCTTTTATGTTCCCTTCCCCATGTGGACCCAGTCTGCTCTGATTGGTTTAAAGTTCTACTCTGTGGTGACTGATCAGTTCAGCTCTGCAATGGGCTTGCTACCACTACAAAATGGTATTTAACTGCTGACAAAACAATGGTAAGACATCACACCGGTAGGTCCACTCAGGGGGTCATGGGAACGAGATGTTTTAGGCATCCGCTGGCGCTGCAAAGACTTGGGGAGAGCTCCTAGTGCTGCAGACTTTTTATTTTGTTTGTAGAAGTGCTGTGTCATACAGAGGAGACATGTTCTGCACTCTATATGCCATAATAAAATTTAGAAAAGGAGAATGTCATGCTGTTGTCACAGTGCTATGGGGGGCTGGTTGCCACACATGTAACCCACTAAGTTAAAGCTCTAGGGTGCAATTCTACCAGATAACCTCACAAACACAATGTGAATAAGGCAAATAACAATTGATTGGATTTTAATCCCATATTACAACCAACCCTGTGCTAGGGTTGGTTATCACAGTGGGTTAGAGTGTTTTAATGGTTAATAACTTGCTGTAAAAAGAATTTCTAAGAATGAAATTGATCACCAATTCATCACAAGATGCAAGCTTTCATGTAATTTAGGAATAACCATAGCAGGACTTATTGATCATGAGAAAAAAAGTCGGATACCAACCCTGGTCTCCCATAACTGTAATTGATAGTCCATGTTATTTTCACCTAAAATATAGCTACTGACATATTTTTTACTTTGAATCAAGAAAAAAAACAATGAAGTCAGAAATACTTTAAAACAGATGACTAAATGCTTAGCTAAATGCACAAAGTTAGATTATAAATGCATTTTTCCTCTTTTTTTTATGGCTTTGAGGCATGAAAAAAATATAAACCTCAAAACCAGACCACGACACTCCTTAGACACTTTTCAAAGCCGTCTTATTCCTCAGATTTCCAGGATGTCCTGGATCATTTGGCTTGTGTGTGAAGTTTCCTGCGACGCAAATTAACCCTGTAAAGACCCAGGTGTTATGCAAATGAGTCTTTGCTAAGTCAAAGGTGAAGGTTGCTTCCTGTTCTGAAGAAGCTCTCGGTGGCCTCAGAGGGACTCTCTGTAAAGGAGTGAGAGCTGCGTGGAACCGACTCCTTTCACTCTGTGGTAAGTGGCATTTCACTTCAGTCAGAACCAGTTCATCCAGTCCAGTAAACTGGCTACTTTTGTCAAATACAACAAGTCAGATAGCATTTCCGATTCAGATTTTCAAAGTAAAACTGCAAACTTGACTTTACTCCTCCGTCTTTGGCTTTTGTTTAAATCAAATATACAATCTGAGCCATTTAAATAAAGAGTCCGATCCTCCTCCATTCCTTCAACATGTTTTAACTTCCTGTAACAATGTCTTGTAAAGCCATTCCTTCTTATTTGCATTATACTAAGCAGCTGCTGCTTACTTTCCATATAAATTTGCTCCTGGGTCAAAATTTTAAATGAAGTTTTTGCGTTGTATCCATTTCATTTAGTTTAGGGAGCATGTCAAAAGTAAAATCGGCCATTACTGATACCTGTTTGATACAGCAGAAACAAAACTGTTTCTTAAATATCCTACATTTAATAAGTTATTTTTTTTTTAATCAAAAATTAAAGACAAAATTCTGCATACTGTCAGACTTGCATGCATATATCGGCGAAATGTAACCAATCTTACGTAATGTGCTATTCATACAGCATTTCCTCATTGTGTGTCATTTTGGTAATTCAGTTTATCAGTCATTAATATAATGGATTTTTTGTCGTGTGGTAATGAAATGGACCAAATTATCTGCAATCTTTGATGACTAGGTCTAAAACAAACAATTGTCCAATTCTGGGTGTCTAAGACTTCTGTTGTTAAAATACTGAGATATGTAGCCTATATCTTGTAATGCCATCCTGCTATAAAAAGCATTAAGATATGCTCCGTGGCCAATTTCACCTCTTCCACACATGCTCAATGGAGTAGTGCAGTAATGAGACCTAAACACATACACGAGTCAACATTTCACCACTTCCAGTTCCCTTGTCTCAAAGTCTATGGGATATTTGAATGGGTTTCGGATAAATGTCCGAAGTAACATCCCAGGTGAACACCTTCATACAAGATTTTAGTGCTTCTTTCAACAGGATGAAATGCATCTGGCATTGTCCCACTTGTGAATTTTGAACCCTTGTTGACAGGACTACAAAAATGGCCAGGACCTTATTAATATTTTTTTCTGATTGTCTTCATAAACAATGTTACATACACAATTGTCACAGCCATGAGCACTATTTTGCTCAGGTCATACTAAGAAAAAATTATCTTGAATAGGCAAAAGCATTAATAAGTTTTAGAGGCACACAGCATTTCAGCCTATGTTGTAGCTCCATAATATCCTGATAATAGCATTTACACTTGCTGAGTTAAGCTTTTACCAGTATATGTTTGTTTGTTTGTTAGCAAGATTATGCAAAAAATACTGGACAGATTTTGCTGAAATTTTCAGGAGATGTTGGTAAAGGTCTGACTTTAAAACGATGAGATTTTAGTGGTGATAGAGATAAACATTAGCGAACTATCGTTTTTGCTTAATAACTGTCAAACTAATGACAATATCAACATGATTCTGAGTGCTAGTTGTGGTTTTCAGGGTCAAGGAATTATATTATGATGGTAACTGTATCATGGATCTATTGCTTATAGATGTAACAGCAGTATGTGAGCTTCATTGGTGGAGGTTTTGCTCTTAGAGCTTTCTATTCTTAAATGTAACCATGATGAATCAAACATGTATGTTTCATGAACTTTTTCTCAGCTACACAGCTTATTATCATCAAAATCCATTAAAGAGGGAACCAATGCATTGTGAACTTCCAGGTTGGCCTGAAAAACTACATCATCCCCACTGGTTTCTGAAAGAGTGGCTGAAGTCATGTAACATCAGCTATTTGATTATCTAAGGAGGCTTTGGGACATTTTTAATGGCCAATATTTAGACACTGATTCTGTAAACTTCTCTCTTTTAAACTTTAGATCAACCTACTTGCAGGGTTGAGATGAGGCAGGACTTAAGTCCAGCTGACCAACAGCAACATCATGTTGGCCTGTAGCACTGTCAATTATGTCCCTGACTATCCAAAACCAGAAATCCTTGATAAAATAAAAGCATGTGCAGCAAAATAAGAATTCACTCCTATACAAGAAAAGGTATTAAATATATGATGGGATGGGATGTCCTAACGTTTTTTATCAGGGCCATGAAAAATACATAAATGACTGCACGACTTTGCTACACCTCACTTTTACTGGACTGCAGGTAAGATTTAACTAAGGGGTGACCATCAGTTCTCAAGGGCCCCTGGCTGGCACTCACTTCCACAGGATCCGCCTCTGGTCAGGATAAAAACAACATTGTGTGCTGCAGAGAGGGAAAACACTGACCACTAATTTTAAGTCAGACAACAAAACAAGAGAAAACTTCAAGAAGCTAGAAAACTTTGTCAAACTGTTGAAAATGAATAACAACCAGAGATGGGGTAGATATTGCAAATATTGTTGTGAATAGTGTGACGTTTTTGCTTTTGTTTCTTTGTTTGTTTTTTAGCTTGTGCACAGGATAAGTCAAAAACTATGAAAGTGTTTTGATGAATTTTTCAGGAAATGTTGATCATGGCATAAGGAAGAAGTGATTAGATTTTGGTGGTGATCTGAATGGGATGCAGTTTTTTAGAGGATTTCTTAACAGTGAAAGATAGGGCAGTTTTCCACTTTTTTGACAATAACTTGCTGACAATGTTGGAAATGCCTTAGCAGAAGTTTGTGCTCTCAGAGCACTTCCAGTTTGCTGTAATCCAATTATCTTTATTCACTGACTTGTTTAAGGGCCTATATAAAATGGAGTATGGCACACATTTGGTCCCTGAGCAATAGTGTGGATACCCCGACTCAGACTGAAACTGGTTGAACCTGGAGAGTGAAGCTCTGCTTTATGATAAAAAAAAAAAAAAGAAAATCACAGGAAATAGAGAAAGGAGGTTTGTGCCTGACAGTGATGAAATGCTTATTCATGCTGAAAAAATCTTTAGTGCTGGACTCAATCCTGTCACCTCATGGTGTTCTGCAGACGGCCTCAAGCGGACCCTCGAGGAACTGCAGATATTTACACCTCTGCAATGGCCTCAATTTTCAGCGCTTGGAGAAGCTACATGCGCTACTTGAGCTTTTATTTTGAAGAGATCATACGTCACTTCCTTCAGAATGTCTTCGCTCTGTGTGGGATTGACGGAGTATCGCCGTGGCTGTAGCTGAGGCGGGCTGGCAGAGGGAGGAGGGAGTGTCTGCAGGGTGTAGCAACAGCAGCAGCAGCAGCAGTCTGACCTCTTGTTGGTGTGAATGACTAAGAAAAAGATCCTCTGACAACAGCTCAGCGGGCGACACGGTCGAGGAAAACTGAGGAACAATTTTCTTTTGTGACTTCTTCCCGCTTTCATCCTCCTTTTCCTTCTCCCTCCACCTGTATGACTCCGTGAAGACGAAAGGTAAGAGAAAACTTTTTAACAGACGAAAAGTCAATAATTGAACCGTAGTAAAAGCTCGTAAAGCTGGTGTTAAAGCAGGTGCACCGTCTTTATGAGCTCTTTAAACCGATTAGCCTTTTAAAAGTAACTCTGTTGTCAATGTGGGTATTCGTTACTTTATTAGACAAACTAATTGTCTAATTAGCTTTAATTAAGTGTAAAGTTTCATGTGTGTCGCCCACTTTCTGTTGTCCAGCTGCAGTGGTCACACAGCTGGTTCAATGACTGGGAGTTCAGAGTTGTTGTATTTATAAGTGACTTATTACCAACCCGACAAAAAACACTTATACTCATATAAAGACCGCTTTAACATGTGTCAGGAGTCACATATCGCGATAATTGACTTTTTATGGAGGAGTGTGATCCCAAACTAGCTTCTCACAGCATCCGTCAAAGAAGTAAATGATTAATTCAGAGGACATCAAACCCAAATGTTCTCGGGTCGAGTTAAAGTTAGCCTTGGTGGCTAACAGGCTCTGAAAGGTAAACAAAGATAAAGAGACAAAAGTCCCTTGAGCTAAGTGATTTTGCACTCCAAAGACTGAGTCCTAAATAAGCAACAGCAATCATCTTTCAGCTGAAGCTTTATCTGCCAGACTCTGATTGTTTCTCAGGAATGCAACGATAGGAATAGTTAAACATATTTTCTTGACCTCAGTGGGTGGTGCATACAGTTTTTGGGAGTCCACTCTGATCCATTACACAATATCATGCAAACCCAGTGGTGTTGTTATGTTACAGCACACTGTTACTTTGGTTAAGGCAGAGCTCTGTGTGAATGAAATAGCAGAAGCTTCACATCAGTGAAAGTAAGTAAGAAAATTTTTATTTTTAAAGCAAGACTGCACCATAATGGCCAGAAATCATAATCACAATGATTTTGATTCATACTAAGATCCTGATTGTTATACAGTTAACCTACTCATTGATGTAACAGCATCTGCCTCATATTGCATTTTTGTAACACTCATAACACTAACACTCTGAACACTTGAAACACAACTAGAGATGCATGATATTGGATTTTTGCCGATATCTAATATGTTGATATAGATCAATCAACGAGTATTTTTTGTCAAGAGCACAAAGTCTTTACTTTTACTTTACAAAAACTACATTTAACTCATGGACAAATGAAACTCTTGAATTTTATATGTACACATGGAGCAATGATAAGGCACAGTAATATGGTATATTTTTGTATTTTGCTGGTATTAAAAGCAATATATGGCCGGTGTTTATGGCCAAAATATCAGCTGTAAAATATCAGCAAAACTTCCAATATTGCTTGATACCAATATTAAACTTGATAGGCCAATTTCAACCAATGCTGATATTGTACAAACGATAATGTGTATCCATATACACAACCAACAGATGAACTAAATGAGTGAAGAGAATGTAAATTTATGAAAATTTTCCATCCATCCATCATCTTTACCACTTATCCCTTTGGGGTTGCAGGGGGCTGGAGCCTATCCCAGTTGGCACTGGGTGAGAGATGGGGTAAACCCTTAAACGGTTGCAAGCTGTTCACAGGGCCACATAGGGAGACAGACATCCATTCACACTCACACTCATACTTAAGTGCAATTTAGAGTCACCAGTTAACCTAACAAGCATGTTTTTGGTCTGTGGGAGGAAACAGCAGTGCTCAAAGAAAATACATGCAGGCACAGGGAGAACATACAAACTTCGCTCAGGAAGACCCTGATCAACACAGGGAATCAAACCAGCAATCTTCTTTCTGTGAATATATGACAAATTAAATATGATTTAGGTAGTGATGATAAAAGTTTGTGGCCAAAACACAACAATGATGTTAACTAAGAATATTTACCACAGACACCAAAACTTATTGACAATATCAGTAATCATTTAACCTTGATTATCTTGTCTTTCTGAATGAGAGAGGCCAAAGTAGCACAAAACACAGAAATGATGCAGAAACAGATTGGCAGAATAGAGTAATAACTCCTGTTTCCTGAAGAACATCTAACACTACAAGATAATCAGCCCAGATTTTGCCCCGAATACCCCCTCTGGGCATAAGCCAGAGAGGGCTTGATTATGTAACAGTCCTAAAGATTTTCTAACATAAGTATCCTATGGTGTGAGGTGTGTTGAGAGTGAATTGCGTGTTCCCTCAGTCTTTCCAAATATACCTACCCTGTGATGTCCTACCATTGTTTTGGCAGCAGTTTAATGCAGTAGGCTTAGGCTGACAAACCCCATGCAGAGCAGAGACGTTATAATGATTGTTGAGTCACTGACAACATGCTACTTGGCTGACTGACCAGTAACTACCGAGCAGCAACCTCCAGGGCCGAAAAAGAAGCCCATGCAGTCGTGCTAAATGCTGTTGTTACAGCCTCAAAAAACAACTTGGATCTAGATAGATACAGCTAAGTGCTCTCACCGTTGATACCAACGTGCACCAACGTTCACAGTGACTGAATCGAAAGAAGCTGTAGATTGATCATGTTAGTGACACAGTGATAACTTTGCTGACACACTGAACTGCACAATATAAAAGTGTGTGGGGCGTGGAGCTACCGGTTTGTTTAAAAGTAGTACTGGTCAAACCAGATGACACGCTGCACACAATACCTCAGGTATCTGCTGGGACAAATTTGGAAACATTACTGTTATCTTTTCATTCACTGTTTAAATGTGGACTGTCCTCTGTGAAGGTCATTGGCTTTCATCAAAATAACCACAATCTGAGACTGTTTTTAAACAGCACCAGGTTTTACCTTTCTGTGGTTTTTGTTTAAATGAAAGATCTGGTTTTATTGTGCTATTACTGTCGACCATATTGTTGATGTGTGATGACTCATTCAGCCATTTTCAGTAACTGAAAGCACGTCTCCTACCTGCCTGCCTAAATTCCTTTTTGGGGAGTCTTTTATTTAAAGATTGGTTTAAAAAAAATACAAATATAAGGCGGTTTCCTTTATTTCCACTGTGGAAATCCCATTCTTAAACATTTATATAACACATGTCTGGGGTCAAGACCACACATTTTCAGGTTACATTGTCCTCTTTTAAAACTGCTAGTCCAGTATGATGTTTGTGTGTGCATGTGTGAAGAGTTTGGCTACACTAAGTATAGCTCAATATTTCTTAATATTAAGAATGAACAACACAACAACAGCAAGTAATTTCTTTTCCAAATTTACAAATAGCAATAATCAATAACCAAATGTAACGCAGACAGTTTTATTACCAACCATCTGCTGCATAATATTAACATGCACAATAGAAAATGACATAGGAATATAGTTAAGTGTTTTTTGATAAAAAAAAAAAGTGAATAACTAAACAAAAATTCCCTTTAAATGAATTAGAATAAATGTAATCAAATTCACTGCAATGACTTAATGTTTAAAAATAACCTTGTGGTGAATAAGAATGTAACTGCAAGTGTTTCTTTTTTCTTAACAATAATCTGATCGATTTTGGTGTGGCTTTGAGGGCAGTACTGATAGCTTATCGGTCAGAGAAGGCAGAGAGGGTTCAGCATCTATGGTCTGACATGTAGGTAATTGTATCGAATGAAGCACCAAAACATATTTTGTAATTCAGTTCAGTAAATTGTAATGTTGGTACCAGTACCACATCTGTACTAGATGTTGATTGGTTTGAATTATGTCCTGATCACATCACATAATGACCATTTTAAAGTAACAAACAGATTTTTCAGTGTGCACAATCTTTTGAGACTCAAGTATTAATGTATTGATTTAAATGTATTAGCATATAGCCAACTCTGTGTTGTTAAAATTAAAAAATACTAAAACGGACAATATAGAGTGAGACAAAATATTAATACAGCAATAGATAGTTGTAAACAGTTGAATGTGGGTGTAAATTATTTCTTATTTGATTAAAAATCAGTTTCTCTAAACAGATGATCCTTGCAAGTTGATTCACAGAGTCATTTTGTCAAGACTGCAGTCATTTTAGTGGCAATTATTATTTGATTCTAGGGTCAAAGTCAGAGGTGTTAAATTTGGAAAACTAATTAGATTTTCAAAGTTGTGTGTCTTAAATAGCAAAACGTGAGTTTCAGAAACTTCTTTTGCCACTGATATTATAGTGAAATACATTGGAACTGGGAATTACATCACATCCCACTTAAAAGCATTCTTGTTACGAGCTGGTAAAGTTGGGGTACTTGAAGATTGTCTGACAGTAGAAATTCCGACCAAAGAGGGCGTCCCCAGTGACACATCTAAACTGCAACTTGGACAAAATGTTCTCTAGGATCAAATTCATCACTGATAACCAAAAACCCACTAAAAAATGTGGTAGGCTTTTGGCTGAGGGAACCAGAAGGATACTACCTTCTGAGTTGGCCTTCAAAAATATGTGATCCCTGCACCACCTTATCCTTCTCTCTAATTAAGACACCTACAAATTTCTCCTAAAACAAAATTTCCCACCCCTCTGTCTATTAATTTAGATTGATTTTAAGTGTTATTTCACAGCCCTAAACAAAAGCAGCCCCAAGATGATCCCTGTTAATGGGAAAAATAAATACAATTGTCTAGGGGGCTGTCCATTTACATAGTTTATGTGTGTTGGATTGAATTTATGGAGTTCAACTATGCTTCACTACAAGGAAGAAGTAAGAGGAGGACTTGCCTGAAGTTTTGGATTTTCTGTGTTTGTTCAGTTTGATTGATTAGCTTGCTTTTGCCCCTGCAGTAGCAACTGACTTTAAAAAATCTGGACTAACCAGACTTTTTCAATGATCATTATAACAACAACAACTGACTGGCTCTGTCCTTACTGAGGGTGCTAAATTTTTTTTATCTTTGTCAATATGTAGTTTGCACTGCAGTATATAAACACCACCTCTCCTTTACTCTTTCAGCAGCTCAGTCATGGAGAGCTCCATTGAACCTGACATCCCAAAACCAAAGCCATCTCTGGCCCCTAAACCTCGTCTGGCCCCAAAACCTTTCTCATTGCAGAAGAACTCCAGCATTCGCTCCATCAACGCCCCAAAGACGGTTAGCTCAACTGCAAAGACAACAACGCAGAAGACTTCACCAGCTCCTGCCAAACAAACCATCACCTCTGATCCCAAACCCAGCCCTGTGAGTGAACTAAACACCAAAAACCAGGAGAAAACAACAGCAGTCAGCAAAGCAATTCCACTTAAAGACACTATTGATGCTGGGGTAAAAAAATCAGATCCTGCACCAAAAACTACTCCACCCAAAGAAGCACTGAAGTCTGAACCAGTTCAGAAGGACAATGTCATCCAAACAAATCACAAAGTGTCCACAGATGCTTTGCCTGAACGTGAGCAGAAAGAGGATGAAAAGAAAGAAGAGGAATCTCAGACTTCTGTCACCAAGAAGCCTGAAGAATCAGAGAGTGATGTTTCATCAGCAGTTGATCAAAAATATAGATTTGGTATCACCAGGAAGCGTCTGCCAGCAGAGCTTACCTCAAAGTTTGAGTCAGGTGGCCCATGTATGCCCCCCCAGCCCAATGTCATCATCTCTACAACCAAAAGTGATGCAAACAAGCCAGAGTCCTCAACTCCAGAGCAGAAGCAGACAACACCAGAGCCATCAAACAATGAGTACGATGAACAAGGACTGACAGAGGAGTACAGTGGAGGTGGCAGTATAAAACGCAGAATCAGTCAGCTGTTCGACTCCTCACAGAGGCCAGAGGTCACAGCAAAGAGAGAAGAGCCAGAGATTATTAATGGCACAGGAGGAGTGAAGGAGAGAATTAAAAACTGGGTCACTGAGACAAACACTGAGTCCGAGAAAAAGCCTCAGGTTGTACACCGAGGTCGCGCTAAGAGGTGAGTTATCCTCATTTGACTCTATGTTTGGTGACGGGCTGAGGCATGAAAGGAAGGAAAACACATTCTCTTGCAAGTACAATCAAGACAGATATGTACATCAAGTAAGAGTTTAGTGGTTTGGATATTGGCCATTATCATTCCAAATTATCTGTTGTGCAACTGCTGATCTGAGGCTTGTCTTTGTTAGGACTTGGTGCTTCATTAGAGCAGATAAAATCTCACTGCAGGGTGGAGAGGAGCTCCTTTCTTCAGCTTTCTCTGAAAGGAAAAGGTCTTCCTGTTTCTGTGAAAAAAGTAATGTAGTGATAAGTTCAAGTCTAGAGCTGTTGAGGCTGGAATGACGAGCGTAACGGTCCTCATATCTCTTGTGTATCTGTGTAATAAAGACAAAATGTGAACTAAACACATTATGTAACTTGCAGTAATGGTTACAGATTTATGGCGCTGAATAGGTTTGGGCCTAAATGCAAACAAGGCAACAATTTGTAGTTTATGACTCTGAGCTTGACCAAAGTCTCCAACTCATAACTGACACTTAGAGTATGCAGTGACCGTTAATTTGCTGGAAACCACCTCAATGTGATGTCAGGACTTCAGAGAGTTGCTGTGCCCAGTCAACAACTTCCAAAACATGACTCCCTTTTATCTGAAAAAAAGTCACACAACAATACTTACGCTTTCCACTCAATGTTATTTCACTCTTTGAGGCACATTCACGAAAACATTAAAATGCTTACTTGTGCACTGTCAAGCAGGGGTTGACATTGAGAAAAAAATTTGCCATCACTGGCCCAACCATCGTAGCCACTGGCACACACTGGCCTTCTTTACAACCTTTATCTGTATGACAGTCCACAAAAAGCGGTGCAAATTATATTTTAAAGATGTAGTCATCTTTCTATTTGTGCAGTTGATCTGCCTGACGAGAAAAGTCTTGCTCCAGTCCATGTTCCAGTGCAAAGTCCAGTTCTCACCCTCAACTACATGGTTGTGCTGATGAAATGTTGATACTCCACCAGTGATTATGCAGATGATTTAATAAAATTCACAGATAAACATCATTTTAGAAGGAAACTGTAAAATTGTAGATTAGATTTGATCATGTTCTTTAAAGGCAGCTTTTTAACTGGCACGCATAGGCCAGAGGGGCTGATCAGCCAGTGGGCAAAATATAATGTTGTTCCTTGACTAGTACTGAACGTATTATCTGGATGTGGGTTAATCATTCACATGAATTCAAATTAGAGATATTCCTAGAAGAATATTAACAAAGTCGAATCTGATTGGTCAGGTTTTGCCTATAGCCCTCTGATTGTCAAAAAAAAAACTCTTGAACTTTTGCACTCACTGATCCATTTTCCCATGTTCAAACTAAGAAATAAAACATAATTAAACTATTTCTCTTCTAGATTTGGGAAGAAGACACAGCACTTATATGCATAAGACTTCTTCCACTAAACTTTCTTACAATGCCAGCAGCCACCTAAAACATCCTACCATTTTTTTCATTGGCAGTTTAAGCCCTTTGGCTCAGACTGACAAGCCCAGTTCAGACTGAGGAATGGATGCAGAGTTGTTGGTAACATGGCACGAGTAGCATTAAACTGACAAATCAACTGGTCTACCAATCAGAGCTGACGGGGGCCACTTGGGGCAGGGGAACCCTAACAGAGTGTCAGACTGAGAATACAAGTGGATCAGGGGTACTCAGTATGTGAAAATTTGGCAGTTTTTAACATAATTTAGCAGTCATCAAAACTCAATATATGAACCTAAGTTAAAGCAAAATATGGTCTCTATAAGTGAGGAGTCTTTCAAACAGACCTGTGCTACTTCAAAGTATACCAGCGTTTTATTTAAATGTAGAATGATGTCTAAATGCGTGATAAATGCTGTTAAAAAGTTGCAGCAACCTCTGCCACCTCTGTCCTGCTGTCTTTCCCTGCCCATTTTAAGCAGCGATGCTGACACTTTCAACAAGCTACAATGAACATGAGAAATATCTTAATAATATCAGTTAAGGTCATTTTTTTTAAGTCACTTACCCTAACCCTGTGGTTTTGTAAAAGTGATGAACTTGGCAAGATAAAAGTAAGTAAGCTACTAAAGAAGGCAATATAGCATTAGATTAGGATGTGTTTATTGTCAAGTTGGTAAAGGGACTATTACGTGATACGTTTAAGGTCTTGCCAGTAAAATGACACATTAGCTGATGTGTTTCAGGTCCCGTTGGTAAAGTACTCTCAGGCAGAAGACATCACTAAATACCATAATCTGTGTGGTCGTTCAGTGTCAGCTGATATCACTTGGAGGGAATTGGTGATCAGCAGTGGCAGCAAAATAAAGGGTCGCTGCATTTGTACCATTTACAATACGGAAGGCTCATTTGGCTTTTTATTCTATATTGCACACATAACAAATAAAAAATGACAGCACAAAAACTGAAATGAGGTCACTATCTGCCAAACATTAAAGTAGTGTTAATTATCATTGCAAAACAAACAGGCTTAGACATGTCTTAGATTCTAGTTCAGATAAGTTACTGTGAGTCCCTAAATGCTTTAAATCAAAAACAGATGTTAAAGAAAGATTGGGACTAAATGGATTCCTCCTCTTACATTATGCTGACATTATTCTTTATGACACTGTGCTTTACACATTCTAACATGAGTAACTATTGTTTTATTGCAAAGTGCAGAGCAATGACAAGGCTAAGGTGAGTAAAAAGTACAATGATTACACAAAAGAAGAACACCAAACCACTCATAAATAATAATAAAGTGCAGGAAATCACAATTAGTTTAATTATTTAGTTGTGTGGTTTATATTTGATGTTGCAAAGAAGATTAATTAAATGTGCAAGAGTTATAGTCGGAACGTCATTAAAAGTATTGATAGGTTGATATTTATACCAAGGCAGGCAATGATTTGTGATTTATTTGAGATTTTTTTTTTTTAATGGGACAGTGTGCATTAATGGACATTTACATGTAAATACAACACATAAACAAATATCTGTAATAGGAATAAACACACAGAGCATACACAGAGCATATTAAAAGACAACCAACATACATAAACCGTAGAGAAACGAAACAACATACTGTCCAAAAGTATAGTTGGGGGACCATGGGAATTATACACAATTAATTATAAAGTGCTGGAGTGCTAATTAAAGTGCCAAATTCTAACTGCAGAGATGATGATGATGAGTCATGATTTAGTTTTTTCTTTTTCCAAAACAGTCAAATCTATGAAAAATAAAACATTTAGTAGCTCCATACGGCTGATAAAGAATCCTTCTTGTTTTATAAGCATGTTTTCAACCTTGAGGTTAGCAGGCAAACCATGTTTTCAATGACTCTTCCAATACTGGACTATCTTGGGTCACCCCTAAGTCACATATATAGGTGGCTTTATCTTCAAGTCAAACTTAGGGTTCACTGTCTTGCCCATAGACAATTCAATATAAAAAATGGGAATGACGTGCCAGCCTTTATTTGAGACAGCCAACTGTTAAACAGGACCCAGGATATTAAACTACAACCTGACACTGTCACTTTTTCTCCCTTTCTGAAGAAACAAAAAAGGTCAAATAGAGCCTACAAGTTGCTATAATAGGTGTGTGCAAGAAGGCAACCTTCAGGATGGTTTTTACGGCCTAAATAAACATATTTATAGCCTGGTTTTAAGAAAGGGCTTCAGTGAAATATATATCTATGTGCTCTCACTAAGGTGGATGATTTTTTTTATATCACGTTTTTTTTATTGTGGATTTACTGTTTTGGAAATAAGTACATGATTGACATTACTGCACCTCCACACAGAGTCGCTGTGAGCAGAATGCCTCAAGTTACGCCTAAACACTGCCTCTCTGCCTATGATTTGGTTGGAAGTTTGGTTGAGATGATACGTGCAGTATGGCAGCATCCATTACAATACATCCACAATGTTCCAAAGGCTACTCTGATAAGTAAACGACTGACGTCACATGCCTTCGTCCAATTCTTTTATGGTCTATTTTGCATTGTTGTTATGACTTGCCATAAGTAAACAAATAAAGTATGCTTAACAGCTTGAGCATAACATTTCCCAGCTTTTGGTGGTTTTGCCTGATTTCAATGTTTGTCAGCAAGCATCTCACCATTGTAAGTGCACAAAACAAACTTGCAGAGGGGTTTCATAGCAAATTCTGCACTACGCTTCACTGACACCAAATCCAAGTCTTTTGTTTTAAGGGATAGCTGAAAACCAGATGGAGAATGACAAAACTGTAAAAATATGTAATCAACATATCCAGTGTTCCAGCTCACAGGTCACATTTTGTGTGACACATTGATTTATTTAGAGTCAAGATTTTTATCTGTCACATGCTTCTATACAGAGTGACAGTGAAATGCATTGACTGTAATGACAAGCCATGCTATAACCACTGAGGCATTGCACTGTAAGACACTTAAATACTGTAAAATGTAGAAATATAAAAAGGGATTTACTTTTATAAAATTGGAAAAGGAGCATTCAGCTTAAAAGTGAAAAGTGTTTATGCTGTGTATGTTCAGACTATATTGACAATCAAAGTTTGATTCATCAGTCACTAATAGCTTCTAGGTAAATTGCATTTCTTAGATTTGTGGAGGCTTGATTGCATAAACTGCAGCTCAACATCAATCAACCAATTAGGACAGTGTCAGCAGGCTCACACCCTTTAAAGCCCCTGGAAACACTAATCAGCAACCAGATTCTTCACAAGATATTTATGATCATATATACATACTATCAGCCATCTAAAAGTCTTAGGACTGATCTTTGCACAGGTTTTGAAGTATCAGCAGTTTAGTTTTTGAGGGTGCTCAGAAACTGAATGTAAGATAGAACGACTTTAAACAAAAATTGATTATGTAATAAATAATTTGGCCTAGACAAAAGTAAACACCAAGTCCTGCCCAATCAAAAGCCACAAAACTGCTTTTCTCTTGCTAAATCAGCCGCCTCACGTCAAAGCGATAGGGACCACACCCTTAACTGTGAAGTAAGCTGTTTAAGAACAAGATTTTCTCGTACTTACAGGTGGTTTTTCTCCCTCAAGTTTTCAAGGGTGCTTAATGACACATTGAACTTTGATATTTTATTAAAGTTCTACGAACTTGAAGTCCTGTTCCCAGAGACTTGGCCAGTTCATCATTCAGGGTGCAGCTTCATTGATTCAGTTTGCCACTGTGCTTCATGTTGTCTGTGTCTATATTTGTTTAAATGTTATGCAGGAACTAGTCGCCTTGTTTATCTTCATGTTTCTGAGGCACTTGTCTTGTGAATGGTCAGGTATTAGTTTATGATTTGAGCCACACTCATTGGTCATTTTACTTAATCATACTCAGTTTTTGTAAGACATATTTACTTTTGTAATAAATAATTTTAATTTACCAATTCCAGCTGGTTTTATGTAATCTCCTTCCCCCCTCTACAGGACCGGGGTGTTACATAAGGGTCAAAGTTCTTCAGTTTGAGAAAATTTTGAAAACTACTTCAAGTGGAGGGTGCAGAAAACCTAAAAGCTTTTCCCCCAACTCAATTTAGACTTTTGAACAATTAACTGCACATCAAAGACCTAAGTTTGTGCAATTTGTCAGTCAAAATCGAACAGCTTAATATTTTCACATTGATCTGTTACTTTCTCCTCCACAGCTCTGAGCCAGCAACTGCACCAACATCAGTGGAAACACCAAAAAAACCTGATGCTGAACCTCCTGCAATCAAGACGTCATCCAGTGAGACGGAGGATCATCCTGCAAAGGTCTCACTTGCAGAACAACCCTCGGACACCTCCAAAGAAACACCCAAAGATGTTCTTACAGAAAATAAGCCATTGAAGCGCCGAGATGAGATGTCAGAAGATAACATACAGGACAAATCAAACAAGGGTGAGGTCCAGCTTCGACCCCGCAGTCAATCTTTAAACCTGAGTGCAACTGATGACCTTGACTCAGGAAGTCCTCACCGTGGTCTAAAGAGGGACAAAGTCAAACGCCGCTCTGTTCACTTTGGTGTAGTGGAGAGAGATGATGGAGGGCCACCAGTGCCCCTTGGCTCAGACCCTGAGTCCAGTGAAGAAGAAGAGGAAGAGGAAGAGGAGGAGGCCTCTAAGGAGGATGTAGCTGAACCTATACCCATCTACAGAAGAGTGGGTTCATTTCAGAGCAAAGAGAATGAGGCTCAAAAAGAAGAAGAGGAACGACTGAAACACCTAGAGTTTGAGAGAAGACGGAGAGCCGAGGAGCACGATCAGGCAAAACTTCAGATGGAAGAGGAGCGTAAACAAAAGGAAGAAGAGGAAGAAAGGAAGAGAGAAAAGGAGAGGCAGAGGGAAGAGGAGGAAAGTAAAAGAGCAAGGCTGAGGGAGGAAGAAATTGAAAAAAACAGGAAGGAGTTGGAAAAGGAAAGATTAAAGGAGGAGGAAAGGGAGAGGGAAAAGGAGAGGGAGATAGAGAAACAGCTGGAACTAATGAAACAGAGAGAGGAGGAAAAAGAGAGGGCGAGACAGGAAGAGGAGAGGGAAAGACAGAGACTAAGAGAGGAGGAGAGAATGAAAGAGGAAAGAAAAAGACTACAAGAGGAAGCAATGGAGAAAGCGATGATGAGACAGAGAGAGGAGGAGGAATCACTAGAGAAGGCAAGACAGGAAGAGGAAAGGCTCAAGAGAGAGCAGGCAGAAAGGGAGAGAGAAATACTGAGGCAAAAAGAGATAGAGAGACTGAGGGAGGAAAAAGAAAGAAGAAGAGTAGAAGAGGAAATGGAGAGGGAAAGGCAGAGAGAGATGATGCTGCAGAGGCAGATGGAAGAGGAACTGGAGAGGGCAAGGCAGGAAGAGAAAAGACTTAAAAGACAGCAGGAGGAAATGGAACGAGAGAGACTGAGGCAAAGGGAGGAAGAGATGGAGAGATTGAGGGAGGAAAAAGAAAGAAGAAGAGTAGAAGAGGAAATGGAGAGGGAAAGGCAGAGAAAGATGATGCTGCAGAGGCAGATGGAAGAGGAACTGGAGAGGGCAAGGCAGGAAGAGAAAAGACTTAAAAGACAGCAGGAGGAAATGGAACGAGAGAGACTGAGGCAAAGGGAGGAAGAGATGGAGAGATTGAGGGAGGAAAAAGAAAGACAAAGAAAGAGGGAAGAGGAAGAGAGCTTAATGTATGAACATGAGGAGCACATAGAGAAACAGAGAGAAGATGAGTGGGAAAAAGAGTGGGTGAAAAAGGCAGAGAGTTTTGGAAGAGGTGAGGAAGAAGAGAGGGCAAGACACCTACAGGAGGAAGAGATGGAGAGAAAGAGGGAAATAGTAATGGAGAGACAAAGGGAGGAAGAGAGAAGGGAAGAGAAAATGAAACAGATGGAGAGAGAGAGAGTTGAGGAGCTGGAGAGCAAAATGAAAGAAGAGCTGGAAAGAAAGCGTGCACAGGAGCTAGAGGAAGAAAGGATGAAACAAGAAACAAGTTTGATCAGCTTTGACTCAAAAGACGGTCCTCAAAAGTCTGAATCGTCACTCCCCCCTACAGAGAGTCAGCTGGAAGTTGCTTATGATGACTTTTCCGTCAAACAAGCTCCCATTGACGTTGATTTTGACGATTTTTCTGTCAAGCCAAAGAGATGGGGCTGCACGGCCAAAAAAGTAGAAAGCCCAGCAATACAAAGATTGGTAGAGGACCAGGTCAAGGAGCCGGAAGAAGAAATGCTAGTACCAGTGGAGGTCAGCCACAGGGAAAGTCAAATGTTAGAGCAAGCGAAGAAACCATATGACCCACTGCCCACATTAAGTCAGAGAAGTCCAGATGAAGAGGATGCAAGTTCAGAGGAGGTGCAGCTCATCTCCATAAAGTTTGTAGAAGAAGACAAGGTGATGGACACAGTTGGGGAGATGGAGGCAAGGGAGGAGAAGGAGGAGACAAGGGAAGACGAGGAGGACAAGCAAGAAGTAAGTGCATCTTGGTCTTCTTTTTTTCTTGATTTATTTCCATGTTGCTACACAGAGAATGAGATTAAGAGCTGAGACAGGAGTGTACATGTAAATGGGCTTTTTTTTCCAGCAATGAATCACAGCAGCCTGGCAGACGCACACACCTCACCTGCATTAACACATCACCAATCCTGTAGCACGAGGAAAAACATCTTGTTATTCTTGCTTTAGCCTGATTCAGTCACAGGTTAAGATCCTGTGTGTGTGTGTGTGTGTGTGTGTGTGTGTGTGTGTGTGTGTGTGTGTGTGTATATGGGTAGGTGCGACACTGAGTAATGAAACAAGCATGGCCACAAAGGCATTAGTGCGTGCCATGTGGAAGGAGGAGTATCAATTTACTGTCTCTTAGGGCTGCACCATAAATTGCAGTTTTATTGTTGTCCCGGTCTGACCTTTTGACATAAGAACATTGGTTGGATCAGACTTTGTCAAACAGTATTTAAAAAACAAATCATTTATTACGAGCAAGTAAGCTTTCACTCAGCGTATTTTCTATTTACGCCTTTTTTCTCCATTTTCGTGCTTCTCCAGCTTGACTAGACTCCTCTTTATGGTGTCATTACCAGCCCAAAGCATCTTGTCCCCCTACAGTAGACCTACCACCTACCAGTGTGACATCCTACTATTGTTACTTGGTCCGTTTCAGATCATTGCGGAGAATTTGAGTTAAAATGAATGCAGAGTTTTTGGAAATATGTCTTAGAGCAGCACTGAACTGCCCAGTTATCACAGAGCAGACATGTAAACTAGTCCGAGTAGACTGGGTCCTCATTGGTCATGGGCCCAGTATGGTCTCCATATGTAGTTCATTTGTTGTTGGTGGCTAAGTTTGGAGAGATGCTAATCTGTCAATAAGTAGGCAGAGGGTTTGAGCCTGATGTGTCCTCAGTATGTCCTCAGGCAAGATACTAAGCCCACAAATGCACCCAGTACTGCATCAGTGGCATGTCAATGAGTGTAAATGAGCGTAAAAGTGATCAGTGAATACTGGTGGACACCCTCAGTAGACACTTCAACCATCAGAGAGTGCAGTGTGAATAGGAAAATGTGACCTGTGGTGTGAGAGCACTGTGAGTAGTCGGATAGACAAGGAATGCGCCGTACATGCTTAAGTCAAACTGGTGATAATCAGTCAGTGCCAGCAGACTTTGGTGTGTAAAAAAATTGCATTGTGATAACTTGAGCCCAGCTAACGCTGGTGGTAGGGATGCATTAAATTGGATTTTTACCAGTAAGCTAATATTTCTGCTACTTCTGGCTGATACTGATTCTGATGTTGATATAAAAATACATTTGTGACAGGAGCACCAAATCTCTCTCACACTAGAATTGACCTGTTTCTCTTATGGTGACAATCTATATGTGTTAGAAACAGAAAATATTAAAAACAACAAATTGTTTTTCTTAATGGTAGATATTCATGGATGAAATCAAAGAATTGACTAATTTGAATTAGAGGATAATATACAGCACTTAACAAATTTATTAGACCACCATGCAATATAAGGTTTGTGCCTCACCTGCCCTAAATTAACATTATTGGTAATTACCGAAATCATTTCCGTGTTTCTGTAATGGTAAATACACCAGTACGTAGAATATCTTTGACCAAAATTATATTTCTAATGATAAAATATAATTATTGTTGTTTTACATGCAGTTTAAAATGTACTTTTTTACAAAAAAGAAAACGGAAAAAATGAAGCATGTTGTTATTTCTTGATTAAGATCTCAAATTATAGTTATTTACTTGCATTTGAGGGACAGGCTCTAAGAGTTTTCTTCTTTCTGCTTCTTTTCATTCACATGTTTGAGATTTTTTGTTTGTTTGTATGAAATGTTTTATTTAATGACAGAATAAAATGAAGTTCCAAACTAAACTAAACATTTCCTAACAGAAAAAATAGTGTTATTGGTTGAATGTTTTGCGTGATTAATTTCTGTGAGCTGGCTTAAAATTTGAGTTGTTAAAGGTGAATTCAATTTAAAATTTCTCATTCTTGTTAAAAATGTATGTCCATTAACAATAATATATTCAATTTTGAACAAGTTTTTGAAAGATTTTTAAAACATTAATGTCTCATTTGATGGCAGGTCTAATAAATTTGTTTAGCACTATATATTTAAAAGAGTAACCTTACAAAGTAGGGTACCGCGGTACTTATATTCTGCCTGTTTTAAAGACATGGGATATATGTGGCTCATATGTATTGCCAAAATACTGACTGTATATATAGCCTTATATTTTGTATCTACCAATACTGATAATCATAATTTTAAGCTAGTATTTTTTAAAAAACATTATCATGCATCTTTAATTGACAGTAAACTGATCACAGTGTTTTTGTAAACAGATTTCTGCATGGAAGTGCAGCTAAAATTCTGTTTGAAACTTGGCCCTGTTTACACGACTCCTTTTTCGGCCAAATGTGAAGAGTTTTGATTGCGTTTTAGCCTTCAGTTTTGACTTCAGTAAAAATTCCTTTTCAAGCTTTGCCACCAATTGGCATAAACATGGTTTCGCTCTTTGAAACCCCAAAGAAATATCCATTTTGACCTCCATTCAAACAAACTTCTCATTCTTGTTTCATTCTTCTCTGTAAGACAACCCCGAGAAAGCTTGCAACATGGTGCTGTGATTTAGGTAAACTTGAGACCAAATTCCAGTTTAACCCCCAAGAAATGCTCTTTTCTGTGGCTCATTGAGTTAAGCCAGGGTGAAACCAATGTAAAAGTCATTATTTGATGTAAAACTGAGAATTAACAGAAACAGGTGAGCAGGTGCTCTCAGAGGATGAAACAAACTAAAAAACAGTCACTTCTTAAGTTGCAAACTAAAATGCAACACTGCAGTTCAGCGAGTAGAGAGTCTTTGCAGGGAGTTTTTTTATGGCTATTTACTGGCTGCACTTAAATTACTAAGGAGTTGACCATTGTTCCCAAGGGCACATATTGTCAGCATACAATAGGGTTTCAAGATTGGAGGATGATAAATATAGACCCATGGGGTGTGACATTTAAAAGGCATAATAGAGATTGTACACAAGTCTAAATGTGTCTCCACCAAACACTTACCCTGTAGGGGTTTATGAAAAAGATGAAAAATGAGAACAATCTGTTATGTCAGAGCTGTCCAGTTCTGTCACTCAGCTGCCTTTCAGCTTCTAATGCAGAAACTAATCTGTTCTGGCATCGTTACATATAACTTTATCAACCTTTGATGTCTCGTAGTACGTGTTTACAGAGACGTGTGTTCATAACACTTTGGCCTCTGACAGGAAGTGAGGTTCACCTCTGCATCTGTCTCTTTCCCTCACTTCAATTTCATTTTAACAGAGTAAAGACACTTGTCTTTCAGAATAAAAGCAAACAAATAAAACATCTTGGTATGGTTATATGATAGAGTGGGGGATTATTTTTCACAGACAGCTTGGATAGTTATCTCCAGCAGCTATGGGTAGGAATACATGTGCATATATTTCCATTTGGAAGAAGCTACCACCTTGTTGGTCTACCATTTATTTTTGGTTGTGATCAGGGTGGATCTAGACTATCTCATCAGTAAAGCTTTAGCTGTAAGAAATTTCCTATGGTTTTGATTTGCAGTGATTTGGATAAGAAACCTAATAGCCTTCTTACATCCGTGTGACATATATCAACTGAAGACAACAACCACATAGCTTGGCATAAATCAGAAACAAGGAAACAACTGCTCTGGCTCTGGTAACAGTTGCTTTCTTTGTTTCTTTTATTGTAACAAATAATTCTTCTTCAGTTTCTGTGATGTTCTCCAGTATTTATGTGCTGTGTTTGTTGTCAATGTACAGAAAGTTGAACAGAGCCCAGTGTTTCTTTGCTTTATTGCCCTAGACAAATTTCTCATCAGGAACAATGACGCGTCTTGTTTTTGATCTGCTCTGATCTTATCTAATCTCATTTAGTCTGCCTGCTGCGGGTACGACTAAAGTTTGTTTATGTTATTTACTTTTCTTTATGTTGTTGGTGGTGGCCTCGTGGTGCTCACAAAAAAAGAGGGACATACTGTATATCCCTGCAGAAATGAGAAAGACAACAAGTTTTCCTTTCATTCTTAAGATAACAATGACTATTTTTCTTGTATGTCATTTTTACCAGTTTGACCTCTTCCCATTATTTTTGAAGATTTTTTTCAATGGAATATGTCAGAGCTGTACTGGCCCGCCTAATGGAGCGATCCATTTCACGATAAAGGGTTAATGACATGATACATCACACAGTTTACCTTTTTTTTCTTAAATTAAAGGTCCTTTCTTGACAATTTTGTATGAATTAAGATTCAAAAATATTATTTCTTCAAAGTTTTCTAATTAGTGTTATTTATGTAATGCATGGGCTCTGTAATAAGGATAAAGGTTATTGTCCGTCACAGTGACAGAAATAATAACAACAATAATATAACAGAGAGATGCACAATCAAATTGATAATATCTGCTGACAACTAGTTACCAGATGATGAACTACAATACAAAACAAATGTCAAGAATTTGTAGAAATAAATAACTAATAAAATATTAACAATGCACTGTAAAACAATTATTTAATATCCCACAATAATAGTACTGTGCCACTTCATAGTGTCAGCAATTGAAGCAGTTTTTATTTCATGTGGTTAAAAGTGTCATATGGTATATCAAAAATATGAAAAAAAAATAGCTTGAACGAGGGTCCCCTGTTCACAGGAGGTGTAGTATTTTTCTGTTTGGTCACTGCCTGTCTCAAGGAACAGCTGTAATTTACAAATATGAATATTAGGGAGGGAGATGAGTAGAAAGAAAGTTGTTGTTCATACTAATAAAAGCCTTTTGCCATTATGCTGCAACGATACAGTATTCTTCAAATATTGGTGTAAATGCTGTGATATGATTTTAATGCTTATTACCCTCTTTGATATCAAATAACAATAATCATCTGGAATAGTGTTTTTTTTTTTTTGCTTTATATATTTTGAAAAAAAAATGCAGAGAATTTGGGAAAGAAGTACATCTAGTATACTGTGTATGTAAGCAAGCTTATACTACTCAGGGTCAATAAATGATGGAATCATACAGTCGTAGTTTTAATAATTCTGGACATAGAGTCTTTTTTGCCCATAATGCTGGATCAAATATTTGCAATATTGAACACCTTGCCAACTTTTATCTCTGGAGTAGACTGTTACAGCTGAATTTAAGTGCTGCCATTTGTTGATAAAACATTTTTAGTCTGGTAGCTGTCTTTGACATGAAGCTTATTTTCTGCTTCAGTTGATGCACATTGAAAGACTTATTGAATTTGTTGGACAGCTGCAGTCAACAACCCATGTCTGAGAGAAGGTAGACCCATGCTCATGTATAATCAATGTACCGTCTGACAGAAGTATTTCTCATCGGCCTTGGGCCCTGAAATTTTTTTACATTGTTGGTAAATATGGGTAAGCAGTGTAGGTGTCCTTGAAGAGCAATGAACAAAAAAAGAATACAAACAAGTAAAAAGTCCCCAACACTGTCAAGTATATGAACTCAGGTCACACCTTTAAAACAAAACAGACTGACATTCCAGTCTCATGGGAAATTGATTCAACAAAGAGAGAAGACATCAAACTGAAACGGCTCAGAGTAAACAGAGCAGCTGATAGCATTTGTTAGACTTAACTTTGGAGTAAATGATCAGCTGACTCTGCTGCAGCAGTCAGGACACATCAGTTAACCACCTGTTTGGACATGCAGCATTTTTGCAAAGTTAATGAAAACACCAAACACTGAATGCTTAAATGGTGTGAGTGTATGTGTGATTTTTGAGTGTTTGTTTTGTGTGCGGTTCATAGAGTTTTCTAAAATGATATTATAATTTTGCATTTGAGGTGACACTTGATATTGCAGGTTAATTTTTGAATGTTTTTGCTCTTAAAGAATTCATCAGCAGTTCATTCTTTAAAGTGATCAAATGATATAAAATTTACTCAAAGATGCTTTAGTCAATATTCCATAATCGCAGCAGGTGATGGGCATGTATGAAACAACAGCTTTTAAAGCTTTTTTCTTTAAAAACAAACAAACAAACAAACATAATTTTCAGAAAACTGAAACTGAAGTGTTTGTATTGATTGCTAAAACTAATAGGCTGTGTTCTCACAATGCTACAAATGATTCTTATTTTCCACAGCTAAAACAAACAATTGTCTTAATAGGACATGTCTTGTTTTGGCAACTGCAGTGGCAGAGCCACCATGACAGACACAACATGTGTTTTTGTTACCAGGGAAACACTAGATGTAACGCCAAACACTGCTACGCCAGTAATTGGGACCTGCTACTCAATTCTTCAGTTCTGTCTCAGTATTTCAGCCATATGTGATGCTCCTCACTAGACCTGTACAGGTTGGGAAAAATATACAGTATGCAAGAAACTGTTTAATGTAATTATAATGATATAATTTTTGATATATTAGAAACAGATGAAAAGTGCATATAAGATATAATTTACTGGGCCCTTTTGTTATGCTTCATGTTTTAGACAACACTTGTGGTTGTAAATGGTTTCTTGTGAATCAAAATGAAATCTTTCTCCACTATTTTAGTGCAAATAAAGCTAAAGGTGTGTCATTGCCAACGTTAGCTTCATCTGACGGCATCTATCAGTGTGAAAAAGAGCTATTATTCCAGGCTTTCAGAAATATTATTTGACCATGTTGAAAGTTACTTTTTGATCAACTGCAATAAATTCATACTGTCGGTTTGGGATTATTGTGAAGGCTCATATTTCCATTAATAGTGTAGACCTACTGCTTCACTTTGATAACCCACCATTTTTCTTTGACTGTATTCTTTTGCCCAAGCTCCATGTCATGTGTTAGACCTGTTGTAACATCTGCCTGCCTCCTCTGTTTATCTACTTCATTCCATAAAATGACACTCCATGAGGTGTGTTTATGAAAAAGTAAAGCAGGTTTTTGTTTCGTGGATGTTTGCCACATAATAAGGGAGAAAGTTGTTGACAGTCCATTTCTGAGTTTGCACTTTGAGTTATCCCAGAATGCTTTGTGAAAAGGTCAAAATGTCTAGTCTTAATTGTTTTTTCCCTCAATTTGTGAAATTTATCCATGACACAAAAATGTTTGTTTACTGTTCCTTAAATACACCTTAACAATTTAAATGGAGTCATTATTCCAAAACAAGACATGAGTTGAGAAGGTGGGCAGAGCTGACAGCAGGTCAGGTTCCCTTGTGTAATCGGCAGTAGGTTTTACATACATATGCATGTGTTTATCATGAAATATTGCACATTCTCTGGTGTATTTATTGGGCGGAAATTACTTGTGGATGCCTTTGTTGTGCACAAATAGAGGGTAATTAAGCACAAATTAAAATAAAAAATATGAAATGGTTGGCAAAGAAACCTCCATGGGTGGCTGTCAACAAACCTGGTTGCCCTGCCCAAGTATTGCCAACGCCTAGGAAACACTTTGCTTCAGCAGATAAAGCAACCTGCAAAAGCAGTGAGCGTTAGTGAAGGGGCTTTGTGTAAAATCATTTAACAAGTGTAAGGTCACTCTTGTGGTTGTTCTGTTTGTGTAGATGTAGCCCTGTTTCACCACAGGGTGGTGCTGCTGCTCTGAAATGTTCACTTCCTTGTTCTGTTTCTCAGAAAATGACACTTCTACTCACATAAAACCCCTCATTTTAGAATAAGGGTAAGGAAAGTAAAGCACTGATAAAGTTAGGCTGATATGTGAAATGCTCCCTTTCCATGCTGCAAGAAAACTTCTGGAGCGAGGGTGCAATTGTTAATCTCAGGAGAGGCTTTTTTTTTCCTATTACAGCAGAATGAGGAAAATGTTTACTGGGCAAACATGATCTGTGCAGCCAGCTATCCCGGCTCATCCAGACTACTGATGGATGGAGAGACAGACAGACAGACAGCTGGATCTTATAGTGTGAAGAGCTGTATGTGGTCATCATGTCCTCATTTGGATCTGGTCAACAGGGCAGCATGTCAAAATGTCCATACATGGTGCCCCTCTCCGTCTCTTTCTCTCTCCTCTATCTCTCCACCCCGTCCTGAAAACACCCATCAACCCCCCTTCCTCACATACTTTCTGCCACACTTACAGACAAAAGAGGATGGGCTAAACCAGACAAGACACTTCTCATCCATTGTCCATTCTCGCAGTAATTTAACATGCCTTAATGCTTTAACTTCCATGTGAACTCTTCAAAAGTCTGCCTTTCCCCGTGCCCTCTCCTCTCATGAAGACCGTCATCCAGTTACCTGCATTTACCTACATGGAATCACCGGATGGTGGTGCACCTCAAACCAGCCTGTAGCACTTTCTGTTGGGATTTTCTGAGTACAGTGCTCTACTTTGTTTTGACGTGCTCTTGCATCACTCAAGACTGGAGGAGATAAATGGATGATCAGTGTTTCTGTGTCTGACTTCGGATGTTTGGATTAGTCAGTATTTCCTGTGCAACTGTTGTTTTTTCTTCAGAATGACTTAAGGAGTTTTGATGAAAGCTGGGAAAAACTGACAGTGGCAGGATCAAGTCTCAACAAAAAGAAAGACATGGAAAGAGGGGATTGTTAAGATGTGTTTATGCAGGGCTATCTTTGCTATGTTTTTTCTCTTGAAGCACAGAGACGTCTGTCAGCATCTTTAAATGGACAAATATGTGAGAACAGGAAAGTCATTTAATGGCTGGCTGCTGTTGGTGATGTCAGGTCCATCACTGTAAGCGCTGCAGGGAAATAATGTTGTCACAACGCAAACACATGCCCTCTTAGACTATTTACCTGCACTGCAAGAGCAAATAATACTGTGATCCAGAGAGTGTGTGTGGAAAGTCAAAATATGGAGACCAAAGAGGGATTCTGCTCGTATTACATCTGGACTTTTTTTCATTTTGGATGACAACCATTTCCTTCAAACTTTGTGCTTTCTTCAACGTCTGCTGTCTTTCAAATGAAAACTGCTGTCACATCCAATTTCCGGGACTCTTCCGAGCAGTTCAAACACCTCAGTATCCATGATGACCCAGTTCCAACAATGACCTGAGCGCCTGTGAAATCACTCATTTGAGCCTTTTTTTTTAAAAACCATGCAATACTTTGGAGGAAAACTGTCAGTCGCCCAGCAGCAGGTGGCTGGCTGGGTGGGAAATGTGCGGCGCTCCCTGCAGGGGGCCCTGGAGATGGTGTGGGCTACTGCAGGAGAGAAGAAGGAGGACGAGGAGGCTAAGGAGGAAGAGGATGAAGGTGGAGATGATGGAAGAGGAAGGTATCAGAGAGCCATGTCACCATTTCGTAGTTTTGCCAGACGTAGCAGGAGATCCCTGCGTCGCTTATCGGTCAGAGGTCGGCAGTCTCTCCAAAGAAGAGCCACTGACAGCTGCTCAGTAAGAGTTACTACAGTTACTCAGCATATGCCTCTAAACACTCTACATTTCATCATCATTTCATTAGCAAGTCTAAAAGTTCTATATATGCAAAACTCATTTTTATTGTTATTATGCATTAGTTAGTTCATGGCTTGTCTACAGATCCATCCAGCATGAGAGAAGGCCCTCCTCTCTCTCTCTGTAGCCAGCTCCACTTTTCAGAAAATGTATCCACAACAATCTGTCTGAACATTTTTCCCCCCAATGATGATATTATAGGATATACCACCTCTTTGAGACAGGAGACAGTCCCTAAACCAGGTGTTTGTTCAGCCCACAGACAGCTTCAGTGAAAGAACATGCCTGGGAATGTCTTTGCATCCACAGTAAATACTAGAGCACAGCACTGGAAATACGAAGCCACATCCACTTCAGTAGAGGGGATGAATCAGACACAGTTCATGAGAATTTACACTGAAACAGTCTGTTTTGTGCAGGGCTGAAACAGAGGGATTTATAGACACTGTAAAATCCAACATTTGAGTGAATTTTTAGGAAGGAAACATCAAAAATAGGTTCTTGGGACATCTGTGATGAGTGTTGACTTGATTAAGTCACAATTAAGGCTGGGCAAAAGTCTTTCTTGTTTTTTTCATGCAAAGAAATAGCAATTGAAGTCAGTCTTGGATGAAATTATATGGGTCAAATGTCACACAGGCTCTTTTATTTGCAGTCTTTTGCTTAAAAGGGGAAAAATAACACACAATACATTTTGATAAAAATTCCCCAAGTCAGTAGCTGCCAACTGTAGTTGCCACAGGAACCTTTACCATCTCCTGATGAGAAACTGTGACCAAAATCTCTGAAATGTTTTAATCAAGATTTTTTTCATTAAAAAAGTTGCAGTTTTGACCTCGAATAGGTACAAAACATGTGGCACAACAAAGACCTCAATACAAATACAATGGTTCAGCACATACTGTATTGACATCAGTGTAGTCCTTTAAATACCAAGTTAACTGTATGCAGTCAGACAATGTCTTATCCTTAGTAACAGCCTGCAATCAGAACTGCTGACCTGCATGCAAGTGACCATTAATGAGGGCGAATAGCCTTGAACCAAATGAGTAGCTGTGCTTTTAACAGCTTTTCTTCCACATGTCATAAAATATCAGAAAATAAAACTGATTCACAGTTTAGCAAACCATGCAGGGAACTGTATGGATTGAAATGAAAACTCAATTTATGACAAAAATGAGACAGTAGAGATGTGTTTTTCTAATGGGCTGCTTACAAATGAGCTTTTTTTTTTCTAATAACTCCTTTGTGTTTACCAAAAAAAAAAGGTAGTTCCTGTTTGAACCATTTCTTATTTTCTGTTGTTTTTTAATTGAAGTAAGAAAATCGGAATTTCACAGTTTTAAAGTTGTGGAAAACCTGGAAGACTGGCTCTACAACGGAGCTGAGCCAAATGATCTGAATCTATAAAAATGGCTAAAATTCCCAATACCAAGATGCTGAACCAATATTATTTCACCACACTTTTTTTCCTTATTTTTTTTATCTTAGGTGGACCAACAACTACTACAGATAATGTCCATGACAGAGCAGTCTTTGATGCATGTCAGTTTGTGTTAAGTTTACACTGTTAACCAGTTTTGGATGGGGAGATTGCCTTCATATGTGTTGGATAACAAGCTCTTCTCAGTAAGCATGGAAGGTTTTCACTCAAAGCATTCAAGATTATTGCTTGGTACCTAAATGCCCCTAGGGAATATTGATTTTTGTTTCTGCAATATGGAAGCAGGGACAAAGAATTACACAAACCAGTGAACAAAAAGTTTTAATGCCCTCTTTTTTTCCAGGCACACATTTGCAGCCCACCGAAAATGTCCATGCCACCCACTTTTGGGTCCTGACCCACTAGTTGAGAGCAACAGCTTAAAATTGAATGAATAAAAAGATAAAATCCAGTTATGAAATTTTTCATATATTATCTTCTGTTTAATAAGCACATTATTGTTAGTGGTTCTTACCATTAACAGTCTTTTCAACCATAGGGAATGGCATCACAGAATTGTCCGGTAGTTGAAAGTAAAATGAAGTTAATGCAGCATAATTTTATTAATACAGATTATTAGGGGTAGGAATCGAAAACCGATTCCGGTTAAGAACTGATTATAACTCCCTCAAGGAATCTCTTTCACTTACAGGGGCCTGAAATGGTCAAAATAGTGTCTTAATTTTGACACTTCCCTGCACAACTCTCAGTAACTGGAAACTCAAGCAACTTGCAGAAGCATTTATCTACGCAGCATGTCATTCAGTATCGAGTGTCATGTGTTTGACAATGTTGCTGCTGAAACCTACATTTTTGCAGGCCAGCTTTTGTCCACACAGAAAATCAGTAGGAATTGATTAGGTTGTTAAAGAAATGTATTCATAAGCAGAGCTGTTAAAGGCATTGGTATCAATAAAATCTCATCAATTCCCATCCTTACAATTGATCCTGTCTTATCTCATGAAAACAAAAATATTAAGATAATGCACTTCCTATTTCACTTCAACAACTTGTACAACTTTTTTCAGCTTGTGTTAGGTAAAACTGTAGCTTTTGATTAACTGCAAGCAGCCAAGCAATTGGCTGCTCTGTTAGGTTCCTAAAATACTCCAAATTATTTCACAGTCTAATATTTAAAGGCTTATTGAAAGACAAGCATGCCAATGTTAAAAAGGGAAGCAGCAAACGGAAGAATGCTTATCAAAGAGAGTTTTCTAAATGTAGAGTGTTATCAGTGTGTCAGCCATAAACAGGAGACTAACAAAGAGTGCCACTGTTAGATAAGGTTTATTCAAATACACTTTTTTTTCCCTCTACCCCCTGTATACATAACTGCCTTATGTTGGATTGAAAATAAGCCAGCTAAAACTGCAAGTCTTGTTGTCTGTTTTAAGACAGATTTCTTTCTAGGGTATAATGTATATTTGGATAGCAACAGCTACAGATTTTGAGACACAGATGCTGAAGTCCATGTTGCTTGAAGTGGTAGTTCCAGCTTGCTTGTTAGTTTGTAAACATTTGTGTGTCTGGGTTTATGTATACCTGAGATAACAACGCAGGAATTGAGGGCTGTAACCCCTTTACTTAATTATCTATCACCTCCTTCTATCAGATCTACTGTTTTGATGATAGTGCTTGTCTTTGCGTGGTGATTACAGCCTCTGTGTTTGTTCCTGGTATGTTCACCCTCTCCTCTGTGAGATAAACAAGTTGAGTCTCACACATTCCACTGACCGTGAAAAATTTGGATGCCAGTAAACTATAATAAAGGTTACTCTGTTTGGACTTGCACAGCATACTGTACAGCACAGTCACACATGCACAGGTAAAGTGTTTACATAAGTAGTTTTAAGTATGTGGAATTGTTGGGTTGGAATTTCAGTGCAATATTCAGTTTTTACACATTGAATAGGGGGCTATCCTAATACTTTGCTAAATGTATGTGTGATGTGCCTAATCTCTGAGTATGTGTGGATAAAAGCTATACTTTACATTCCCAACAGCTTAAATCATTTATCGTGGAAAATGCCACTTATTTCTAAATTAATATTAAATGTCTCCCAGCTCTATAAATTTGAAAATGTGTGTCCTTGAGCTCATTCTTCATGCGTAACAACCCTTAACATGACTGGTGTCAAGCCATAGAAAGCAAGCTTTAATTACATAGACCTATATATGATCCCTTTTTAAGTTCCTTTAATGTTTTTTTTGTGAGTGAACCACATTTCCCTGAAAGAAAACATTTAAGATGTACTGGTGACAGCAGTGGGCTGTGGACACAGCTTGAGTGAATAATCAATTTAAAGTGAAACACAAATCCTACTGATGGCTAATGCTGCCCTTTATCTTTGACATACAGAGCAAATATGAGGAGCTGCTAGCTTACATGTTTGCCGCATTTAATTGAGAGAAATTTTGGTCCAGTCATTGTTGATTTTTTTGCCTGACTTTAAGTGGATGGAAAGTACATTTGTTTCATTTAGGGATGCCCTGTTCATGTTTTTCTTCAGGCAATACAAATACAAATCATGAGAATAAATTAAATGCGCTTTCATTGTCGTTGGGGTATGTAAACAAAATGGACCCATCGCAAAGGACATCTTTGAGCACCTGCAAATGATGCCCATAGGCATAAACATAGGCAAACTAACTGCAGATCAGGCTTTCCAAATGCAGATAGACAGCGAAAGACAAGTAAGTTATGACCCAGGTGCTTTTGTTTATCTTTTAAACATTGTGTGGTTTTAACAGTGATACATATTAAGGGTGATGCTCTTTATCTGAGTGCACGTTGCTCAATGTGATTCCAAAAAGCTCTCTCTTTTTCTCACCCTGGCCTGCAACATCACACAGCAAAAGCATAATGCCAACACTATCATTACATACTGTATTATATTACTGACACTGTTGTCACCCAGTGTATCTTTTCCTCATATCCTGCAAGGCTACTAATTATTTATGAGTGAGATTGGCTGATACTGATAGTCTGTGATTGATTTATTGCTGCTGGTTTAGGTTGGTCAGTCTGCTTAGCTCTGTGGGGTTTGTTAGCTTTGTGGGACCTCCTGCAGTTGACAGTGTAACCTGAGTGAGGGGCCACTAAATCCCTCAGTCAACAACATGCTTCTACTTACTTCTTCAGGGAAGTATTAAAACTTTCCAAGATGCAATGCAACAGGTTTGCCTTAAAGACGACTGAAAGTGATGATTACTAAAATATCATGAGTTCATTGTTGATACAGAAAGTTAAGTTTAAAGTCTACTGAAAGTTTGGGGGACTTTGTTGTCTCTGCTTTGATAAGAGGATGAGAAAGATTCACATGCAGCAGCAGAGGTTACAGAGTTGGTTACCAAGCTTGTTTTTACAGATGCCAAACCGGACATAGGTAATAAACTCGCTAAATCTCTTGTGGATCATCTGGAGAATTCAGAGTCAACATTATGCAATTTTAAAACCCAGTCAAACATGAGAGGTACTTCTGTGATGCAGGAAAGACAGATTTATAATGAATGCATTATTGTAGAATTGTACCGTAAGTGTAGAACTGATTTTTTATTCAGATATGATTTGTGGTTTTACAGTTGTAGTCAGTTCTTTCTAGAGCTGTGCAATCTATTGCAATTTTATCACTATCATAATATGTGCCTTTGCAATATACCCATCATGACAGTCTGAATTTATCACAATAAATTACAGATAACTTTTGAAACGTGGTCAAGCAAAGCTTTTATGCTATGATGCCCCAACCTTCACACCTTAACACGTAACGTAACTTAACGTACAGTCAAACTTGCTATAAGTTACCATTAAGTAGATTTGTGCCAATTAAGGGAAAAAGGATTTCATTTCTATTAGATTCAGAAAAATCACATTGCAGCTGCATGTGCTGTACAAAACAAGGAGAAACGCTTAGGTTAGGACATTAAGTTATAGGGCATATGCACTCTTTATTCTTTATCACCATATTTTTTTTACTTTAACTAAGATACAGGGTTCATACAGGTGCTTGAAATCATTGAAATTGCTTGATTTATATTGGTGCATTTTAAAGGTTTGGAAAGTGCTTGAATGTGGGACAGGGTGCTTTTAAGTGCTTAAAAGTGTTATGAAGTGCAGAAGTACATGCAGTATGTCAGTGAAAAAGAAATATATGTATTGTTTTTAAATGGCTTGTTTGTTACATTTTAATGATAGGGCTTTAAATTTTCATTTCAGACAATACCCTCTTGTCTTTAGTTAAATCAGTTATTTTTGTGCTTTTTGATACCACCAACCAATAAGATGATGAAGATTTCATCATGTTAACACATGATATTGAATAGTAAATTTTTGGCAACTGCAATGAAGAAAAATGCCAATAATTCTGTACAATTTGCTAAGGCAAAAGGAAGGTCAGAAAACAGGCTGTGGTCAAGAGAACTGGAGGCAAGACTTACTAACGGCTGGTACGTGAGAGTGAAACAGTCAACAAACTAACACTGAAGTGAGGGTGAGCGTGAGACTAAATACTGAGACTAATGAGTGACAAGGAACACGTGTGAGGAAGGGAGCCATGCGGGAGTGATCAGGTGAGTGGGAGCAGGTGTGGGAAACAGGAGGGACGCACACATGGAAGAGACAGGGGAGGGGAGGAGCAGGACGGGAGGTGAACCTAAACAGAGAAACAGAGATTAATGCATGCAACAAGAACACAGGACAAAAAATGTGTAAAAACATAAAACATCAGACCTATCAGATGCAGACTGTGACACATTGGTCATCTGGAGTTTTAATTTTGTGTCTGTTTTGTGTATCAACAGATTTTGGTATGAGTTCATTTTTACTGGAAGTATATCAGCGTTTGCTCACTGTTCACCAGTTTCAAGCACTTTTAAAAACATGTCAACGTTCTTTTACAATTTAAATAATGCTGTCTCTATTGAATAAAAAAAATGACTGAGGAATATTAGGTTTGAGTACTTCTGATACCATTAAATTAAAAAAACAAATCCTTCCTTTTTTGATCCATACCAACCAGCCCTACTTTGTTGTCACCAGAGAAAATGTCTTGTGTCAAAAGAGGCTTTTAGTGATAAATGAACGTCTGAGGGAGATTATGAGAGAGAGAATGAAATCCTTTAAAGATCTGGTGGTATTAACTCAACTGTTGTTTTGTATCCAGGTGACTATCACATTACACAACACTGGGATGTGCCTCTTGACAAAACTTGAAGTGAGCCTGAAGGAATGTGTGTGAGGAAGTGCGCTGTGGTTACTTTTATTTAAATGTGTGTGCAAGTGCATTCCTGCATGTGGGCGTGACATTATTGTCAAATATGTATCATCAGTGTGTAGTCTCATAGGTGTGTATTCCTGTGTTTCTGCGTGTGTGTGCATCAACACTCCTGCTGATGGTGTTTATTGAGGACAGCCCAGCCTCTGTGACCAGCTCATTAAAAGATGCACGCTCGGCTGGTCCTCAGTCCTCTCACCCTCTGTAGTTAGTGATCTTGGCTCAGCTTTTGGTTCGCTTTCTCCCTGCTGAAGCTCCAAAATGTGAAGTTATAATGTGGAGAATTTCAGATCAAGAGTTTAGTTTTATTTCCTCATTAACTGTATTATATATGGTAAAGAGAAGAGCTCATAAGAAATCCATACAAATCTATGAAATATAATCTCAAAGAAGAGAAAAAACTTTATCTTCTGCTGTTAATATCTTTATCCCAAAAGAAAACTGATAGCCTTAGACAAGTGACAGGGGTATCACGAAATATGCCTGGGTCAAAGACAAAATCTTTTTAAACTGGTGAGGGCATTATGTCTCACTGTGGAGCAGAGGATTTTTCCCAGGATTAAAGCAAGACGTGGTGAGCAGGGGACTCAACTTTCACAGAAGAAAAAGTAATACAATTGTATTCATGGTCACCTTTCCCACTTCCACTGTTACTGACATTGAGGCCCCACTCAGGCTGCTGTTTTGTAATATTTACACTCCTGTGACCCTTCGCCTCTATGAAGGTTTGACATGTTGAAAACTCTTCTTGAGTAGAGACTGCAGATTAGATTGTCCATTAAATCTTATTTAATTATCAGCCCTCTCCTTGCTTGAGAAGTGAAATTGTTTCAGGCTGTAATGTTAACGCCCCTGTGATGCTTTGTCCCTACTATGAATGTCTTGGAGACGAATGAGGTGAAAGTGTTGACCATCCATTTGCTCTGTCTCTGGAGGTTGTGTCAGGGGCATAGTACTGAAGGAGGGGGTACGCTGACTAAGCAGGAGACAGAAATGTTGTGAGTGAGCGACTATACCTTTGTATGTTTGCAGAACACGCATCTAAGCCATATCCAACCAAGAATTGGCACAGATATTACGCCCTCAAGGAACTAATGTGAATCCCTCAAGGTGAAATTATGACGGAGTTTTGTTTTGTAAAAGCGCTGAAAAGCTTGAGAGACTTGCTGAGAGAGTAAAGTTCAGTTTCATAACTGGACAGTATTCCTTGAGATTTGAGCATCAAATAATGTTTTTGCAGACTTAAGCCCTCAAAGTAATAGCACCATGCACAGCTCTTACTGTTAGTAAAAGAGTCGTGGCTTGCCCTCTCTTATCCTCTATTAAAACAACTTATGACTCCTTTAAATTGTGAAAAATGGGAACTTTCTCAAATACAAAGAAAATGTATAATCCTATCAGTAGCGTAAATTAAACTGCATTGGGCAATAAGAGCAACATGCCTTACTTATGCTCATCACTAAATTAATATCTGGCTCAATGAGTTGTCTGCCATGAACAAAACACTGTCCATGCACCATATGCTAACTATCTTAGAAAACAACAACAACGAACAATTTTAGGAAGTTCTTCAGGGAATCCTTTAGATCCTGTGACCATGAAGAAGGGGGCACACTTTACCTCCAGATATTAACAGGATCATCCAAAATCGGAAACCCTAGCACCTTGCCTGGTTTACACCAAAAGTTTTAAAATGATAAAAGCAGAAATAGGAATGGTTCTTTAATTTGGGTTGTTTTATGTGTTTTCCAACTATAGAAACAGTTCTAAGTGGTCCTGTTGTTAAAGATGTTTTCCTGTCCATTTCCGCTTTGAACAAAAATCTGTTTTTGTCTCCCAGGTGCAGGTTAACAGTTACGTCACAGCAGAGGAGGACAAAGACACAGACGCTCTGATAGACAATGAGCCTGACCAACAGCAGCCTGAGGCCTGTGAGGAGCCATCTGACACTAACAGGTAGGAAGCAGGCCGCACTTGAGTCCCAAACAGAACCAACACATTTGTGAACCGCAGACTGACAGCTGCACTGTGCTCTAAAGTACTTTCATTTTTTCATGTTTCCTGACACAGAAAGGCAGGATGAGGCAGGTTTGAAGTGTCAGTTCTTGTGTTTGTGCGCTGAAGGCATTATTCTTCACTGAGGTGTTTTTAGTGAGGTAGAGCCAACCTGCTAATAGACGCCCTATAGCTATTACACTCTTGAGTGTAAGAGGACATAGCCCAAAGTTTGTATTTTTTCTCCTCAGAATGATCAGTAAAGTCTTTGGTGAAACTGCTGTTATAACTGTGGATCCAAATACTTTTATCTCGTAACGTTTAGTGTTTTAATGTGGAAAACTGGATTTCTAGGGTTTAACCTAAGTATTGAATCAAATGACACATGTAGTGTGCAGTGCTTTTTTTTTCCTGTTATTTCACTTTTTTCCATCAATAGAATAATTATTGTTGCAATGAACTCCAATTTACAAGTAAATACATGTCTAGAAGTGTTTTAAAACTGCTATAGGATGCAAGAAAATGACAGAAAATATGGTTTATTTATGGCCCATTATGCTCTGTTTGCAGTGTTTTTATACTTGATTTTGGTTACAGTATAGCTGGGGTAGCTGCAGAGTAAAACGTAGTACCCAGAGGTCCTAAGTAGCTCGGGAGATGAAATTATTGTGCCCCCTTGTGGTTAGTAAAGCTCAATAAATACGTTCAGTAAAAAAGAAGTAACTGGTAACAATGTGCTGTGAAAAAGCAACTGGATGTAATGAAGCCTTGAGAGATACAGTTACGTAAGAATTGGCCAGAATAGTTGGAATGGTAGTAAAATAATTTCTGTTTTGTCCTTTAGCTATAGTGCTTATCCATTCTGGGGTCACACGAAAGCCTACCCAAATAGTCACTGGGCAAAAGGCATAGTACACCCTGGACTGGTTGCCAGCCAATCACAGGGCTATTTTTATTGAGCTAAAAAAGAATAACTCATAGGACTGAATTCTTTAGTTAAAGTGTTTAATTTCTCAGGTTGTTGATTTATGGAATTGTTTGTCATTAGATAACTTGTGGTGGATCCAGTCATTCTGTCCTCACTTTGCATAACACTTGGCTGTTTATTTAGCTATTAAATGTTGTACATTATTTGAACAGGGACCTTAAAAGCCAAAATAAGGAAAGGAGTTAGAAATTATCATCGGCTATCAACAAAGAAGTGCAGTGTATTGGCTCACAAGAATGATATTTAAATGTGTTGAAAAATGTATCCATTTTCAGTTAACAGAAAGTCACAAATAAAAGAATGATCGTGGATGTTCAAAAAAGTGATGTATAAATACAAAATAACACTCATAGACTCATTTTCTGCATACAGATTTGAAATGTAGGTGCCTCCAAGTTGTTGCTACAGATTGATCAAATTCATTGTAACGTGGGAGTATGTTGGGTGAGGGGCTTAAGATTTGAGAGTGGTCATGAAGGTTTTTCTGTTTTGAGGCGATCAAAATTATTTTTTTTACATAATAACTAATGTTGAAAAACAGATTTTACAGGTTTATACTAAGGTGTTTAAGCAAGTGCAAGAGTGTGTAGGCTTATTTTATTGGAAATTTAATTTAAAGGATTATGTTGTGATTAAAGAGGTTTAAAGCTAAAAAGTTTTCAGGGACAAAAGCCATTAAATGCCTCAAAGAGGGGCTGTTCTACTGGGGCAAAAAGCACAATTTAATAATCATGATTATTTTATATGATTTTGAGATCAGGATCATAAATTGTAACTAATTGATTTTACATCTGCATCAAATGCATTTATTAACCTTCAAGATTACAATTCTTGAAACATTTAAAATAAGGTGTAAATGAAGTATTTACAAGTCCAATCCAAAAGTCTGGCAGCTGCTGTTTTCAAAAATTGAAGTCATAAGAGTGGTGTATTGAGAAATTAAGAGCAATTAATCCCATATCTACACTGATTTTTTTTAAGGAACTGTTTGACTTTTTCATACTGAATGCATTCAAGAAGGATTAAAATTGCTTTGACCTTCCTTTCAGTCCATGGCAGGTTTCTGAAGAAGTTCCTGAAGTTCCCCCTGAAGACACAGATACCACTGACTTTCAAATAGTGGAAGAGCCGGCTCCGTTTCCTGAAGTGAGTTATTCATTTCTCTCTAATCCTCCTTCCTTTGTGAGCAGTGACAGTTGATGTCTGTATCATTTCCTGCATACACTGAGTATTTAATTTATTCTGTGTGTGTGTCTGTGCACAGAGCTCCGCTCCGCTCCTCGACACCAGCCTGCAGAGATCCAAGGCAGACCTGAGTAAGAGGCGAAGTCGATCACGTCCATCGCGAGTGTTTCGCAAAGGTTTGTCCACAAAGGAGAGCCCGGACTGGCGGACTCGGGACTCCACAGGTTATTACAGAACCATAATATTATCTTCTTTGAAGGACAGGGCTCATGTATGTTTTTATCCTAAAATAAACAGCAGTGTAACACTTCTGCTCCAGGCAGAAAGAAGGCAAATGTTTCATGAACATGTTTTGTTTTTTCAGATGAAAAGGAGGTAAAACAAAAGGATTCTGACTCAGAGGAGGAGAAGCCTCGAGAAAAGCCTCCCACTTCTCAGAAAGTCCCCGTATTTCCTGGTTTGAGTCCTTCGGCCTTACTTGTAAGTTGTCTAAGAGCTCCAGAAGCACTTTTAAAACAACATACCACTACTGTACAATAAGGTCTTCAAAAATGTTAGTACTTTGATTCTTTTTTTTAATCCAGCACTTTAAATGCTACAATATCATCGAACAAACAGTGCTGAAGTTATGAAAGCAAGACACATAGCTGCATAACTGAGTGGTCTGGTTTGGTTCAGTAAAGGTCGGTATGGTTTGGAGCGGTAAGCCTTGATCCCCCATGCATTTCAGCTGCCAGCTGTACCCTCACCTGGGGGTGGGGGTGTAAGCCAGAGGATGAGGGTGGCTTTAGCTACGTGCAACCCCTTCTGCACGTCCTCATCTCCAACAATGGCAAGGAAGGCGTGCACTCTAAAGCACTGCATAGAGCATTGTTCCATGTGGACATTCTTTATAGCAAAAGAAGAAGAAAAGTCACTTGCTTGGGTCCAAGGACAATTCAAACTTGCCATGGTGTGTTGTTTTCATTTTAGCTGCTGTCACACTGAAAATGAAGATTCTTGTGACCACCCAACAGAGTGCAGCGTTTTTAGATTCACCTTGAGGGGTCAGCATGGTACCCCAACAGAAGGGGTACCAGAAGAAGCCAGAATGAACCGTATCGCTTGGTGGAAAGGCATCTCTATACCATATTTCAACTTAAGGCGGGGAGAAAGAAAGACGGACAGCATGAATCTGCATGCATTTATTCAGTAGTATTACTGCAAACACTTCTTCTATGTTGTTAATGATGGTTCAAAAGTAAGATCCTTTTTAGGGTGTACATTTTGTGTTCTATCACAATGAACAGTATTTCTAATTTTGATGTATGTTTAAACAATTTAAAAATGGACAAGAGGTCATTTTTTTAGAGTTAAATATGCTGTTACCATGACACTGATGGCATGTATTTGAATTTTAAGGCTCAGCTAAAAAGGAGAACAGGTGGAGGAGGAACTGGAGCCGGAGCAGAGGAGACAGAAGAAGATAAAGGAAAAGAAGAGAGGGAAAGCCAAAAAGAGGAAGATGCAGCACCGTCTCCCTCACTGCTGTCCCGCTCTCCTCGCACTGCCTCTCAACTTGCAGGTGCTGCGCGGGTGCTGCCACCCTTAGGCGGTACAGATAAAGGGTGAGAAAAGAGTGTGACAGACCACATCAAACTGCTATTAAAAATTTGACATGCACTTTAGATATGACACTTCTCTGAACTGTGATGCTGTGTGTTATTCAGTGGCGGCGCCTCTCCTGCCTGGCTGAAAGAACTCAAGTCAAAGAAACGTGTGAGTCAGCATGACGGGGAGGCATAGCCAGCAACAGGTGAGTAATGGGGCAGAAGTTGGTTTAAAAATGTGTAATACAGAGAGTATTAACTGCTTACAATGTACTTGTCCCAATAATAAAGTCAAAATAAAACTAAGTTATTAAATGCAATGTAAATATATTTAATTTAATTACATTTAACAATTTTAAGGTGACAAATTTAGACAGAAAAAAAGTGATGGTTTTATGCCTCAATGGATTGTACAGTTGTTGGACAGTAATGCTCAGTGAGGGTCAAGAAGAAGGGCTGGAATGTTTTTTGTAAAATTGTGGTTAATCGTTTTTTTTTTTTTAAGAATAGGTGCATGTTTTCCAACAAAATTTAGGGTCACAATATTATTGACCCTGTACCTCCATAAAGTATTTCAGTCGACCCTTATGTTAGAAGTCTTGTTCATAGCACTGTCTCATACTGTAACAGTTACGTTGCCTTCACTGTCATTGTTCCAGAAGCAGATTTGGGGTGCGATTTAACCCCTTATATGCTCTGTCGCTGGAGGTAGTGTTAGAGGTGTTGCACTGGTGAGATGGGAGCACACAGAGCCAGCAGGGGATGTCTGTGCTGTTTGTTTTTGTCTGAATGTGAAACTTATACTGTGCAGGGTTACTTCATACTCCCCAAACCATAATAGCCCTATGAACTGACACCAATATTATGTCCTGCAGAATCAAGATGAAGAGGCGTGAAGGCTGTTGAGCTTTGTGATTTTGAGGAAGTGCACTATGAAAGAGCTGATCATATCAGGGTTGCATATGTGAAAAGGGCATAAGTTTTCTCCTCCTTTATGCCACCAAGTAGAGCCAAACATCACAAACTAAAACAAGGGACTAAAATTTAGGAAATAAACACAACCTCTCAGAGCCATCGCATTGAAGAGGATATATAAAACATGGTAGTAATTAACAGGAGTCAATAATCTTGTTGTTTTATTAAAGTATACTGTACATATGTATAATTTAGGACTGTCACAATATACCGGTATGGACAACAGCAGCCCTCTTTGAAAAATATAACTCAATGATCATATTGGGCAAAAATAATCATGGGGTTATAGAGGCAGTCGTAAACACAGCAAAAGATAAGGTGCTGATCACGACTTAAAATAGGGATGCTATACATCAAATTAAACAGCAGAACCTGGGCAACAAGATGATATAAACCTTCTTTAGACACCCTAATCACAACTCGAACAACAACCAAATGAATAACAACATATTAAACTCCATACAGCTGTGTCGACCCACTCGCCATATTACGCCATTTTCATATTCATATTCATTCTGAAAATGCTTTTTTTTAAGGCACAGCTACATTTTTTTTTTACATTTTTGCAGTGTGCCTTCTTCATTTACTCTTCATCCAATCACATATACTCATATTAACACATCTCAACAAATATCACAAGTGTCCCCTTTACTAGGACACCAAAAGTATTCTAATAGACCTTGTGGTTGCAGAGATATACCCATTTTATTATGGGTATGTAATTTCCAGACAGAAACCTAAAAAATAGGCTCAGGCAACAAAGGGTTAAGCTTTGACTGTATGCTGGAATATATCAATGCAGATCGGCTTGATCCAGGACTGCAGCCATAATATCATTGTTTTAACTGCTGTATCAACAGCTTAGATGTGAGTTTAAACTGATGACTGTTTTAAATGAGAAATAATCTGAAGAAGCTGCCAGAAAACACTACATGTCCACAAAGTCACTGCTAAACTTAAGCTTTGTAAAGCTCTATCAAGAGACTACTGGAAATATTTTCACAATAGAAGTCCTGATCAGTAACTATGGAAAATGCTTATTATTTTCCAAAGCATGAGAGAAATTGAAATAGGAATTTTTTTGTTTTTAAAACAGTATGACAAAACTTAGGAGATGAATGAACCACTACAGACACAACAGACTATAACTGAGATCAGAGACTGATGGAAACATCTCTATTTTTTTTTTTTTTTTTTGCACAGACAAAGGTTTGTGAAATCATGGGATTTATTCTGGGGTAAGAAGGGGCTGTGGATCTTGAAAGTGCATTTTTGAATATACCATCTCTTTTTGTTTGTAATGATATAATTGATGCACTGAGAAAAAGTCATTTGTCATTATTATTAAGTAATTGTTTTTTTTCTGTACATTTTATCATAGTAATGATTGCATGCAGTCTCTCCACCTCCCTATGCACCATTTTAGGAGTACTTTGCCAAAACAGAGACAAACTTTAGGATCAATTTGACACTTAGAATTGTTTTGTTTTTTTGTTGTTTAAAATCTTCTATAAATATTGCAATAATATGTAATGATATTTCTTGTCCACAATAATCTTGAGAGGAAAATCCTGTATCATGACAGCCCTCGTATTATCTAATGATTTTAGTGAGTCTCAAACTAATCAAAGTGCCAGTAAGCAACATGAACTCTTTAATGCAAAAAAAAATGTAATGTTTATTTTAAACTCACCTTGTAAACTGCAACTCATAAACTCTCCTCACAGAGTTGTTATGAGCCCTTTTCGAAGTGCATTCACACAAGCAAGGCTTGTAACAAAGCTCCACCATCAGTTCACCCAAAGATCAGATGTATATAAACAAGGGTGTGATATTAGTGGCAGTTTATGGTGAGATACAACTGTTTTGGGAGCATAATAGAGCATGGCAAAATGTCACAAGTGAGTAAATAATTGTCATTAAAACTTAGCAAAAACATAAATATTTCAAACCAAAGCTTTAATGTATCAACATGTCTGTTTTAACATACTCCATATTTTTAGAATTCTTAAAAAGGACATTCTTATAACCCCCCCAATTACTTGTGATATATTAAGATAATTATACAAGCTAAAAGGATTGGACATGGAGGAGCATTGAGCATTGGGGTTTTGACATTTGGCTTATGCCCTGAATCACTGCTGTCAGAGTGACAGAAGTATCTTAAAGGACTAGTTTGCTACTGAGTCATAATGCACAAAAGCGGAATATATTTGAGATGATAGGAAGCGAATGGTTTAAACTTTCCGGCAGTGCTGTCAGGAACACGTTTCTTGCAAACTGTGACTAAACTGACAGCAAAGACAAAAACTGGAAGTGGGCCACATATATGACAAGCTTTCTCTTTAGACACATGACGATAAAATCTCAGTTGGCAAGGACATTCTCATTTCATTCTTTTGCTCTACTTGCTTGTGGGAGCTCTGCTTGCTTCTGTATTTTGCGCCTACCATCAGGTTTTGCAAAGCATTAAAGACATGACATTATATTGTTATTTATTAGCAGTGGCTCTCAACTGGCCTCACGACGGACCGAGTTGTACTACAGGGGCCGTATTATTTCCATGTCAGAGATCAAGCTTGTTGCGGTGAGGACCCTCTCTAACCATTCAGTGGTCAGCAATGTCTCCTGGTCACATTTTAGCACCAGATATCTTTCTTGGAGTCTCATCAGAGGTAGTGTGGAAATAGCATCAGGTATCAGTAACAATCCTGATTGAAAATTAATAGAACAGTACAGTCTAGGCAAGCTGAGCTGATACCGGGTAGTGGGACTGCACCAGGCCAAGACCTTGCAAAAACAGACAAAATGTACCTATTATCACAGTAAAGTGGACTGAACTAAAACAATGCCAGTCCGCTTAGAGCTTCTGAGCATCACAGACTTTTTGACACAATTTCATATTCAAGCACACAATACTCACCGGCCCCTTGCAATCCACTTTGGTCTCCAACCCACCACACGAGAACCACTGTGTCAGAGTAGCACTTGAAAGAATTGAACATCGTTATGGTCCTGTAAAGTTCTCTCAAGTAAACTTATCTAAAAGTCAGAGTGACAAAGGTTGAATGTATTGTAACTCTCCTCTATTTTTACTCCCTTTAGAAAACACAGGGATCTTGCTGCCGCTGCTGCAGAGAGTGACCTCACCATGATTGCTCCATTTTGCACTTTGAGTGCCTTATGTTGGACTTCCTCAGAGACACACAGGAGGGAAAATCCACCTTTGCTGATCAAAGAGGCCGTCACGAACTTTTCTGTCTTAAGATACGTTGCCATCTCTATGTGCCAAGACTGTGCTGTGTTTAATGCCAAGTACAAGTTTGTCTTCTGTTGTACAGAGGCTCGATACAGGGTTCTAACCCTGGTTTATTATAGAGCAAAGCAAAGGACTGTCTCATTGTATAAAATTCATAATTTACAGACAGGGACTGTTGACACCACGCCCTCAGCAAGTCTAACATCAACAATGTACAGAATGTACTCAGTATAAATAATGCATTGCACCTTTTGTGACCTTTGTATAATTGTGCAAAATGTCTTCTGCTCTTTCCTTTAAATCACAAATTATCCCAAACAAACTTTAAAGCACTTTAAGAAACTTTTTTAAAATGACCGTCCACACCGTACCTTAAATGATAGAATTAAGTACCTAACCGTAGGAACAGGGTCAAGGAAAATTATCCTTTGTTCATATCTTAATATCTGTCTGTCTCTTAAAGGAATTCTTAAAGAAACAATTTCTGTTTTTTTTTTTAATGCTGAATATTAATTTTTAGGCATACCTTACCAAAATCAGTGTCTTTTGCTAAATCTTTCACCAAGCAACATGTTTAATTTGCTCTTGACTTTTCTATGTGCTTTATAGATGTTCAAAAGTGTCATTAATCAAAGCTGTTATCTTTCATGATCATTCTGTGTAATAAGAGGAAATTTAGGGTGTTTTATTAAATCTTTTATATGAAATGCAATCATGTGGATTGTGTTTTTTTGATGGGACATATACTTTTTATAGTCTCCAAGCCAGACTAATTATATGATTTGGTTATGTAATTGCCAAGTGTCACTTTTCATTTAGAAGCAGCCATGTTGGAAGCAGCCTTGTGGATGCTGCATGAGAACGAAAAGCACCAGAAACAGGTAGAAGACAGGAAGCTGGAGAGTAAGATAGCTGGGTGGGGCTAGGCCAATAGTGCTGAGTGGGACTGATCTCTGTTCATTCCCTTGGCAGGCAGTGAGTGTGTCGTGCCCACTATAGGATCATGGTCGGTGATGGCAGCATTGGCAGAGCCGGGCAGCGTTTGCCAGTGTGCCAGGGCCAGATGGGCAAGCCTATTGAGAAGCAGTGTGATGGACACAATGGGTGCGACAGACTTGCTGCATCAACAGGCTTTTTGCTGCTGTGGCCAGAAATAAACCATAAATACCCCCATGGGCCTCCACCAACTGCTCGCCAGGCCTCCTCATCCACACACACCCTCACACTGAGACAGACAGAAAGGAGAGAGAAAAGAAGGAGAGCGTGGCTTGTACCTGGTGCAGTGAAGCACAAGCCAACCAGGTAAAAGAGGGTGCTCTCTCCCTCAAACAGGCCTTTTTCTCCTGCTCTGTCACTCTCTTTTATCTACATCCCAAAGCTTCCTCCTCAAGTAGTATTTGTGTGCACACTGTTAATGTTCTGCTCTGTCACTGACATTAGGATAGAGTGACGTAAACAAGTAAAAGTGTGCAACTTTCTTGGGTTATGAAGGATTGTGTCACCTATGACATATCTTTAACCAAAATGATGGGCTTAAAAGTGGTTTTTCAACCCAATTTATGTCTATTTTTGCATTATTTCTTGTTTTCCTCTTGACATTAACAACACGAGTAAACTGTGTGCTATGTAGCCAGTAATACTACTAAACAGCGTAATTTCTGTGCTTGTAAGAAGGAAAATGACGGAACAACAGGGAACCCCAGACCAGCTGCCAGCAGAGAAGGGCCAAGGAGGAGCTGGAGCCACATACAAGGTAAATAAGAACTTTTTGGTGACTTTTATGCAAACAAAGATAACTGTTTTGAGTTAAATTAAATTTGATTTCACTGAAACACATTGAGATATGTTTCTTTCTTGCAGTTGGTGTTTTACGAGTTTGAGAACTTCCGTGGAAGGAAGGCAGAGTTGTTTGGTGAATGCAGGGATGCATGGGAGAAGACTGATAAAATTGGCTCAGTCATTGTGGAGTCAGGACCGTAAGGCTTCAGAGTTTCTTATATTCTCTTTATTAGGATAAACGTGACCCTTTAAAGGTATGTACAAGTAAAACTTCTCCTTTGTTGTCAGATGGGTGGCATATGAGGGTGCAGGATACACAGGAGAGATGTTTGTGATGGAGAAAGGAGAGTATCCTCGCTACAGCTCTTGGACCAACTGGCAGAACAGCTTCATGCTGGGCTCCTTTAGGCCTCTAAAAGTGGTAAATATCATGTGGTGTAATTCCTGAGAATATAGGTGTCAGCAGAAAAATAAGACTGGTTTCTTTTTAGTACATACATTATCTATATAACAGGATGGGGGCTTATAAGTGCAAAAACAGATCCAAGTTAATATGTGTGAAAATGTTTTCAAAATGAACTATCAAAGAAGAAAAGAGAACATGAGACAGGATCATTGTTTTAAAGTGGTCCAAAAAAGGCAGAAATCTGTGTTCCAGATTAATCAAAACGCAAAAATAACAGAATTATATTTTAAAAAAAAAAACCAATGTTTCCATTACAATTCTGGGGATCAAAATCCAATTTAAAATCAATTTCCGGTTCAAACCAATTTGTGATTCACAGAACATTCCCTGTTTGTTAAAAAATGTGTTAATATCACGTTTATCTCCCTGCAGTGCATTAAGCTGGAGCTGGACGATGTGATTTGACGCAAAAATGTGTTCAAGATATATTGCTTCTTATTTGCAGTAATACAGATACACATGCAGAATCAATTGTGTTTAAAAAAAATAGTGAATACAAATCGATTCATGGATAGTTTGAATCCATTCTGAATCTTTAAGTAAAATACTGTTTGAATGCAAAACACTTTTTCAAGACACGTCAAGTTGATGTGGTTAAATTCAGACATCCACAATGACATTCACAATGCAAATATTAGCAAGGACCCTTAATTTTAAAGGAGTAACAAATATCTTGAAACATTATCATGAATCTCATGAAACAGATCACAACAAAATAGTATCGAGGCTGGATTTGCAATATTCGCAAAGTTACTGACATGGAAAGAACCAGACACTCTTGAATAAACCTTAATTATCTTTCCATACCACAGAAATACTGTGCCAAAATATTAACATGTTTTGAACTACCTGTCAGCTCAGGACCATTTTTTACAATCCCTTAAAGCTGGGAATTGTGGCTTGGAAGCAACACCCAACCCCCTTTCTGTGTGTGTGCTCCTAGCACCACCCCTTCCCTTATGTGCAACCAATCATCTGTGTTTGTGTGTCTTTAGCTGCCATTAGCATTATGCCAATGTAGTCCCATCTGCAGCCTAGACAGAACCGCAAACCACAACCCTTCATTAAATTAACATAACCTGTACAATCTCAACAACAAACAAAGCTACTTGAGGTATAACAAGCACATATACCTTAGCAAAACATCCAGTAAGAACACTAACCCTGAACTGGGCCCTGATTGGCCGAAAGTGTTCTGTGCTAGATATCTGAAGGCTTAATTCAGAGCCAGGATGGGGCGAAGAGGTCTAGTGGTTTCTCGGGTGTCTTAAGAAAACAAGTCCTGACAGATTACCTTTTTCTTTCAGGCTAGTGACACAGAATAAACTGCATCCTGCAGCTTTAAACTCTTGACATCCATAAATAAACAGTTTAACAGATTTTTCTATTTGTTAAGAATGAAGCGTTTACCTTGTAGTACAAATATTGTCTGATCTCCTCAAAGCTTTGTTTGGGACCAGGTTCACTTTATCTTTGGTCCACAACCAAGATCAATGATGCTGACATTAATTACCCTGCAATCTGAGAGGGTCTCACAAACCACCACATAAATCCAACTTCATGCTGAGTTATACAGTAAAATTAGGAAAGGATAATCCTTTTGCTGTCTTACAACAACAAACTTGATAGTGTTACAGTCATGAAAAGCAAGAATAGAGCAAACAGTGCACAAATAAGCAGTTTAAAGCACTATAAGGATGGGAATTATAAACTTTATTGATACCATTGCCATTAATGACTCTGCTTATCAGTCTGATCCTTTACGGATTCCCTTATCAATTCCTGCTGGTTTTCTGTGTGGGCAAAAGCTGGGGCCATAGGCCAATAATGTCAAACACTTTGCACTCCTGATAATCATTGCCATGGTGCATAGTAAAATTCTTCTGCAAATTGTTTGTTTTCCACACACTAAACATTGTGCGATTAGTGTCTTTCTGCTAAAAAAAAAGAAAAAGCCATGATTTTTTACTTCTTTATGATATCATGATGTCCCTGATTTGAAAGGCGTGCAGAACAAAATGGAATAAATTGATAAGGGAATTGATAATCTAAAAGATTAATGATATTGATTCCTTGAGGAAGTCATCATTGATTCTAAACTATAACTGGTTTTCGATTCCCATCCCTAAAGAGCAGTAGGAAATGGTTGAAGTTTCATGTTAAGTTGAACATTCACTGGACACAGAAACAAATCCTGCATCATAAAACATGCATACTGTGTACATATAAGTTGTCATATGGGTAAGTTCTTAATTTATTGCATATTTGTACAAATTAATATATAAATTAAAGTATTATAACAGTGCTCTAGTGGTTGACAGTAAAATTTATACATTGTGAGTGTGTTTTTGTGATCCTCTTGGAACAGGCTTGGTTAAACGCTGGCTTTTGCTTAGAAGTTTGCTCACAACACTTTTATTTACATTTTTTTTCTTTCTTGTGTTATCATTCAGTCATTTTGACTTCCTGTTTTCTATTATGATGTTTGATCAACATTATTTCATTCTTTTGTATTTTTAGACTACTTATTTCTATTATATTACCACTGTCAGAAACATGTGCTGTGTGTACAAATGAATAATAAAAAAATGGACATTCACATGTGTAACTTCTTGTTAAACTTCTAAAACTTGCTCTTTTCCTAACAGGACAGTACAGAACACAAGCTGTACCTGTATGAGTTTACAGCCTTTGAGGGCCGAAAAATGGAGATTGTTGATGATGATGTCCCCAGCTTGTGGGCATATGGTTTCCAGGATCGTGTGGCCAGTGCAAAGGCTATCAATGGAACGTGAGTCATTTATTGATTCATCTATTTCCAGTTTTTTACATAGCGTTGTAAAAATACAAGGTAGTTATTGAACCATCAAGAGGTGTGTATGAGTGATGTAGAAGCTGATCGTATTTGACAACCAGTTATGCTCCTTTGTGCAGCATTCTGCTCAGTCTAGGCTCCAATTTAAAAAGCATGCAGTGCTAATCATTTTAACGTGCTAACATGTTGATCAAATGTGACAGTTTTGCAGAGTTTGCTCTTGTTTTTTGTCCGAATGTAGAGATGAGCTGTTAGAGTTTCCTCCCTCATGTTCCTGGATCAACATTCTCATCCTAACCAGGAGCCAACAGGGGTATCCAGAGCCCCAAATTCAACTGCCACAAAATTCTCAACCTAAACACACTAAAGGCCTGGGAATATTAGCGTGGCCAAACTGTCCTCACATTTCTCAATAAGTGGCCCTCATTGAAAAAAGTTTGGACACCTCTGATCTAAACCATACCAAGAAACACTTCTTGATAAATACATAGTCATGCATTGCTATGTCTTATTTTGTTTTTGTTTATTTGTCTGTATTTCTTTAGAATTTCTAAAAAAATATGTAATTTTTTAAGATTGTACAACACGGTCATTTACATGTGACTGTTCCACAACGACTGCTGATATTTCACTCTACTTGTAAAGTGACAAAGGAATTTCATTTGATAAAAAAGGCTAATCTGACAAATTGTCTACTAGCTACAATGTTTTATGAAGAAAGTTGGAAATTTTCTCACAGTTGCAGACTAATCTCTAAATTCAATTTATGTATTGATTTTAAGGAGAATTTATCATTCGTACTTGATTAAAGCAAAAACCTGTAAAAGGAATTTCACCATTTACTCATTTCACTGTCATAGAAATGTAAAGTTTAACTCTTTCTCTTCCCTGTGAAGGTGGGTTGCATACACGTATCCAGGATACAGAGGGCGCCAGTACGTGTTGGAACGTGGAGAATTCAAGCACTGGAATGACTGGGGAGCCACTCAACCTCGGATCCAGTCCGTCCGACGCGTCCGGGACATGCAGTGGCACAAGAGAGGTTGCTATGTCCCCAATCCAAATCCCACTCCAAACCCAAAACCCAAACCCGCTCCTAACCCCGCTCCCAACCCCAAACCTCAAACCCAGCCCCAGACTTAACTCCACAACTCTGGCACCTCCTTCATCAGCTGGGGTCAGCTGACGGCAGCAGCAACCAAGACCCCAGTCTCTCTACTGCTCACCCTCGTAGTCTAGATGATCTAACACGGGATTTCTGAAAACTGGAACCAACTGACAGTAATGTAACATTTAAATCTGCTGGAAATAAAGGTTTTGGCCCTGATTTACTGCCTGGATTTTTTTGTATCAGTAAATGATGTGGGGTTTTTTATTGAATTGCTCTTATTGAAATACTTGCTTTCCCCAAGGCTGATAAGTAGCTGTAGTTTTTATGGTAACTGTTGTAGTTAGGGGTCAGGTCCACCAAATATATACACAAATTCCAGTTTTTAGCCAGCATTAGTACTTTGAGTTGGGGGTTAAGTCTTATTAACACAAAAGCAAAATCCTCTCTTTTGTATTGAAAAGCAGGGCCATCATTTGCAAATTATTCAGAAAAATGCTATGTAAAATTACTAGGTAACATAAGGAGTTTCTTCAGATGACCCTGATAAACTTTATTTTTTTTTTAAAAGACAACAATCTAACATTCACTTCACACTGAATAAAACAAACAGCATGTTTTTACGTTTTTTCCTCACAGTTAGATGCCTTTATAATAGTGATGATGAAAAAATAAAAAAAATCTTTTACAGTTAGATACCACAAACTGGTGTTACTGGCATTATTTTTAATCTATAAAAATAGTTCTTATTATTTTACCTTTTTGTAGAGGAGGTCCTCATAAAAGCATTCTTAGGTTTCAGGCATCTCCTGCACACACCAGTACATTTATGTTTTTTATTGTGCGTGTGTGTGTATTATTAATGTTTATAATCATGTTTTGGGTTCATATGATCTTGTAATTAGGGCCTTGGTTCCCAACCTGAAGGACCCCTGTGCCCCTGTCCCCCACCAAGGGTCTCAGGGGGACACTAGGCTCTTTCAGTTTTTAGGTGGTCAAAATGATTTGGCTAAAACAAACATAAAACAGCAAGGGAGCACTTAAGTCAGAGATATTTTGTACAAGAATGCCTGTTTAACCCTATTATTCATGAAAACGACTAAAACTGGTGTTTATTTTTCACAGAACTACCTTTCTTCTGTGTCTGCTGGCTCTTGACTCTTCTTAGGTAAACTAGGAAGGACTTTGAGGAAGAAAACTGCACCACTGGTTTAGGATATTAATTTATAGTAGAGGGACAACAGTTAAAATGATCTGGATCTAGTTCCAGAAAATGAAAATTATAATTACCAACATCAGCTATGTTTATGTTTTTAATTTTCTTCTATCTCTTTTTTTATTTAAAAAAAATAAAACTTTTTAAAAATGTACATTGGAAAGACCTACATATAAAATACAACAATTTTACATGACATTGATTTATGAAAAATGTTATGTTAAATTTTGCAATGTTTTCTCTTTATGGATTGATGTTGATAAGTCAATATAAGGCACCTCTTGTGTTCAGGGCCAAATTAACCCCACAACTTAAAATTAAGACCAATAAGTGTTGAGGATTTGTCTTGAAAGTAAACTTTATGCAAGCACTTCTTTGAACCAGAAATGTACAAAATAAAAACCTCAATTTCAATGAAGTTGGGACATTGTGTATAATGTAAATAAAACCAGAATACACTTTACATACAGCTTCTTGACTCATATTTAATTAAATACACAACAAAGAAAATATATTCAATGATAAAACTGAGACTATATACTGCATATATTTTTGTAAACTAGAAATGTGAGTAAATATTGTAAGAATGTATGATTATAAACTCGATCTATTGCATTGGAGGGTAGCTTAAAATGACATGAATCCTGTGTTATAAAAATAAATTAAGCATCATTATGCGTTTAATTAAAGTCGAAGCTCTCAGAACCACACTTTGGCATCCAGAGCCGATGGTTTCAACGGAACAGATGGAGAACAACCGCCATTGGTCAGAGGGACATCTAGACCCGCCCATATATTTCCAGTGAACCAATCAGACGCCACCTTCATTCAGCAAGCTCGCCAGGGTGGTGACGAACGCGCAAAATTTGAAAGTGAACCGGAAACAGCGCTGAAAGGAGCAAAACAGTGTGGGCTCTAGCATGTTAGTGTTTCCCTAAATGTGAAACAGTACTTCAGCAAACTGAATGGCAGCTCGGTGAGTACTTTAATACCGCTATAGTATGTATCTGTGTAAATTAACGGAGATAATTCAGGAGGGTTGCGTTGACGTTCCTGTTCGTCAGTTAAACTAGGAAACACTAGCCAACGTCAGTTTAGCCTTCAAAATGGACGATTTGTTGACGTTTCATATCGGACTCTCATTAGGCCCTCAGACCGTGTGCGGTGTTAAAACACTTTTGTCATGTTTCATATAGTCATTCTGTCGCTCATATCTTCTTTTCAACCATGTAGGTTCTTTGTGTTTGAAACATGTTGAAGTTTAAATACGTGAGCCAGGGAAGCCTGAAGTCTCTTCCCTCGTCCTCAGACCCCCTCACCATCCGCAGCTCCAGACTCAACCAGGTGTTTCAGGTACATGACTGCACTCAAGCCCATACCATTTTCTCTTTTTCTGCTTAAATTACTTTTTTTTAAAAATATGCTCCGTTAAAACCTGGACATACGTCCCAATAAGATCAGGAGAAAAGTAAATGAACATTTAATCACAGTTATAGTAATAGGGAAGGTTTTTTTTGTGCATTTGTATATTTAAAGTAGTTTTTTGAGCTTGAGCTTGTTTTTATGATGTATTGTACTTAGTTACATTTGTTGTAGCGTCTGAATATTGGGTGAAAAAAGAAACATGGTGTTGTCTTGATTCCGAAATGTTAACTTCAGTGCGGATACCAAGTTCAGTCTCACCATACTCAATACCAAAAAAAAATTAATGATGAAAATATTTGATACTGAAACAATATTGGTTCAGAACAGATACTTAATTGTTCAGGAGCAGGATGTTTCACATTTAGATAAGATGGTTAATAAGAACAGAAACAGAACAGAAGAAGATACGTATACAGTGCTTCAGAGAATTTATTAGACCACCACCCAATGTAAGGTTCATGCCACAACTGCCCTAAATTAACAACATTTTTTTCCTTTTTTATGCTTTTGTGATAGTTAATACACCAGTATGTAGAAGCTCTTTAATCAAAATTATATTTTTAATGCAAAAATATGACTATTATTGTTATCCATGAAGTTTCAAATTTACTGTTTTCCAAAAAAGGTACATTCCTATTTTTTGACAAGGAGGTCAAATCAGAGTTATTTACATGCAATCCTGAACAGAAATATTAGTTGTTGAAGGTTTTGCCTGATTCATGTCTGATTTCTCAGAGAAGCCCAGTGAGCGGTTCAAATTTGAGTAAAAAAAGGTGAATTTAGTTTTTAAGTTTCTCATTCCAGTTCAAAATGTATGTCAAACAACACTAGCCCAAAAAGCTATGAGACACCTTCAACTGTAAATACAAAAATATGTAACAAATGTATACTGTTAAAAAAACACTTCTAGAAATGTGCAATAGTACTATTTAATAAAGGAGACTTTGTACAATTTCTTCAGTTCTTGCATGATATACGCTCCTGATAAAAATCTTAAGACCAGTTGAAAATTACAAGAATTTGCATTTTGCACTGTTGGTTCATAAGAAGGTTCTAAGTAGAGCTTCAAAATGCAAAAAGAGAGGCCTTGCTCATGCAGCTGAACAATCCTAGCATGTTCAAAGACAAAGATATACATAGAAGAAATACATTTTAAAATAAGATTTAAAAAAAAAAGAAAAGATAACTAAGAGTTTGATGGGTTAGGTGTCATAGTCCATTATCATGCATCCCTATTGGATACAGCTCATAATGATTTACACTAAAATGACTTGCTTTGGCATGCCAAGTGTAAATATCTGAGAAAAGTGTAAAGCAAGGAACTTTAAAATGTATGTTCTGGGGACATCTGGGACCAGATTAAAAGTTTAAGAAGAGATGGGATTCATGTCAGTGATGTACAGATGATGATTTTTGTGTTCATAAGCTAAAATAATTGTATGTACATGTTTTTTGGGGTTTCTCAGTGAGATATTGTTGCTTTTCATTTGTCTCTTTGTTTGTATTGAAAGGTGTTTTATGTGGATGTCTCTTACCTTCAGGTGTTTTTGAATATTTTACCACAGCAGCCATCAGAGATCCTATTGGCCTATTGGTGTCCAAAATCAATACATACTCTTCAAAAACTTTAACCTCAAGGGTCAGGGTTAGGGGGTTAGGGTTATTGTACTTTAATAAAAAAAAATGACACTGAATAAATGTGCATTTATACTTCTCTTTTTGTCCTAAGATGCCAAACATAAACTCTTTGCAAAGCTGAAACTGTTACAGAAACTGCATGTATCTGACTTCTTGCTCTGTGTGTCGGTGTTGTCTTTAGGGCAGAGTGGGCCTGAGTGGGCAGCAGGGAGGATGCTCTGTGGGTCGGGAAGAGTTTTTTGAGGCACTTCTGCTTCTGTACCAAGAGTGCAACTCCCCAGAGTTGATGAAGATACAGCATGTTGCAAACTTTGTCAAGAAATGTAAGCAAACTTTTAACAGAACTGAAGAGATTTTGTGTCTTTTAGTTGAATTAGAATTTTGCAAATCAAAATGATTGCTTTGAAGTCTGCATTGCACCAGTTTATGTGTTAGGGTTAGCTGTAAGATGCACCAATAAAAAATGACTGCTGTTGTTTTGCTGTTGTTTGTAGTTTGCAGTAGGGATGGGAAGTGAATCGAAATTCGGAGATATACAGTATATCGGTATATTGTCAAATAAGATATAAAGAATGACAATATTGTTTATATCTATCTAGATTTATGTTCATGGTATGCTAATGTAACTATGAAAAATAGATGCTGGCCTCATACTCGGTAAAAGGATTGTTTATAGTTAGGCCATCAGCAGTAATATACTTATTGACCACAAGATGATCTCTTTGAAAGGTTTATTTTAAACAGAGTCCTGTTGTTTTATTTCATTTAGAAGCAGTTTTGATTACTTCAATCACTCCACAAAGAGAAAATTTATTTTTATGTCCTTTTTTGTCTAAATATAAGCTGTATGGACCAGTGTGTAATTATAGTTGGAATTGCTTTACAAAAATAAATTTCCTCTACATTGGTTTTTGCCATTTGGCTAAATAAAATGAGATTAGTTTTTGCCCATAATTCTGTATTCATCTATCATCAAAACTCATTTCTTATATAACCTATGTAAAGAATAATAATAAAATCATTTTCCATACCAATCTGATACTTAAAATTAAATGTGCATTCAATTGTAAATCTGTTTTTTTTCCAGTCATCTAGATAGACATGTGACACCTCTTTTTGTCTGTTGCAGTTTCTGAGGTGGTCTCAGAGCTGCGTTCACTTCAGCCTCTGCCAAATGACTTTGAAGTGTGTGCAGTGGTGGGCCGTGGTCACTTTGCTGAGGTCAAAGTAGTCCGTGAAAAGGCTACTGGAGATGTCTGTGCTCTGAAAGTCATGGAGAAGTCGGTATTACGCTCCAAGGAAAATGTAAGACCTTTTTTCAGTAGTTAAAATGACCTTACACAGAATTCAACTATGAAATGAAATTGTATGTTTTTCCCAATTGTTACATTTTATTTAGCCACATAAAATGTGCCTTTCATTCAGACCCTTTTAAAATGTTCAAGTTATTAAACCCATAAAAGATAATGAATTTGACTAAGTTGTTCTGTTACAAATACTTACTTAGAATGATGCATGCTGTTGTAACATGAATTTCCTGTCGATCATTGAAATAATCATGAAATAATTTGATTTTTGAATTTCAAGGCCAAAAGAAGTCTGGTTTTCACTTGTGAGAGGTCTTCAGTTTTAGGTGGTATTTTGGAGACTTAATGAATTTATTTTAGGCTGTTTTAGAACATCCAGAAAAACGAGGCAGTAAGTGATGCTTATTCAATAAGCATGAAAAAGATTTTGTCCATTTGCTCGAGTGCACTCTCTCACTCTCTTTAGATATGCCTGTCATGAATAATAATCTAATTTAATAAATCAGCATTGTAGCACTTTATTGAAAAAGTGAAATACACTACACCTGTGTTGATCTCAGTTTGTTTTGCAGTGCTAAATTGTATTAATTTTCTCATTTTGGGTAGGTTCTCAGAGTCTGTATTTGGACATAAGTCCTACACTGCCATGGCTTGCTGAGACATAATTATTACATCTGCCAAGGAGGTTATGTTTTTGCCGGCGTTTATCTGTCTGTTTGTTTGTGTTCAAAATAACTTGAAAAGTTCTGAACGAATTTGGATGAAATTTTCAGGAATTGTTGGAAATGGAATATGGGAGAACTGATTAAATTTTGGGACTGATCTGGATCACCTTGGCGGAGGTCTGCGCTCTCTGAGTGCTTTTCTAGTTGTTGATGTCTTTTTTTTAGATGAGATGAAGTAAAACAGCTTTTTTCAAGAAGACCCACTTTGTTAAGAGAATTTCTAAAAAAGTTAAAAAGCGGAGCTTGATTTCTGGTAGAAAATTCTGAAGCCATATCAAAAATTTGGAACAGATTTCAAAAACTGTTTATTCGAGAACCAGAGATTAAAAAAACAAACATCTATACCACCAAATACAAAACACAAACTCATTACTTGATTGACATCAATAGCAAAGATAGATCATTGAAGTATGCATTTACAGAGCTGTATTTTAGAGCTCAGAAAGATTTTTAAAAATCTTTTTTAGTTTTTTAATTTTTTTTTTTTTTTTAATTAAAATGAAAAATGATCATTATATACAAAAATAAATCACGCCAGTGGGGTACATTCAGTAGTTTATACAGTTAGTTGTGTCTTTATCTGTATCAAGTGATTTTGTTGTTGTCTCTTAAAAGTGTTTTGTAGGCATTTATTTTTTTTTCCATTTCTTTTCCAATTGTGGTAGTTGTATTCTCAAGATATGCCTGTTTTTTTCAACATCATAGATCTCATTCACAATTTTCTGCCAAAGTCCCAAAGAAGGAGGATCTTCTCCATGTCCCTGATTTCTTTCTTTCATGCTGCCAATAACATTTTAACCAAATATCGATCCTCACATTGCACATTGTCCGTCGTCAGGTTATGTCTTTGGTAACTCATAGTGCAACACATCTTTCATCACCGTCTGTACATCATCCCTGTTCCATTTTAGAGTGTTTCCAGGAAATGTGACTATGACCAGGATTTGTCACTCCACATAGTCTCCACCATGTCTGTTATGTCATTGTTTTTCATTTTTGGCATTGTAAGTAATTTAGTAATGTTTTTCCAGCAAAATTCTTTCCATACTATGGGTGGCATTGGCGGTGGTCTAGATATTGCATTCATGTAGACAACTTGGTATTCAGAAATTGCAGTCTTAAAAAGGACCACTGGATGATGCTGTGGGGCTGAAAACAACAGAAAAGTCAGAGTCCATAATTTCACAGCAGTACACGCTGGCATGTGACTAATAGGATACATCTGAGTCAGAATAGGAAGGAAAGGATCTGAAGTCAGCATCACAAAAACAACTTGTACATTTGGATTTTTCCTGTCTGCCTCCCCTTTGTGGGGCGCTTTGGGCTTCATGTTTTTATGTATGAAAAGTGCTTGATGAATAAAGCTGAGTTGAGATGGTTGTACAAGAAATATTTCCCTCATGCTACCTGTTATTGCTTTTTTGTAATTCCATTTCTAAAATTAGCAGTCTAAACTGTTGCTAAGAAAGGTAGTGTGAATCATCGTTACAACGTTCAACCTGCAAGAAGTTATTTTTTATTCTTCACAAAAAATATAATATTACGTCAATCTGAAGCTCCAATGATGCTATCTGTTTCAGTATTGTTGCATTGTTTTTGATCAATAATTTCATATGTTGGTTGCAAATCTCTTGGACTGTTCTCAGGTGGTTTTTCACGAAGAGGAGCGGAGGATCTTGTCTCTGAACAGCAGTCCCTGGATCCCTGAGCTACTCTATGCTTTTCAGGATAGAGAATATGTCTACCTGGTGAGACTGCAGACATTTTTTCTTCACCTCAGGATAAGACTTAATTTACGATTACTTACACTTATCCTATTTGCAAGAAAAGTTTTACAGTTTCCTTTGCCAGTTTGAATAAACCTTACATGACTCATCACACTAATGCTTAAAACATGAAGTAGGGTTATGTGAGTCAGTATTAACAGGCCAAAGAATTTGACAGCAAAGGGTGAAAAGAAAGCAGTGGTGAAATATTTAAAAGCAGTGAATGACATAGTGTATTAAAATGAATCTGACACCAAAAATTAGCGAATAATTACACCAGTCCTGCACTTTAACTTTACTAACTTCTTTCTTAATTGCATTTTATATTCCTAAGTTACAATTTACAGATACAGATATTGTAATTTATCATGATAAAACTGCAACAAATTGCAATTTACAAATCACTGCAGAATGCCTCTGTTGTAATAGTCTTAATCAGAACCAGGTGCTTATTGTAAGTTACTCTTTGATTCCTGCCCATATCACACAATGTGCTCTTCTTGGATGCCATTAATATATCTTCTACCAACAAGGGCAGATTAATATAAGGAAACTGTAAACATGCATCTTTTCTCTCTGCAGTGTACAATGCTGAGGAATGCATTAATTTATTCCAAGTAGATGCAATATTATTCTACAGGATTGAAAAGGGGGAAAAAACATTTCAATGGCACATTTACAACTTATTTATGTTGAACTTTTAGTTGATTTTTTTAATCTTATTACTGCATTACTGTATTTGAAAGTAAGTATTTAATTACTAGATAGAAGTATTTAATTACTTGCTAGTAAATCAAAGTCATATAATGTCATAAAAAGTCTCAGTCTTTCTTGCAAAAGTCTTTCAGTTCTACACTACTTTGTTAGTGTTTTGTGTATTCACTTTTTCCATGTAGGATTTTGTGTCCATGTGCCATTTTAGAGCAATCGCATCAATATTACATCAGCTTTATTATGTTGGCATCAACAAACCGTAAACAAAATTGAGAGGGGAAAAGAAGACGGGAATGCAAGTTCACACTATTTTGGCTTTAAAACGTAAATGCTACAAGGATTTTTGCATGATATAAAAAATGGGGTGAAAACATTTTTTGGTCTGGTTCTTGAAAAGGACTTCAAAGATCTTTAATCTTATATTAAAAGTGAGCAGTAATCCTGAATTACAGGTAATCTGTATAAGATGTAGCTTGAGCTGTCTGTAACAGGTTCACTTGAGTCTGAAATAAAAATGGGGTTTAATCAGCCCACTAAATTTGCAACTATAACTCTGAGGGTAGCTCATAGCAGCTTAATTCATTTGGCTGCATGCAGTTGTGGAGATGAGTGAGATGTACACATGTATAGTGAGGAAGCATTAGTTGTTTACATGAATTAAAGTCTCCAATCCAATGTTATAAATTCTACAATGACGTACCAGATTGAGATTAAAAAAAATTGATACAGCTCTTTAAAGTCCAAGTAAAAAGGATAATTCAATCAGGCTCTCAACTGTAGGCACAATACAACACAAACTGCTTCATATGGGATGATTTTGTTCAGTGCACTAGGCTTTTTGTTCTTTATTTCCTCATATTTTCCTTTTTCATAAATTTACCACTCTAACTTGAAGTACTAAATTTGAATTTGAATAAATTTGTCACTTTTTAATCAGAAAAATTGAGTTTTTCCTTTCATATAGACAGACAGACATATTAAATATTTCCTGGAGTGCCCTTAATACTGTATGTGGTTGTAAAATGTAGACTTTAAGGATGTTTATATTGTGAAAGTTATATTGGCTTAAAAGATAAGGTTTATTTATCTAAGCTAAACCTTTGACACAAATGTACCAGCATGTTATTTTCAAGGCATGAAAACTATATTGGTAATTATATGACAAACCAGATTCTTTTGACTGATTGTGACATATTTGATAGCTGTCGCACAGAATGATCCACTAGTTCATTATGAGTAAAGCAATGTTTTGGAGGTGTTTCCTTTTTATCGGTAGGTAATGACTTCAGTTGTAGCCATTCCACTTTGCCTGTTGCCCGTTAGTTCAGCGGCATTGCCTCCTTTTTTGTTCTTGCCTTGTTTATGCACCTCGGCACAACATATTTTTATGAAGCTGTGCACATGACAGCTGTGTTGGAAGGTGCAGTTTTCTTCTCCCCTCTTTCACAGCTGTCTTTTTGTCAGTGAGACTTAATAGACAGACAGTTGGATCAGTCAGAATAGTACATAAGCTACTAAAGAAAAACATGTGAAGTGAGCAATGAAAGGAACAATTTGTATGTAGAAGAAATGTTTTAAAATTGGTATAAGCAAGCTTCTTTCAAAAGACCTTCCGGCTACTTTCAAGTTTTGCTGCATTATTATTTGAGCTGGCACTAGAGTAGAGTCAAAGGGTTTTTTTCTTTAACTACTGACCACTTTCATTGCTTGCACTTCACTGCACGTGTTCAGCCATGGGAACAAGATTACAACAAATGAAATCACAACTTCAAATTCCAGAAAAAAAGTCAGGAAAACACAACAATCAAGAATTGTGATTATCAGTATTCCTGTGGGCTTAACACTTTGTAGTCAAATCCCTCCACCTTTGTATGCATTGCAACAAAGGGAAAAAACATATTTTTGCGCATGTGTTTGTTGTTGGGTTTTATGTTTTATTTCATGTGCACTGGCAGGTTGTTTTCAGATAATGTTATGTCAGGGTGGAGAACCCCCGATGAAGGGCAGGAGGTCATTTCTGCATAGAGAACAGCTATCAAAGCCAAGTTTTGTGGTGTTTACTGCTGTGCCATTCAATCAAATTCGAAAATAGGTAAGAGATACAGATTTTTTTAAGAATATGGATGAACAGTGGTGGTCATAGATTCAAAACCTCTGTCTTAAATATAAAGGAATATGATCAGATAATACTCCTGTGTGCAGTGGCCACTTTGTGAAAAGTAAGGCTACAGTTATCTCGCTCGCTAACTTAATATACTGTGCATGGCTATAATCTAAAGAAATACAGACACAAGTGAAATTATCAGAAAACACACAGTATCATTCAGCAAAGTTTGTTCTGCATGTGTTTTGCAGCAAAATATTTTGAAAATTACAAAACAAAAATGATGTAACCCTCAAAACTTGTGAGACTTCATTTTGACTCACTGTGCAGTCAGAGGTCTGCAGGACTTGGTAGATAGTAATACTGATCACCTGATAAAATTATCAGCCTGTGGGAAAATCACTTTTTGTTAAGGGAAGGGATCAAACTAAATGTTTCTTTAAAAAAGCTGTTTTGTTGCCAATGATCTCCAGTGATTCCCTGGTGGGGTGTTTCACTTCCTGCCACCCATTAGACTTCTGCACGTCACCAGAGTCACATGACTGAAAGTAACACATATTTGATAAATAATAAAATCATTTTAACCCTGATTTCTCCATAAATGTCTTTTAAAGTGTGGCACATTTCCCTGTCGAGTGTTGTTTAATATGCACCAGGAGAACTGCTTATTACGGGCAAATTTAATATGAGCCCCCTAACCCACCATCTTTAAGAGCCCAGATCATGCTTTCAGCTTTTAAATGCCTTTTAATTTGTTTTACATGTCTCCTCTGCTTTACAGAGTACCTTAATTCACAAGACAAAAAGTCTGCTTTATTGGGAATTCTTTCTCTCCCCCTGTTTACAGTGCTAGTAGCTGCCTTAAATGGCTCCCTTCTCCAGTCCCCATGAGCAGACCTACCATAGTGACATCTGTTGTTCCATCTGCAGTTTAAGCTAATTTTCTCAGGGTAGCAGGCCCAGTGCAGAGCATACACTGGAATGAACACAGAGTTGCTGACAACATTTCACTCAGTAGCACTGAACTGACCAATTATAACAGAGTAGTTCAGTCGTCCAATCAGAGCAGACTGGGGAAGGGGGCCTTCAAGAGGCAGGGTCTCTAACAGAGCATCTCAGACTAAGACTACAGCTGGATCAGGAGTACTAGTTTATGAAAACTAGAACGTTTTTTGAGTATTCTGAGCGACTCTAGCAGTCTTCAAAATTGAATACATAAGCCAGAGACAAGACAGGTCTCTTTAACCCTTTTCTCCTGTGGGAAACACTGGTGTATGGGCACAATACATTCATATCATAAAAGCTTATTTGTCACTGAAAATGTCCTGGATAAAGTCCTGGATATTGAGAAACCCTGGTAATGTCTTTAAAGCTTCCTGTGTATAATGCAGATGTAAAGCAGTTCTGGGATCTCGATATAGGGATGTAGAATTAATAAACAATCAGCTCATATGACTCTGGCTAAGAAGCTAATCAGGCAGATTTCCCAAAATGTTAATATCCGTCTAATAGCCTAATTGTCAGTCATGGAGCCCAGTGTCAATTTTCTCCCTGCAGAGAACATCCAGAGTAATTAACCTTAAGACAATTAACCTCACAACAAGTCCACATTTTCTCTGATGACCTGTAAGGCTGGCATGGGGAGTGAAAAACAAGCATGTTCTGCAACCTGCATTTTGTTTTTCCTTCTTGCCCTCTTGCATGTATTTCACCTATTCTTTCTCCTCTCCCCCTCTGTCTCCCCCTGCTCCCTAACTGAGCATGGAGGAAAATACAAAGCATCCATCTTTATCTGTGTGTCAGAGAGGCACCCAGTCTCCCTGTTGCTAGGTAACACTGGTGAATGCTCCCCTTCATTCAGACTCACCGACCATTCATGCACCAGGGGCTCTCGCCTGTTACGGCTGTATGGCTGCAACCATATAGCTCAAATCAGCCTGACCAATGGCTTTTGCCTCAGTATAAAAAAGGGCAGAAAGGAGTGCCTTTGTCAAACATGGCCAAGGTTGATTTAGAAACTTTAAACCTCCCAGTGACACACCTGTTTACTTGTTTTTCTTTGTGTTGCAATTCCTTCCCTCTAAATGTCATGATTTAACCCCTGATGATAGATGCAGAGGCCGTTTGCAGTCATTTTTGGTTTATTTTTAGCTACTGGAGATCCATCCTTTTACTGCAGTATTAGAGATAAATCTGCAATAGTATCCTGTGTCTCATAGCTGAATCCATAATGAGGAGATCTACCCTATAAGCTTCAACTGAAAAGAGCTTTGATGTCAGCTCAGAAACACACATGCTCCTTCACTTGTTGCTTTAGTGTTTATCTCTAAATATAGACCCATCTGTAGGCATTCATAAATGTTTTATCAGCACATGGCGACTGAAAATAATCTTACTCAATTATACGTTCATTCAAATTTTGCTCTGTTTGTCATAACTTGATGAATCTGTGTTTTTTCAGGCTATGGAGTATCTGCCAGGCGGTGACCTGATGTCCCTGTTGAGCCGATATGAAGATCAATTCGATGAGCCCATGGCTCAGTTTTATTTGGCTGAGCTGGTGGAGGCCATTCATGCAGTTCACCTGCTGGGCTATGTCCACAGGTATGACACCATCTACTGAAATGAACTACTACTATGTAATATTACACAAGATGACTGGGCTGCTTCAACCTCACCTTTAGTGTATTAAAGTCAAGAGTTTTGGTGTGGACTGTCAAATTTCATGGGTCCCAAGTCAGCTCTGGTTACCACTGGATCCACCCCTGGTCAGGATGAGAGCGACATAGGTAGCACCAATTGGAGAGGCTAAAGGGGTATCTCATCATTCAGACTCAAAACAATAGCAACCTGCACAAAGCTGCCAAACTTTATAGAAGTGTTGATGTTTGAAGATAATCAGTCCAATGTGCTTTGTGAATCTTACCTGATACAGAGAAGATAGCACAGGCGGTGAGTATGATTTATGCTATTCGCTGCACAAATTGTCTTAATTCACCTTTGCAGCACAAGCTTTATATTAAAATGTGGGCAATATTTTATTTCACGCTTATAAATTTGCTGCCAATCTAAATAGTTGGTCCCCAGGCTATAGTTTTGAAAACTGTGATGCACGTTAACATTAATCATATGACTGGCAATTATTAGGTAAATCTAATTTGATGTGTTTTCATTCAGTTTAGTTAAATGTTATGAGGAAAAATACTGTTTACATGATTCTTTAGATTGATAGATTTTTTGGTAATAAGTACTAGGGGTGGGAATCACCACAAAAAATGTTTAATTACGCATAAAACCTGTGTAGGTCTACTTTTTCTTCAACTGGAAAATCTGCACAAGTCAGCTAGAGAATTGATAAAGAATTGGATCAGTAAGCATAAATGATTATGGAATTAGTATCAATAAACTATTTTCAGTTCCCATAACTGTTACTTCCATCTTTGAGCTAAAGAATATGAAGACCATTTATTTTGTTTATGTAAGCTCAACTTCAAAGTGGTCGTTTCCTAATGCTCTTGCTGCCACTCATTTTTTCTTTTTAGATTCTGCTTGCATACTTTCTATACTATACTATGTTGGGGTGGAAAACACTGCTATTTATGTTCACACTTGCAACTCTCCTGGTAATTTAAGGCAATTGTCATGATTTTGTGTATGTAAGAATGGGGCTAGTGATAGATGATGAAGAGGTGAAGTTTTGGGGCTTTGAGGAATAAAAAAATTACAAAAGTAGGGCAAGACATCCTAATTTGGTTCTTGTACTCTTAAATGCTCTCTCAATATGAGTATTTGTTTGAGTTTTGTTTTCACTTGAGGGCCAAATGCTCATAATTCATGAAAACATTAACTGGACATGAGAAACGAAGCATTGTAATTTAACCTGAAGCACTGAGTGTGGGTTATGTAACACAAAAACACTGCTGGAGTTTACAAATGTATTCCATTATCATCAGAGTGGCAGACATGTAACAGTACTCAGGCTACAAACAGCTCTGTAAAAGCACTATCAAATCCCTGCTAAACTATCCACTTGCAGAGATGTCAAACCGGAGAACGTTCTCATCGATCGGACAGGTCACATTAAGCTGGCAGACTTCGGATCAGCTGCCAGGCTGACTGCTAACAAAACAGTAAGTACATTACAGAGTTTGCTATTACTTCAGTGTTCTTCAAAGTGACATTATTGTGTTTTATTGATGTGTATCCAGGTTGCAGTGCCCATGGTTCCTGTTGGGACACAGGACTTCTTGTCACCTGAGGTTCTGGCAGCTATGAACGGGGGCTCTAACACCTCCTATGGAGTTGAGTGTGACTGGTGGTCTCTAGGGGTCATAGCATATGAGATGATTTATGCCAGGTCACCTTTTTCTGGGGCCACTTCTACAAAGACAATCCACAACATCCTCAACTTTCAGGTACATAAAGTGTCCTCAAGACTTGTTTGAGTTTTTTTACAGGTTTTATCTCAGTAATAAGGATCCGTAAATTTATGGAATGCATAGCAGACTTCCTATTGCAAGTTTTATAAATATTAATGTGAAATACTAATAACCTTAAGAAATGTTTTATTTGTCTTTGAAATATGTAATAAATACATATCTACATTTCTTTTTTCTCCTAGCACTTCCTTAAGTTTCCAGAGGAGCCTCGAACCAGTAAACAGTTTGTAGACCTGCTGCAGCGATTGTTGTGTGGGGCTAAAGAAAGACTAGGTTTCCAGGCACTCCGCTGTCATTCATTCTTCTCCAGCATTGACTGGAATAACCTAAGACAAGGTGAGATTCCTCTACTTTAAGACCCTTTTTATGCCTTTAAATGTACACTATCTCAATCCTGCTGCCAAGGGGCTCTAACTCAAAGCAAAACAAAACACTTGCTGTTTACCTTCACTCACCTCTGCTGTGTTCTTGTTATCCCTCTCTCATTTAAGATTTCTGACTAAATCAGTGAAAAAAACACAATGTAAAGTGTATTTACAAGATGGTGCACCACCATATTTGACTGTCGATTAATTTCTCATAAGAAGGTCAGAAGGCTGTTAAGGTCTTGTGTGTATTCTGAGATTTTTCACTGCACAAAGCTGACAGTGCCATTTTAACAGCTTTTCTTCATCATCATGTGAAAACATCTATGGGACAAAATTCAATACAGAAAATTTACAGAAAATAAATACGCTTTATGGAGTGCAGTAACTATTGGAAAGAGTCCTCTTTTAAAAGGAAGAAAAATTTGCCTTATTATATAGCCAGATTTACCTTAAACCAGCTGATATGTATGTCCACACCAGTAGAATATGTCAAAGGAAAGAAAGAAACTATTTATTTCCTCTTCCTTTCTGTGCCTCTCAAAACTAAGGTTCTGTCTTTGACCTCTGTGAAGAAACTCCCCTCGTTCTTTCAGAATGTTTTAATTCTGAAGGTTTCCCAGGTCAGTTATCCAATGAAACAGGTCACTTGTGAGGAGATTTATTGTGGTTCTTCCTAACCTTTCTGTTGAAGCTTGGTGTGAAATTTATGAAGAAATAAACCTGTGACAGCAGGAAGATGCAGCCACAACGTAGCACACGCAACTGGTATAAAAGCCATAGTGTCTCCAGTCAGAGTTGGCATACACGTCGACCACATGCATCTAGCATGAGCCTGCTGTCTGTTAAGTTGTTTTTCTTATTTTTATTTTTTTTTTAAATCACTCTAACATTTTGCTGCAAGTATTCTACATATACCATTAAAGCAAAACTGCTTAATTTAGTTAGAAATCAGACACAGCCACGATATGATACAAACCTCTTAAATATTAATGATGCTTTTTATATACATTAGTGTGGTGTGTGTATTTGGCTACACACAGAGAACAAACAGTGGTTGTTTTCTCCTGTGGTGTTGTTGGTAGTAAAATAATGAGATCCTGTGTGCCGTTGGCAGTTGGCCAGCTCTTGCCTGAGGAGGAGATCTGGGGGGGAGGCAGATTCGAGGAGCGATGCAGACAGAGTAAAGATCTGCAACTCATCTGCTTTTCAACAGATGCAGCACAAATCTTTTAACACTAGTGACACACACACAACACACGCTCACTGTGCTGGGAAAACACGTGCGTTTGTTGCACGTCATTGTAGCTATCAGATGTGCGACCCTCCTCTGAATCACAAAGACATTATAACCGGAGCAGCTGTAGGGAATCAGGCCCAGTAGATTCACATAATGAAACCTCTCAATGAACCGTGGCCACGTCAAAAGATGGCAAGGCTGATGACTGTTGATTTTGTTGTGTGGTCAGATAAATAGACCTCTTCTTTTTGTGATCCTGAAGCAATTATTAACCATTGTTATGCTGGTCACTACCTCAGAGCAGTTTCCCTGACTTGATGCTCCTTTTAACCATGAATATTAATTAATCTGATTGTTTGTTTAAATCCTCATCTTTATCAGCAAACTAGGGTGCAGTGTTTGAAATGCAGGAGGTTTGTCTGCCTGTGTGTTTGCTGAAGAAGAGATTTATTGATTTTTTTCCTCTCCTTAGTGTCAAATACTTTAATTTATTGTCTTTCTGTGGTAAATGTCAAATACAACATTTTAAGAGAATCTCAAGTATTACTAGTGAAGTATATTGGTGTATTGATAATTAAGCACCGATAGAGCTTTCTACTTCAGGGTTTCTTCAGCTGATTAGCTTGCTCTGCTGCAGTGAGGGAGAGCGAGCATGTGTATATGAGAGTGAGGGAGCGATGAGGAGGGAGGGAGGGAGGGACAGAGAGGCAGCATGTGCATCAACGCGCGACTTACCGCACTCTAGGCTTCCACCACTCCGCTCTGTTCCTCCTCCCTTCCTTTCTCTCTCCCCTTTCTCCTTGTTGTGTTTTTTCTTTTCCAATTTTCTTTCCTATAGTTTATTCATCACTGCATCCTCTTTCTTTTCCTCCTCACCCTCTCGTACTTCCGTCCTCTCATCCTCTTCTCCTGCAGTTCTCCCGCCTTTTGTTCCTGCATTGCACGCTGAAGATGACACCTCCAATTTTGAGGAGCCGGAGCAGGCAGCCCCCCGGCCAGCCTCAGCAGCAGCAGCCCAGCGAGGAGCTCTTCCAGCGGGCTTCCAGGGCCAGGATCTGCCCTTTTTAGGCTGGTTCTTCAGCAGAACATTGACGACGTTGGCCAAAACTGAGTAAGTGCTACCTGTTTACACTGCATTGTTTGGCATAAGAAGACCCCTGTTTTCTCCTCTAAGCAACAGAGACCTCCTCTGTAACACACCTTTATTGGTTTAACACTGATCTGCCATTTGACTCCTCATTACAGCTACAGAAGCCATGTTTTGGGTGACCTAGAGTAGTGCCCCGGGCAGTACGTGTGAGTCCCTGTCATTAGTGTCATGCCTGTTAGGGCCAAAACGGGTTTGGCCATATGCTGTGTCAGACACAGAGCGAGGGAGGGAAGGGATCTCCCTGTTCCCTGAGTCCTGATTTTTCCGCCTCAGCTTAGCACATATCTGATCTAATGCAGAGATGGGTCAAGTAAATGGACAAGAGGATGTGAGCTGTCGTTATCTTGCCATTGGCGCTGATTGGTATGCGGCTGAGTGTGTCAATGAGGTTTGCTGAGAGGTGGAACCCCAGACTCAGACACACTCCCACCCTCTCTGCTGTTATTGTGCTTTCCTCTGTTACCTTGCAGCATAATGGGGCTCCTGACTTTTACAGCGCACGTTTTGGGATGGTAATTACCCCTAATGGTGTTTGGCTTTTTAACCCCTGATTATAAAGCCTGAGAATGGGTTTCATTGTCGTAGCTCTGTGGCAGTGCACTCGCAGGTTAATGGTCCTGAAGACTGCGGATCATGACAGCAGCAGCAGCGGCAGAAAGAGAAGAAAAAGCAGATTAGACAGGGAAAAGGATGAGAGCTCAGATTGGGGGAGAAAATCTATTTCTATGGTTACAACCATGATGTTTTTTTTCCCAGTCCCCACCCCCATCTTTACCCGTCTCATCTCCTCCTCTCCTTTTTTTTTTCTAATGTCTCTGTCCCTTGCTGTTACACCATCAGTCATCTGCTCACGGTTTTTAACTGAAGCCAGTCCTTCCTTTGCTGCATTTGATCAAGAGGGGCTCATAGATGGTGTCAGATGTGTTTGGGTTTGTGTGTGCGCATTCTTCATTAAAACACCAAGAACAAGAGAAGAACTGAATGAACCCAGAGCCAGCCAAAATGAATTGCTAATCATTTGTTTAGCGTTTGTTTTGGGGGATCCTGCTGCTTTTCCTTTCATTCTCTGTGAACTTGTCTGTCTGACTCCTCATTAGCAAAACACAACAACAAAATCCCCTTAACAGCTTGCCTCAGATTCATATGCAGCTAGTCATGGTTTAATGCCAGGAATTCACCCTTTAAGGTGGCTTAACCATAGCCTCAGCATCTGTTTATGAAAAAAATTATCATTATTTAGGATTTTGAGGTGCAACAGAGGATAATGCTTAGGTGTCTTTAAGGTGAACTCTAGCTTTTGGTGTCAGACGTCATTGTCATTAAACATTTCAGTATCGGCTATTGATCATCATATTGCCATCCATGGTTACTGCCGGATGACCATAATTTGGATTTTCATAGCTCCCTAGAGAATGATTCATCTCCTTATATTGGATTTTATTTATCTAGTGCCATCATCTCAACAGAGGTCCCTCTTGAATAAGTTATCTCAGCAACTTATTGTACAAATCTGCAGGGGATGCTCATGGTCACTGGAGGAGGAGTCTCCTTTTTTAATCATCCTCTGACCTTTCTTCTACTGCCCTGTCAGTCTAAGTCTTCATTATTTGGACTCAAAAGCGAATTCAGTTGTCAAAGATGTTTTCAAAGTTGCTGAGCGATTTGCTATTTAATAAAAGTAAATGTCCTGTTTGACATATAACAACCAATAATCCTAATCTAGTGCCACCCAATGGACAGTAATGATACACCTTTTTTTTCTTTGTAAGTTTCAGCTTTCCCCTAAGGTTGTCAGATTTGACAGTTTAGACACCACACATATACAGTGTAATTTGCTACATAATTAAAAGTATATATTTTCTAATACAGTGTTGTGTAGCAAAAAGTAAATGAATAAGAGAACATAAATATATGTCAGTCACCAGTGGCCCCATACACATCAGTCAGGCATGAAATTATGACCACCTGCCACTCTGACTGGTCTGTGGCCATACAGCCTATATGCAACAAACAGTGATGCACTGTGTGCTCTGACACCTGTTTTTATCGGAACCAGCATGAACTTCTTCAGCAATTTGAGCAACAGTGGCTCATCTGTTGGATTAGACCACTAGGGCCAGCCTTCGTTCCCCACGTGCATCATTGAGCCTTGACTGCCCATGACCCAGTAGCCGGTTCACCACCGTTACTTCCTCTGACCACATCTTGAAGATTCAAAAACAAGGCAACTGGACTGTGTTGAGTTTGACCATGACCTGGATGAATGAGAATCTACACAGACCTAGCCATCACAGTTTGGCAATTGTCAAATTCTTACACTTGTCCATTTTTCCTTCTTCTAACATCAACTTTGTGGCCAAAATGTTAACTTACTGGCTGGTATATCCCACCCACTTACAGGTGCCATGATGAAGAGAAAATCAGTCTTATTCACTTCACCTTCCAGAAGTCATAATGTTATGCCTGATCAGTGATCAGTTTATCTTGTGATTTAAGTGCAGCAGCACTATTTCACTCCCTGTACGGCACATAAATGCACAAGAATGTTTTGCCAGCTCAGACTTGTTATGACCTAGAGTTCAGCTATAAACATTATCCTTTCCTTGGGCAAATTAAGCTCTGACAGCCTTGCTTCCCTCATGTTGACGTTACTAGCTGATAGAACCATTAGCACCTCTTACCTGTGGTGGAGGGCTGATGGAGGGGACAGGATGGATGTCTACTAGGCTGAAAGGGAATACATAATCATTTCTTGCCATGAGTTTATGTAACAAAAATTGTGCTTTGAACCAATATGTGTCAGTTTAAAGTTTCAAAAACGAAACTTGTACCGCATTCACAAACTATTGACTCTCAAGTTGGCTCAATGCATATGAATGAAACACTGATCATTTTTATGTGGAAACTGACTGGAGAGTGGAATGATAGTAAGCAGAGGTTTATTTTTGCCTGTCTGAGTGTATGTGGTGTGCTCTAATTTACAGGCTCACACAGAAAACCTAATTGAAGAATTGTACCGAAACAGTTCAGTATGAATACATACACTGTTACACCCTAGTAACTAAGAAAAAGAGAGTCTTGACTTGATCACCAAAATTTTACAATCTACTCCATTTGGTCTATTGTGGTCCATAATATATCACTGGACTGTTGACTTGTTCATTTTTTTTGACTGATTCTTTGCTGTTATTAGTCAGGCTTTACACGACTGAAAAGCAGACTGTATGAAGTCTGAGTGACTTACCTATCATTAAAGCTTAGTTGTGCCAAGAGGTGAAGTAGACACAGGCCTCAAACTTGATTAATATGAGGAATGAGTACAGGGGTCAAAATTAACACCAGCCAAGTGCCAAATGTGATTGAACATCAATGGCTTAGTCAGTGGCTTATGATAGACCAATGCTGGTAACTAAACAGATCAAGAACCTTTTCCACATGAGGTTCCAGTCAATTTTCAAGAGACACACTTTATGCTGACACTGCAAACACTAAGGACACAAATCTTCTAAAGAATGAATTGCAAATTATTTCTTATTACCAATTTGCTCTATCTAAAAGCTGAAGTTTTGTACATCTGCTGTCACTACGAAACGTATGAAATCTCTGTGGGATGACTGGTGCTGATAGGGACTAATCATAAGTTGGCTAAAGCTTGCTTGATCTGGGTGGCAAAGGTTAAATGCAAGTCTTTGAGGATATGTCGACAGGGATGCATAGACTCAGACTTGTGTGATGGAGCTGCTGCAAAAGACAATTTGATTTGTAAAATCTTCTTGCATCTGAATATATTGGTAGTGCATGTCCTCATCCATAACTCAAAGAAGTCCTCTGCTTCAGCCGATTCAACAGCTGTATACTCCATCTCCCCTGAGGTTCCCTTTTATTTCTTCTTTGCAGTCATTGCAGTATGCACAACTGCTGCTCATTTTTTATCAGCTTCAAATGTGCACCATTTCATTTACCATGATGTCCTGTACATCAAGCAGAGAACGTGGCAGGATATGGATGAGATTTCAGTGCTGACTTGTGCTGTGTTGGAGCATTGGGAAGCCACAAAGTCATCACCACACTGTAAATGTTCAAGACAGCATAGGGCAGTATGGTATAGATTTGACACTGTAGCATACTCCAGACTTTAAACCCTCTTACAAACAGCTACAACCATCCGAGTTGCAGTCATATCAGCCACACTTACCAGCCATTTTTCTAAGGAACACCTTGTTAGGATCTGTTTAGACCTTATTCCTTCAGAACTACCTTTACCTTTGTGGCATAGATTCAACGAAGGGATGGAAACATTCCTTAGAGATTTTGGTCCATATTGACATAATAGAGTCATACAGCGATTCATGATGCAAATCTCACATTTATCTGCATTCTATTGAATTGAGATATGGTGACTGTGGAGGCCAAATGAGCACAGTAGACTCGGTTTCAATACAACATAAGTAAAGAGAAATAAAGTATTTGTCTGAAAATGCTGATAATTACAGCTGTTTGCAGGTCAGGTTGGTTTGTTTGTTTCACCAACATTATAAAAATAATATAACTGATGTACCCTAAGGAACAAGGTGTTATTTTTTAATTCCAATTGTTACATCGTAAACTGCATCAAGGATGTTTATGGAAATTTCTTTTTGCATAAAAGTACAATGAAGAAAATTAAGTTAAGTGTTAGTTCAGAAATTAAACAATATTTTGTTCTTATCTTCAATAACCCCTTGTTCTGAAAAGACTGCCAAAAAAGACTTGGACTATACATGATTAAAAGAAAAAAAAAAAAAAGACTTCAATGGCATAGCTGTCAAAACCAAACTGAGCTGAAAACCAAAAGCTAAAACCAAGGAACATATGGAACCATGGGCTGAGTATATTGTTGCATCCCTAGTGTGCACATATGAATAAATATGTTATACTGTTTTTCGCTCCTGATAAGGGCTGCAAAACCCTTCTACTTGCAGACTTTGTCCCTGCCTCTCTTTGATTCTCTTCAATAATGCAGCCTTCACTGGCTGCTCATTTATTGCTCTTCGCTTTAAAGAGGAAAGACCTTCTCTCTTATCAGTCCATTTTCTGCTAACATGATGTTTTGGAGAGCACAAATATTAATCATTCCACCTTCAAAACTTTTATATGTTTACCTTCTATATTTAATATGCTGCAGTGAACATAACTGGAGATAGCAGTATTTGGAAAAAGAAGAAATTCATCTTTCCTATTTTTTTAATTCAACACTTCCTTTACCCAGATAAGTAGAATAATGCAGACCTTCTGAAGAAAAAAACCCAGTTGAGAATATTAAAACTGTCATATTATCAGTACAGTAGTCTCCCAAAACTGCTCAGCTAGGCGAGAAGATCTTTAATAAATTTTGCTGTCTAACATCAATTTTTAATTGGCACAGATTCAGCTCCTTGGAACGCCTCATCGTTTAGTCTTGACTCTGGAGAAAAAGACTGGATGGGATGTTACTGTTTTCATTGTGAAATGAGCAAAACGTGCATAAGTGTGTTTGTGAACTCTCCATATTCCAGCACCGCTCTTGAGTGTGTGTGTGGTTGAGGGGATATTACTCGATGCAGAGGCGAAAAAGAGCAGTGCTGCCCGCTTTTGTGATTATTTTTAACACTCTGACTCAGCCAGAGTCAACTTTATTAAAGATTCCTCTGCGGTAAATGTGAGCTCATTCATACAGTGCCATTCATTTATTAACAACACTTAATTTTTGAGAACTGTTGTTACTCAGGTCAAAAGAGGGTTAAAATTTTAATTGGGATCAAAATTCCTTCATACAGAGGAAAACATAATTACATTTTTCCTTACGTAAACAGGAGGGCTGAGTGCGCCGGACCCACACTAGCACTCTGGGCAGAATAACCCAAAGAAAAAAGACTGCAGAAATTCTCCTTTCATATTATTTATCAGGCAAACAGAAATTATTCAAAGGTCTAAGCAGCTTTGTTGTTTATCATGCAGTACGTTACTTCTTGAATAAACTGTACTAAATAAAATATACCCAGCTCTCTCTCACTTGAAACATTCTCTATTGAATGTCATTCGTATTGTCGTCTGCCGATGCATTGTTATGGCCAGATATGCCTCACAGTACTCTCTCTATATAAAGAAACTGTAGTCAATGCATGTTTGTACACTCTCTCCCTCTCTCTGTGTCTGTTGCTCATTTTGTTGTGTGGGTGTTCTGTCTGCATTTCAGCCAAATTAATTACAGCTATGATACCAGTAAGGCCCACTGTTGCGTTTGACAGCCTAATGTCATGATATGAGTTTGTTATTCAAATTCTTTTGATGAGCTGGTCAGATTATTTGTGATATTATTTTGATTTTCTTTGTGTTTACACCAGACTTTTGTCAAACTAGTGTGTCATACTTAGGATTAAAGATTTTGCCGTGAGTTGTTAAAAGAACATAGTACACGTTGCTCTCCCCAGGTCGGTGTCAGCAGGCCTAAATTCTCCTGCGAAGACCAACTCCATGGAAAAGAAACTACACCTTAAAAGCAGAGAATTACAAGAAACTCAAGACAAATGTCACAAGGTGAGGTTGTACTTAATATGCTTTTCTTCCTTTTTTAAGGTACCATTTAGGATTGAGTGGTATCAAAGACTGTCGAAGAGATGCCAGAGTGACATGAGCTATTTGGTTGTTTGTAGGAGGCAGAGTCCTGTGTTCTTTAAACACACACCAGCCCATACCCACAACCCATCCCACTACCCGCAAATTCCTATTGTCATATCTGCATTCACCCAGACCTGCGCACATTACATCTGTGACTGGACCCGCCAGTTATGCACACAATCACACAATCAGTACTTTACTGAGGGTAATGCTGAACAATCACTGACTTCCTTGCATGTATCTATTGTATGGACATCACAGACAGTACTTTCCTTTTTTTTTTAACTGCACCTGCATGTTTTTGGGTATCTTATTCAAATCAGGATTCAGCTAAGAGGTTTTAGAGTCCAATCAGATTTACTTACTGTGTTCGAAAATGCTGTCTCGACTAACTTTGATTTGACCTAATAACAGACAGCATGGCTAAGATGGAGCTTGGCTTAAAGCTGTCTGACAAATACCCACACCATGTGGACTTTTGGTCATGCCAACCGGGCCCATCACACTGCATAACTTAAAATCCTTCATAAATCAAAGCAGGTCAGACACTAAAAAAATCATTTACTGCAAAGTAAGATGACATAATTATATAAACTATTGAGACAACAGCCGATTTTTAACCAGGCTGTACACATGTTGTTAATGTTAAAATAAAAAATAAAAATACAGCAAGAAAAGGTTTATATGTAACTTCTATAGCTTCTGCAACGACAATTGAGGAACTTGTGTTTTTGTGCACCTCAGGATTGGCATAATTCTTCAGAAGTGGATGTTTCCACTTGGGTAGTATCTAATAAATGAATGCTGACTGCAATGAAGAGCATTAAGCTGAGTTTTGTTTTTTAATTCATTTTAAGAATATACCTCTATTCAAAATATTCCCTCTTTCACTAAGAACTGAGAGTGCAAGTATGGGCTTCTGACCAAAGTGTCCTCTTTTTAAGTTCTTTATATGACAAATTAGGCCTACATAATTTACAAGGATTCTTTTATCACTTTTGTGACAGATTCAGACACAGGTAGTGGTGCTGCTGCTCAGCGAACACTGTCAGACAAGGCTCCTGCAGGTCCTTAAAAAGTTATGCATTACAGTTTGGGAATTTGAGGCCATAAACTGTCTCAAAAGTCTCGTTTGTTTACCTCTGAGAGGTCCGGAAGTCGAAATGGGAAGCTGAGAAAGGTCACCTTTATCAAAAAGTTCTCTGTATGCATGTAGGTGCTGTCTCGTGTTTGCATCTAGTTACCTGTCTTGGGAGAGCAATGTGCTTGAAATCGTATCACTGATTGAACAATAAGCACCTTTGCTTATTTTATTTTTGTGAAATAATCTCTCCCAAACAAATCAGCTTTTTTAAGTCCTTAGAAGGTGAAGTCTTTTATCAAATTTTAGCGCTATGTATTGGAAAAAATTGGGTGATATGATATGTAGCAAAATACAGGGTCAATGATGCAGTATTTCACAACATATTTCAATACTTTAAGCAGGGTGCTGTATCACTTTTTTAACTTATTTTACTGTCTGTTACTGTTTCTATGCCTAGTATTTGCACCAGTGTTTAATCATCAGCTTTTATGACAAGTAATACATAGTTTGTGAAGATACAAAGCACTTCAATCAAACAAGCAAGAAAGTGTGGTGAACAATAGTGGCTAGATGAAACTGGAAAACAGAATTTTTGTACTTTTATATTGTGGCACTTTGTTTCAATAAAACATTCTTCCATACCGGGTTTTATTACCAGATGTCCTGTGTTTATTTTGGCAGACTGCATGGACACAGATCGAGCAGGATTCTGTTGCTGCTGTATGAAGCCAACTTAAGCTTGTTATCTGAACAAGATTGCAGCTACATCTTTTAATCATTCTGAGTTGGCTTTTAGGCTGGATTTGTCATCATGATCTATGGCTAATGAACCCCTCTTTCTAATTGAAATTACTACTTAAGTACTTTGACATTTCTGCTGCCTGTCAGGTGTCAGATCTAACAAACAATTAACATTTTTGAATTGCTGACCTTCAGCAAAGCTGCACTGATTGTGGCAATTGTTGTGTTGTCTCTTGTGTGTTCAGATGGAGCAGGAGATCTCCAGGTTTCAGCGTAAAATGACTGACCTGGAGTCAGTTCTCCACCAGAAGGATGTGGAGCTGAAGGCGTCCGAGACTCAGAGGAGCATTCTGGAGCAAGACCTCGCCACCTACATAACCGAGTGTAGTGTGAGTCATAATAACCACCGGCAGTCTGTCTGTGTTAAGAATTTCCAATAGTGTTGCACAGCTTTGTGTTTTCTATACCTATGTGCTATTTTATTGTCAACCTGTAATAAAGAACTCTTGATTTGAATGAACGGCTACCTTTATTTTGCGTGCACATTTGTGGTTGCAGAGCCTTAAGCGGAGCTTGGAGGAGGCACGTGTGGAGGTCTCCAGAGAGGATGACAAGGCCATGCAGCTGCTGCACGACATCCGCGAACAGAGCAACAAGCTGCAGGAAATTAAAGAGCAAGTATGTAAATTTTCTCACTCCAGCGATCCTCTGTCTCCTCCTCCTCCTCATCATGATAATGATATGGTGCATGCACAGCTTTTTTTAGAAACACTTCAAGGTATTTATACTAAGAAATGTGTTGTGGAAGCAGAAAAATATTTTCATGGTTCTTTTGGAGCTTGGTATCCTTAAAGCAATCACCCATTTTTAGGAGAGACTCTGCAGTGTCTTGTGGCCATTGTAGCCTGTAAGGAGGGAACTGAAAGGGCAGGGAGATTAGTCTTTCTCAAAGTGTCCATGTTACACAGGGAGGGCTTACTCTCGAAAGACTCCCCTGTCCTCGGCTCACATTAAGGTCATCAGTGCAGATGGCTTTCCTGTGAGGTACTAACTGGTGGAGACTTTGATCTTTACTCAAGAGATCCACACAGCTCCTTCCCAGGGGAATGATACACCGTAATGAAAGTTTTCTTATGAACACTGATATTAAAAATCATGGAGTTTAATTAAACTGATAAATATTGATACAGAAGAGGCCTCACAAACAAGAGAGACATCAGTGTGGCAACAGATAATACATTTCAGATCCAAACACCCCAATTGTGAACTTGTAGGAAAGATTCTCAAATACAATGATATTGTCCATGATGAACAGCCACCACTCTGGGTCTTCTTTTTTTTTTTTTTTAACCCCAAATTGCTGCACCTTTAAAATACAAGAAACACAACTCCATGATGTACCAACCAAGATTGCATAATGATTCTGACAATTTCTGCAGACATTATTTTTTCAAAAAAGGATTGATTTTCTGTATTTTTTCACATCTGTCATTTAGTCATTTAAAGCAGAGGTACCCAACCAGTGGGGCACTGACTGGTATGAGACTGTAGAGAAACAAAAACATTTAATAACCCTTTTTGAATCACTGAGACCAATAAGTGTTTTATTTCAAAAGGATGACCAAATCACTGAAATCTGCCTGTGTAGCTTGACTCCGCAAACTTTACACAGACACTCTCTGTCACTGCTGTGATGGACAAAAAAGTACAATCTGAGATAGATTTACTAGCGTAACCCGTGCTCATGCAGCATATCACCTGTGCTCTTATAAGACAATTAAATCTGCACAATATGTGTAACTGGAGGACAGTGGCGTCACACGAGTGCGCTCTGCCTCCTGCTGTTGAAGGACTCAATTCAGAGGAAAGAACTAATAAAACACCTATCAGTTATCAGTAGGATCATCAGAGCATTTTCTTCTGAGCTCAGTGGATGTGGCGGTTTAATTAGTGTCCGTGTCAACTGGTGACTTTCAGCCAACTGGGTTCCTAAATGTCATTGTTAAGCAGCTGATAAAAGCTGAGTAAGTCCCCCCGACTGTGTCTTTATTGGAGTTTAGAAGCAAGCTCATGGCTCCTCTGGTGCTGCATTATGGTGAATAATACTATGAACAACATGTGTTTGTCATCATTGTCCCTGCCCCTGCTCCATGGTACTCTGTGTTCGGCCTTACCCAGTGTTGTTGAAAACGGAAGCCTTTTTGCTTAATCTGCCTTTGTCCACGTAAATAGCATTTAAGCTCTCTGACAAGCTCTCCTTTTTGGAAACTTCCTTCCTAGGTGAAGTTTTTCAGGAGCATTTCTAACAGGGTTTATGTGTCAGAAAGGAAGGACATTTTTTTTTTTTATCTTGGAACTTTCTCGCTTTGTTGTTTCACTGTGTAACATTGTCACTCTTGTTTACATGAGTGTTGTGGTGTGTCGTGTCTTACTAAACCTTTGCTGGTTTCAGCATTGCTAATTGGAGTATTTAGCATGCTTACAAGTACTAAACTTTCAGTTTTTCTTTTGCTTTTTTGCTGCTTCATACAACACTTAACACCCTGCTGACAAAGAGACCCAGTGTTATAGTTCAAAGGGTGACAGTGTTAATTGGTGATCTTTAGCTGTCCGTGTCGGTGTTTTTGTTGTTGCAAGTGATGCATATTCATAGATGCCCCTTTTTCAGTATTGTATCATCACTAACTAATCAGATATGTCTTGGGTTGAAAACTAAGGGCAAAAAAATGTAATCATATTTTGTTCGTGACAGTTTAACATGGTCAAAGTTAAACTGTAACACTTGTTGGACTTCAGGTTGGTGGAGTATATTCGAAAATGAAATAAGTAATTGCAGAGGAAAAGAGGGAAAAAGGGCATTTAACTGAGATCATCTGTCAATTACATGCAACTTCTTCTCAATAGTGCATTTACAGTGCTTAATAAATGTATCATACCAGCTGTTATAAAAACAAAAAACATAAATTGTTGTATTATTGTAGAAATCTTTCAAAAACATGTTGAAAACGGAAAATATTACTGCTTTTGGACATACATTTTAAGCAGGAATGATGCATTTCAAACTGAATTAGCCTTTTTGTATCCAAATTTGAGCTGGGCCTGTCTGAGAAGTCTAAAACCTAGGATAGGTTCATTTTTCAAAAATAAGGAATAAACTCCTGCCTACTTGTGGTCATTTCATTACTTAACTATATGTGTCAGTCAAAAAAACATCTGTGCTCCTTGTCTAGCAATACCTGACACCTCAGTGAAGGTTTATACCTGTTAAGTGCACTACTATAACCCAAAAATGATACCTGATGGTGCTGTTTTTTCATCTGTGGATTCTGTGACCCCTAAATATGTCTCCCTAAAGTCAGACAGAATTTGTAGAACAGAATTTATTTCTTCTAAATTAAATGTCATCTTCTTTGTGATTGTGTTTAGTTTGAGTTTTTTTCCATGCATCAAATCACATCTTTTATTAGATCCCTTCTTCAGCTCTCTTTTTCATTTGGCTTTGAAATATTTAGCTAAATCCTTCCTAAATTCCATTTATTAACAGCCTAGGATTGACACTGATTCTATATTACATTACCATTTGCTTTTGTCTTGCTTGAAGACATTGTGTAAAATTTCTCCCATCGGCTAAAGTGCCTCTTCACCATGAAAGTTACATCTTCAACTATAACTTTGTAATCTTTGGCTTCTTACATGTGATTTTGACTCTCCATTTGGCTCAAGTGCATGTAGCTCCTATAGATCACAGCACAATAATACACAGTCAGCAGATCTCTGAAGTTTATCTTGGTCTATACAGCATTGGCAGCAATTGTTGTCCGTGTAAAGAGCTCTGCTCCAGTGTTCAGGCTGTGCCAAACAAAACTCCTGCTGCTGTTGTTTCTTTTCAAAACAAACACATAGAGCCCCGCTGGATGTTTTCAGACTAAGTAGTTTTTTCTACTTTAAGAGGGGAAAAAATATGTTTTTCCAAAAGAGAGAGAAAAAAACTTGTCTTCTCACAAGATGACAACAAGTGATTGTCCACAGCTTGTAAAGAATTAGTGTGATCACAGTCTGAAGTCTCTGGGCAGGGTTCAAAACAGAAATTCATGCAAAGTAACACTGCAGCCAACAGTTAATTTTAGTACAGTACAAAGTGTGGCTATAATATACGAAGGTGTATTACATTCTCATAAAGAAATCAAGTTCAGCACTGTTTTGAGACATATGAGATACATTTTCTGACAAAAAAAACTGTGTAGTTGTAAGGAATTGATTATCACCTTAAATTTCAGCCATTATACTCATGCAGGCTGGTCAAGGAGACATAGGTGGCCCAGCTGTTACATTTAATCCAGATTTATGTAGTAAGGCTTTGACATATTGGGATATATTCTTGTCTTCCAAACAAGGTAAATAGAATTTGTATTATGATATTGTTATTAGTTTATCTTTCTGGAGAGACTAAAAACTTCTACTGGTGTGCTGGACATTGCAGTGTTTTCCAGGGATGATGGCAGCAGATTTTTTATTTTGATCCGCACTTTTACGGAAGGGCAACAACATTTACCACCCACGACAAAGCCTAGGGACAAAATAAGTAAAATGAGACTGACAGAGTAATCGTTTGTTCTCAGTTTTCTTTTTATGATCATGTGAGGACAAATTTTAACTAAAACTCAGTCAATTGCCCACATTACTCCTGGTCTCTTAAAGGTGACGTATTTGCTACTTTTTTGTTTCATTGTTATCCTCTGTAAAGCGTCTTTGAGTCTTTTTGAAAAGCGCTTTAAAAATTTGATTTATTATTAATCTTATTATTATTATTATTATTATTAATCTTATTATTATTATTATTATTATTATTATTATTTACTTTGCTGCAATCTAACATGGATCCTTGATTTCTTCATGAAACGTTAGTAACATGCTTTGGTCCATAAAGCACAGCTACATTATTTCCATGCTCACATAACTCCTCTGTTCAGAACAGCTGGTTTTAAGGGCGGTCGCCTTCATATGCTAATGAGCCAGAGCAATTTGCCTCATAGTCAGATCTCTATTCATTTTAACAGTGGCCAACACAGTAACATACAATGAGGACTTCATGTTACAATCCTGAACACACACAAACCGTTATCAAATAACAGTGAAGCTCGTTTCCCCCAAACATTTCAGCTAAAGCAGTCACCACAGTGGGACACAGCCGCAACGTAGCCTACCTTCCAGGCTAACGTTAGCACAAACGGAGGGGTAATGGGTGGGAAAAAGGACTGATTATATTCAGCCAACTGTTAAACTTCTCTTGACCAACGTAGGAATGCTTGTACTTTGAAGTTTACCTCTAGTTCACTTCCCCCTGCTGTTAGCATTAGCTCGTAGCAATGAGCAAAATAAATACTACACAGCACTAAAACACTCACATTTCCATCATCAGATTTGCCGACAGATTGTTGGTACTGAACCCAGATTCAGGAAAAGTCTAGTTGCCAGTCCTGTGTTGAACTGACCGAAGTTGGAGAAGCAGTCGGATGTGAAGTGATTGGCACGCACATACAGGTTTTAGCCGCCTGTAGCTGCTCATTCCCTTCAAAAATAAAATTAATCCACTGGGCCCTTTGGTCCTCCAAGGCTGGTAGCCTATATGTGAAGATATGTTGTTGGCTGTTTACGGCCAACAACCGAGCAGTGATAGGTTTTGGGTCTAGACATGGTGTACGCCGATCTCTCAGTAACAATGAAAACAACAATGGCTGCACTTCGCACAGAAATTTCTCAAATCGTGGGGTGGGGAAACTCAGGTAGAGGCAGGCTTATGCAAATAAAATGCCTGTTATGTAACAGTATATCCACAGACTCAACAGCTCGCCTAATGCCATGAGTTTACATTTATGCAGCCTGCTACATACAGGTTTTGTTGTCTTTTCTTACAAGTTAGGGCCTGGGAGGAAAGCCAAATACCCAAAAATGTGTTCAAAAGCCTTCAAAAAGTGATTTTTGCATAATATGCCCCCTTTAATGTTCTCAGGAGTACCATGCCCAGCTGGAGGAGATGCAGGTGACCATCAGGCAACTAGAGGAGGACTTGTCAGCAGCTCGCCGCCGCAGTGATCTTTATGAATCTGAACTCAGAGATTCGAGGCAAACAAGTGAGGAACTCAAGAGGAAAGCTGTTGAATACCAGCAGAGAATCCAGAAGGTATGTTTGCACCAGATATGCTTACTGGTTATGTAACACAAATATGCACCAGAAAACGGCTCAAGAGTCACTTTTTAAAGTATTAAATCCTCAGGCTGAGAGCTCTTTGGAAGCTTTTGCTGGAGATCTAGGACTTCTCTGAGAAAAAGTGCTGTCTGGGCTGCTGTGCTTGCCTTTTTTTGCTGCAGCACAGACCAGAAAGTGGGTGGATTGTACTTTATTGATCAGTTTTTACTTCATGCTAATAATTTTTCAGGCTAAGGAGCAGGGCAAAGCTGAGGTGGAGGAGCTTCTTTCCAAACTAGAGAAGGTAACAAACAAGACTTTACAGACTGACCCAGAAATGTTATAAAGTCAAGCTTCTTGTATGAGATCTATTTTTTGGTTTGTTTGTTTGTTTGTTTGCTGTTTATCTAGACCAATTCAGAGCAGCAGGTTAAGATCCAGGAGCTGCAAGACAAACTTTCAAAGGTAAATGACTGTTTTTCTTGTTGATTTTCGTTAATTCAGATATTATTAGAATGCTAGTTCCAGAAAGATTTACTTAACCATGCTTTAATACAGTGAAGTTTTCAAATCCTTTAGGCCTTGACAAATGAGGTGTTTGACAGAATTCAGTAATTTTCCCAGTGCAGCCCATTTGCCTTCTCTTGCCTTATTCCCCAGAGTAGCAGTTTTTTTGTAGTGTCTTTGTGGAAAGGAATTGCCCAAGCATGTCAAGAGCCTCGTCTCGGGATCTTCTAACAGCCTCTGACTTCTTGACCTCCCACAGGCAGTGAAAGCTAGCACAGAGGCCACTGAACTGCTGCAAAATGTTCGACAGGCAAAAGAGCGACTGGAACGGGACCTGGAGCGCCTGCGAGGCAAAACCGACTCTAGTGACACTTTAAAACGGCGGCTGAGGGAGACAGAGGTACCTGAGTAAACTCACAGCAATACTTTGTGCAACTGTATTCATTTTTTAATAGGGATGTCTGATACCTGAAACATATTTAATAATAGCAATCACTGAATCCTCATAGTTAGTTGAAATTTATTGTGGGTTTTTTTTTTTTTTTTTTCAAATTACATGTTCAAAACTCTGTTTTGTTTGGTATGGGTATCAGCCATAAATGACCCTTTTGCCAAATAATGGGACATGGCATCTATCATGACTGCTAATTTAGATGACAAGGTTTTTGTCAGGCATAAGAAGTCACTTCTAACACAAACTCTGATCTGTTTTCACAGTCAAAAAAGCTTTGGCTGTGAAGGATAGAAACACCAAAAGATGAAAATTAGTCAGCAGTGGTATTGGCTTACAGCTTAAGTGTTACTTTTGCCATCTGCCGTGAATTTTTACCATCAATGCATCTAGAATTTGCATTTCGTACTTTTAAGAGTTTCAGTTACTTCCTCTGAAATCCAGTTAAAGTGAGCATTTTACTGTTTGTCAATAAACACTTTTACTTTGAAAGAAGAGAAAAAAATGGACTTTTGGGATTTGTTACTGATAAAAGTATATGAATAAAGCTGAAGTGAATGTTAGAGACAAAAAGACTGATATGACAAGGTCCAGTTTATGTTTGACATGTCAACTGTAAAACAAGACAGTCACGCAACTGTACTTTTCTCATGGTAGATCGCTCAAACAAATTTTGTTGTATGTAGAGCATGCAATGACAATAAAGGCTATTCTGTTCTATTCTTTTCTAAGGTGAGCAGCATACACTGCTGTCCTAATTCATTATCTAAATTATGCCGAAAATTACAGAAGGCACACAATTAATACATTTTAAATTGTTTTAAAATAATAATTTCAATCCAGAGTCTCATTTCTACCAACAAGTTATCATTAACCCTATTTGCACATCCCCCAGATCAATGAAAATTTCCTGAGTTTACCGTTACGAATTGCCTGAATGGATGCAAACAGCAGCATTTTTTACCCAGACTTTCCCCTGATATTTCCCTGCCAACCCCTCTGTATTTTCCTGCTCCTTGGTAGGAACAAGTATGTTTGAGCAAGTGAGAAAATATTTCCGAGTAGTTTACCCTGAAATTTTCACATCATTGTTTAGGGCTGTGTGTCAGTCCTTTCTGTGTGGTTAGCCTTACATTAAGTTTCCTGTCGTCTAAGCAGGAGGGCAGGAAGACCCTTGAGAACCAGGTGAAGAGGCTGGAGATGGTCGAGCGGAGAGAGAATAAACTGAAAGATGACATTCAGACCAAATCCCAGCAGATCCAGCAGATGGCTGAAAAGATCCTGGTGAGAGAGCTGCAGATAAGGCTTTAATACTAAACCCCTAATTTCTCCCCCTGCCCCACCCACCCCTCCCATTCACCCAGCCCTCTCCCAGTTCAGCTCCACCACTTAAAGCACACACGCACACACTTTTGCTGGACAAGCAGTCACACATGGCTACTACCAGCTAGTTTGTATCTTTATAAAGCCAGTTTTTCACATACTGATGAGCTTAGGTCTGTCAGCATGAATAGGAAACGCCTCAGCCGACTCTTGGATTTCCAACTTTTCAGTGCAAGTTCTTGATTTAAATGTTTTTTAAGAGCAGAAATACTGTTCAAGCTCTAAGTCTTTCCTTTACAGTGATTGTTTTGTTTAAGACTTAAAAGCTAGTGAATGAATTTGATATCTACAACTTAAGTAACTAAATAAGAGAGTTTTGTAGTGTATGATTAGATGTGTTCAGTTATATTTGCTGTTACTCTCTGCAGGAGCTGGAGGAAAATCTGAGGGACGCACAGTCAACAGCTCAGAGGATGGAAACTCAGCTGACTCAGAAGGAGAGACTTTATGAAGACAAGATCAAGGTGGGACAGCCTCCTAAACTGTATGTGTCTGAGAATGTTCATTATTGTTTGTATTGTTTACTCTGACGAGTTTATCTTGCAGAATCTTTACAAACTAAGATTAAAATACCAGCTTTAGCCAGTAAATACTATGATGTGGACCACAAATCATCTTGATATTTTTTGGTGGAATGCCATGATGGGATTTATATCTCAAATGTGTTTCTGCAGAGAAAATCACATAGTTGTCACAAGACCAGAATTACAAACTTTGATTTTTGTAAAAAAAAAAAAAAATAAATAACCAAGAAGTCCTAAACACCAAGTACTGGGGAATTATTGTTTTTTAAGCATCAAAAATTGAGGACAAACTCCTATTCATTGTATAAATTGTATACAAAATTCCGTACATTTCCACAAATAGACTGTCACCATGAAAGGTGCAGGCTGATTTAAGTAAACTGGAGGTTTTTTGCTCCTGACAAAAAAATCAATATCAGTTTGAGTATTAATGTAAACACTCTTCTTATGGAGGATTGGACCCGGTTAAGTTTTATAAAAACAACATTAAATACTGTTTATCAAAATAAATAATATTGTCCTACATCTTTATTAGAACTAAATAAACCTAAAAAATGATATATAATGCCCGGCCCCATGTGATCCCCTTTTAGTCCTGTCATTTTATATCTGTGTTGTTGCAGCTTTGACAGCATTGATACCAAGCTAACTTCTGATTTCACTGCAGGTTTCTCACCTGAAATCTGATCAGTATTTTGATTTTATGTTACTAATGCTTTTCTCTTTGACAGTGAAATATTTCCACCTCAATATAGTCATATAAAATAAATGTTATATCTGCTGCAGGTCCTGGAGGCGCAGATGAAGACAGACCTGGCTGAAAAGGAGAGTTTGGAGGCTAAAAGAGCACAGCAGGAAGAGGAGTCAAGAGAAAACTGCAAACTCATCAGTGAACAGAAAGCGGTAAGGAAATAAAACATGCTTTTTAAATTCTCTCTACTTAGGTATTTGCTGATTATGTTTCTAATAAGAAGTGAGGATGACTTAATACTAACAGCTGAAAGTCTTCACTCCTCTCTGTATTTGTCAGAATTTGACGACTACACTCCATCAGTGTTTTTGTGTCTTCACACAGTATTTCGTTATAAATGTTTTAATGTATTGGGAGCTACGGTTGAATTGAATTGCAGTATACTTTATGTTGCACCATAAAGCCTGAGCTCTAGTCCTAATCTGGTTAATGTGGTAGAATTGAGGCAGTTAAGAAGCTTTTAGAGGCAGTCATCTGACATCGACAGGAGAAGATTCAGGCAACACCTTAATGGGCTCAAATAGGATTTCACTGCGGTACAAAATTCTGTTTCCTTTAAAAAAAGAAAATGTTCTGCTGAATTATGTGTACGCAGAGACTTTTAGTAGGATTTGGGTATCAATCAAAGGTGAACATATCCCTGAAGGCACAATATATAGAGGCTTTGCACTGAGATCTAAGCCAGAAAACCCTGTATTTTTATAGTTGTAGCAGCCCGAGCAATTGTGGTGACCACCATGGAAAAAAATTGCTATACATGGAAACACTAAATGTTATGTTGAATACTGCTACATCAAGAAATAAGGACCTGCTACTGAAACCTGTCCTTCTGTTTGCAACTATCATTGATGCTTTGTGCTGCTTACTTGTGATGGATCACAATTGTTATCCGCTACCAGCTGCATGTTTTTTATTTTGTTCTCTAATGCACTACATAAGGTCATTTACTGAAAGATACTCCACCATTTTGGTTTCATGGAAGAATTTTACTGTGAGGAAAAAGCTGGTTGCATTGTTTAAGTTTCTAGTTACTTATAAAGCTGTGATCATCAACTGGCAGCCAAGGGGCCACATTAGGCCCCCTCTTCCTTTATGTCTGGCCCCAAGAATATTATCAAATTGTGAAAATGTGAGAGGGAACTTTTTTGAGGTTTTTAAGGTTATTTTTTGTTTTTAAATCCCCTCAGCTAATCCACCTGTCAGACATTTTTAGCCAAGATTCATACGAGGGAACCAGTATGTTGGAGTAAAACCACTGATTGTAAAAAGAGTTGGACAAAGCCATATGACATAAGGCCAATCTGTGAACGCTGCCATACTGTACATGCCGTCCCATCCAAACTTTTAATGCTCATAGACAGAAAAGTTGAGGTGAGGCGGCACTTGAGGCCAACTGACCACAATAGTGACACAGCACAGGCTTGTATCTGTATCAGTCATGTTCCTTACTGTCCAAAACCAGAAATCCTTAATAGGATAAAAATGGGCGCGATATATGAAAATTCACCTGCCGTACAGTAAGAGCCTTAAGATACATTATCTGTTCCCGACACACAATCATGTAACCTCCAGGTTTCCTGCAGCTAGTTTCAAGAGGAACTGCAGTTTTTTGCATTTCAGCATTTGCTTCATTTTTTAGTGCCAGAGGTTGCCACTTGAGTAAAAGCCAGTAATGGATAATATGACGGCCTCAGAAGTAGCCAAATGCAGCTGTGCTGTAGCTGCAGTACTGTAGCTGTGATTGGGACTGAGCTCTCTTTTAAAGGGAAAGAAATACATACAGATTAGAAATTCTGGAAATTATTTTCCTTATTTATTCAATATCTGTTTCGATACCAGTATGTCATAAATTTTAATCCCAAATATTTCAATAGATATTGAGATCATGATTAAGATACATGCTTGCTCAATGAGTTTAAAACACGCACCACATGCTGTCATTGAATGTATGTGCTTTTGACACTATCATTTATTCACAATAAAAAAAATGGCAATTCATAGAAAAATACATGTAAAAATAAAATACATAAAATGATGCAAATAATAATAATAGAAAAATTAAAAAAGTATGTCAAATGGCACAGAAATCTTTTGATCTCCTTTACTCGGTTTTCATAATTAAGGATTTATTTTATCTCAATAAATCTCACCTTTAAAAACACAACAAAAAATCAGGTCCAGGAAAGGTCACTAAAACAGCTAAAATCACATCAGTAATACATTCTTGGATGTTTCTTGTTTTGTAAACTAACACATTTGTTGTTATTTATGTATGTATGTAGAATCTAGTTATCTCCGTAAATATTTTTCAAGTGATAAACCAGTACAGTTGGTAAAAACATTTTTTTTGTGTTCATGTAAAATAAAGAAATTACAAGGCGATCAAAATGGAGTTAAATACAAAAAAAAACAACATGCCATTGTACTTAAAAGAATTCTGATATGTAAATAAAATCTTTGCAGCCCTGGGTTAAAAATCTGATTCTTGATCTGTACTGTAAGCTTAGATATGTTCAATACTATTGAATGGAAAATGTTATGGCATTGTGTCATTTTAAAAAAGTGATACTGACAAAAGTAATGAAATATTGTTTTTTTAGGACAACCTCATTTCTCATCATGAAACCAAAACAGTTTTAGCCGAGCAGTGGAGATGGGTGGAGCTGCCAGCACATCTCCAAACATCATCTTTTGTTATTGTTAAAATTAGAGTTCCTGGTGGCAGAATTTACATAAAGTGCCTTTAAACATGAGGGTATTTGTCTGGGAAGTTTAAGATATGATTTCCATCACATTATGTCTTTCCCTTCCTACAGACCATTAATGCTATGGACTCCAAGATGAAGAACCTCGAGCAACGCATCGCTGAGCTGTCAGAGGCTAACAAGCTGGCCGCCAACAGCAGCATCTACACCCAGAAGAATATGTGAGTTAACTAGACCTCTGCCCACACTATTTTTTATGAGGGCCCTCACCCACACTGACTGTCTCCAGCCTCCAGCAGCTTCATTAGTGTGAACCAGCTTACATCTCCTGCAGTGGGGCTCATCAGTCTCTCCCATGTGTTTAGACTTTATCATCTCATAGTTTTATTGGTTGTAAACAACTATTTTTATAATAACTAAATCAAATAGTTTTGTTAAAACAAAGTGACAGTGCATTAAGGGCACTTGTAGTGATAAACCTTTTAGAGATATCTCTTAAGCTCACAGCTCCCCTCTGAGTTATGGAGCTTTACAGCAAGTTCTTGCTGCTCTGATTGTGATTTTATGGCTTTAGATCATTAGCACTTAGCTCACAGCGATGTTTCCCTCTGCATTTTCAGCACAAAATCTCTGAAACCAACTATGCACCATCTGCTCAACACAAACAGTAATTTGCCAACTTCTTCAACTAGCTGTAACCATGCTGGACTGTTTAGAGGTCAATAAGAGTCCTGTACCCTCCTCTTGAGTAGGAATGGGAAATGCTGGCTACCAAGAGGGCCATTATAAGTTTATTCTCACTGTCAGATGGTCAAATTGTTTAAAGGTTGGGGTACTCTGGATAACACATTTCAAATTGTTCATAATTTAACTAAAGGTGGAAACGTATGTATAGTTCATCAGATGTTTTATATAACCATAGTAGTGCTTTGGTCTAGTTCAGGGGTAGCCAACATGGAATCCCAAAGGCCCCCAGTGAGCACCTGCTTGCTCACAGGGGCCTCTGAGATGCCTGCAGGAACATTTTATAAATAGCATGTTACCACTGTAAAACTTGAAATAAATAGCCATTTTCTTTATTTCAAGTTTTACATTTTGCAAGTAAATCCTCCTTACATCAATAAAAAACAACAAATACAACACAAATGTTCGAAAATGTCTTTTTTGACCTGCCTGGGTCAGAGATTACATTGATGCTCTAATGCAACATCTTGTTACCTTGAGCCCTTATAGTGTCACTTGTACAAAAAAATACAGAAGTGTGACTGATGTACATGTCAGTTATGTTATGCAGATAAACAAATCATTAAAGATGCATGCAGATATAATTTTCTCATAGTTCTTGTTAATTATTGTAAAAATCGTGATAGATCATTTAAGTTAAAAGTAGACATACAGTATGATATGTTGCCTATTAAATGCATAATGTGTATTATTTTAAGGTAAACTATAAAAAAGTAAATTACTCTGAAACTTCAAATAAAACAAGTAGCCCTCCATAATACTCTAAGCTCTAAGAGACTGGTGACCCCTGCTCTCGTTAACAGTAATGGTAAATGTTTTAAAGAAAATCTAAGCTCCCTTTCAGAGCAGTAAATAAAAATTCACCAGCTCTTAAACTTGAAATGTATAAGTTCTTCAAATAAAGGTTTAAAAATTAAATAAAGTAAATCTTTGAATTATTTGCAAAACAAATTATAGTAGTTAAAGAACGTTATAAAAAACAGGATTCTCATTCTGATGCGTTTGTTCTTTGTGCACATTGTTGTGGTGGAAAGTCAAGTTGAGATTCTTTACAGATTTCATTATTTTTGCTTCAGATTTACTTTGGGGGGGTAATTAAAGCTGACTTGCAGGCTGTCCTTTTCCATTTGTGGTACCTGCTTGGTTACCTCCTGCTTCATTTTCCTTTACAGTATAGACTTTATCAGTACCCCTTTAAGATTGATGGAGTCTGCATGAAAACCACAGTGACATCCTCACAACAGCAAAAGGACATAAAAGAGGCGATTACAGCTGCTGGCCCCTGCGTGGCTTTTTGGAGGAGGAGTGAGGAGATTAATCTTGTTCCAAATACGGTTGCAAGCAGCAAAACAATATACTATTCAAATCAGAGGAAAGTTTGGGAGGTCAAGCAGCATTATGGAGAGGACAACCGAGGCGTCTCACATCCATGTTGATAAGCCCTTTTTGAGGTGATACTCTAACCATTCAGAGGTCAGCAGTGTCTCTGCATCACATTTAGGGCTCTAATTTCCTGGCGCAACTCAGGGTGGCGCACCCCGCGCAGGGTAATTTCGTCCGGCGCACCACCGTGTGCAGCCAACTTGGCAATTTGGTAGACTGTCTGCGCCGACATGGGTGTGACGGCGCACTAGGGGGAGGTGTCGAAAGATTCAGCTTGGCGCAGTGACAATTTCGTGCCAAAAAACCGCACGGAAGGTGCGCTGAAAGCCCGCCAGCTCCAACCTGGTCTATTCTTGGTGCAGGCGAGGCGCACCTGGGGCAGTGGTAATTTGGCTGACTGGCGCACAGAGCGCACACGTCACCAAAACCTCACAGGCAGGTGTCCACAGTGTCAGGCACATTTCAATGCAATAAACAATCACAGCAACCACTATTTAATGTAACCGTCTGAACCAGCACATACATTTGTATCTATATTAATTGTCCCGTCACATCTGATGTCAGATCAGAGACGTTTGTCATAACTAACGAGTTCACATCTCTCAGCCAACCACAAACAGCCACATCATCCAATACGGAGTATCCGGTTTCTCTCATCTCATGAAATTCAAAAGAAAAGAAAAGAAAAAGAGAGAGACGCTCGCTGAATAAATGTAAGTCACTCGGTGTCTTAAGGATTTACCTGTGATTGCCCATATTTCTCTGTTTTAATCTTTATTCGTAACGTGATCTAAAAAGATGGAGTATATTATTGCAAGGAGGATGAGGAGGAGATATAATTTCACCTAAGGCGCTGCTATTTGGCGATGACGGACAAGTAATGCAGGTGGATCACAAGCATGATGAATGGATAAGCCTGCTGCTGTGTTTAAATGTAATTATCACTTAATTTTGTACTCCTATTTTTGACAAAGGAACAGATTACATCTGTCCCGCGAGGTGGTCCACACGGTGACGCGCATCCTGGCCTCCGATGCGCGGCCCGGTGGCCCCTGTGCTCTCCCAGTTACTGTAAAAGTGACAGCGGCTCTGATCTTCTTCGCCACCGAGGTGAAATTGTCACTGCACCTCGCCTGCGGCGCATTTAAAGGAGAGGAGAGGCGTTCATTTGATTGGTGAAGATCACACTCGGCTGTGTTAAACCCACTCAAGTCTTATCTCCTCCCTCTCTGCTACGTGCGCTGGTAGGAGGGACGGAGGCGTGGGTGCGCCTGCCTGCACCAGACTGCGCTGTGCACGAAACTTGGAAAATGCCCTGGACACACCCTGTTGGCGCGACGCAGGGCAGGTGCACCCCGCCTGCGCCTGGTCTACGAAATTAGAGCCCTTAGTCTTAATTTAGCTCAGAGTCAAAGTCTCTAACGGAAAATCATGAGCTGAGCAGAGCTGATACCATGTTGTGGAAAAGCTCCTCTGGTGAGGGGGGGCATAGAGCCTGCCACCCATTCTTGCTCCAGAATTTGTAAGACAGCAATTACAATGATGAGGTGTGAAAGCTGTATATAGCTTCAGATGTCTCAAAATATGTACACATGTATCAAAGTAAATGCTCATGTCTGCTTTAGGGGTCAGAGGTAAAAGATTCACCTCTTAGTGCACCTGTCCAGTAGATGTCAGACTCAAACATGAGACTTGCTTTTCTTTGGTCCTACATTTATTGAACGTCAGTGCATCACTTCTGCTTTAACCCTCACCCTCCCTCTGCCAATACATATGCATGTAAAATTGTACTTCAGAATGTGTGTAAACATGTTAGGTCCTCTGAAATTGTTCTAAAAAGAATATTAGTATGTCTGATAAACAATCCCAGATAATGCAGTAGAAGATTGATTTTCTCCTACTTGTATACACTTCAGTTGGATCCAAACTGTACTATGCATTCTGGACATGCTTCACATCTTGATCTGGAAGTCAAACAGCATAAATGTAAAGAATAGCAAAAGTCAAGCTTTTGTCCTCCCTTTGAAATCATTGCAATTTAGTGGGGTAGCATACGTCATATTTATGTCAGAGGTAAAGTGTAAAGCCTGTACAAAATATACAGAGTCATAAAAATGCTCACATGTTGGCATTGCAGTTAGACACAAGCAAATAGCTGTTAGTTGATACGTTAATAACGTCAACTACAACCAGGGCCACTAGTCGACATGTCTCCACCTAGCATATTGCTCTATTCAGACACATTTCTGTCAGTGTTAAATAAATCTTCCTCTGGTGCTTGTGTACTGTGGTGAGGACAGCAGAAAAGACAAAAATCCTTATCAAGCTTTACAGTGGCTTGAATGAACTGTACACGATGATGTGTAGGACTTGATCTTTATTCACATGTGCAGCCCAAAGATGTTTTTGTTTTACTTATTTTAGGTATAGTTTTTTTTTTTTGCTTGTTTGTTTTTTTCCATTTTCTAGTTTGAAGACAGTCCTAAACAGTATTGGGAAAATAAATGACAGCAGTATTTTCTTTTTTTTTTTTTTCTTTTAAAGCAGTATTTCCCTGTAGATGCTGTGTTTTATCTTTGTCACTTTTCTTCATAAACTTAACAAATAGGCTTGTGGCTTGCAAAAGCATAACTTTGTGTCTACATTTCAAACCATTTCTGACAATTTTAAGGTTAATTCTTCATGAGCTGTCCCGTTTTTAACTTCAAAAAGCTCACTGTTGTGTGAATCTGAGAACCTGGTTGTCCCAGATTTAAAAAAAAAAACAATTCACTATGCTGAGTGTCCTAAACAATGTCTCTTCGTTAAGATGCTGATGAAAGACCCACATTAATGGTGTTGTTTATAGTTTTGACTAAAAAATGGCTGAAAAAGGACAAATATAAGCTAAAAGTCTGCATTTATTATTGCTGTATAATTAACATAGCACATCTGGCCACTGCATGAGCACATTGACATTTTATGGTAAAATATATATTGTTCTGCCCTAGTTGGGGAAACCTTTTAGTTCTCCTCACATTATAATCTTGAAATTTTGTGCATCTACAAACAATGACCCTGAGTGGGCAGGGCTGTCTCTCTCCACACTTGTGTCGGCATAACAGTTTTTTGGGGGGAGAGAGGGTTCATTTGGAAAACAGTGAATGAAACACGCTTAAGCCTCTGAGCAACACATTAGCAAGCTGACGACTGACCAGTCTCACTAATGTGAACCCAGAGCTGAAAAAACAAACCAGAATGAGTTTGACTTCACTGTTTTTGTAGAAAGCCAACAGAAATGATATATTAGCAAGAATTCACTTGATACCTACTTTAATAATGTTTCAAATGTTGCATACTAGTGCCTTCAAAAACTGAGAGTACGCCAGTATTTTGATTACCACTTATGTCTACTGCCTTTGAGTGGTTTGATAAGTTTAAGAATCAAGAACAAAATATGATAGTTGTTTAATTAATTTTGATGCACTTGTGTGACTAAAATGACTTGAATGAATTGAGGGATTAATTAGCTGAAGCACATTAGCGAGCTTGTTCTTACTGTCTTACTGTGAGTTTTCCAGAGTTTATGAAAGATGTCTGCCCCTTAACTTCCTCCATGTGTTTATTTTCGACAGGAAAGCCCAGGAGGAGATGATATCAGAGCTTCGGCAGCAAAAGTTCTATTTGGAGTCTCAGGCAGGAAAGCTGGAGGCCCAAAATGCCAAACTGGAGGAGCATCTTGAAAAGATGAGTCAGCAGGAGCAGACCAAGAGGACTCGTCTGTTGGAGTTGGAGAGCAGGTTGCGAGAGGTGAGGCTCCAGGAGGCAGATACACTCTTTGAGATAAAGCAATTCACTTAAACTATCACGCTGTGTAATCTGACATTATAACCATCCACAAAAGGGATTAAGGCAGCTGATTAGCTTGCAAGATCAGATCCCTTTCAAATTAACAGCTAATTAAATACTGAAGGTCTTTAATGGATTCTGCACAAAATTGCCACTGGACATGTACACAAGCTGGCACAATGAGGAAAGGCTTTTGTATCTGGTAAAATGTGGTTTCATGTGCTAACAACAAATAAATAGCAAAATGCATCAAGTCCATGGGTTAAAGGTGCAACTTAAAAGGCTATGATTAGAGATGCAAATGACAGCTATTTCTATTGTCAACTAGTCGTTGACTGTTGGGTCAGGTCAGGTGCTTTTTTTACCCCCACAATTACCTAATGGGTCTAATTATTGCTTTGTGATTTAGTAATATATTATATCAAATAATGATGCAACATTATAATATGAATTATTATATTTCTTCTACTCATTACTATTATTATTATTTCCTTCTTGCATTTGGCCATGCTTTTTCAAACTAAAAATGTCCAATTTGATTTTAATTAATCTGTTGTTTACTTTACAGTGATTATGTTGTTCAAATATGGTGCCTGGTAACAGTTTATATATCAATATGATTAGACTTTGCTGTACTGTTTAGCAGTAGGAGCGGAGGAAGAAAAGATAAGTGGTGGGAACTACAATGTAAGAGAAAAACCACTGCATGGCTTTAAGTTTGGCTTCTTAAGAGACTCGTTGTTTATGATTTTCAAAGTCCCTTATTCTTTAAAGCTTGTGCAGTACTGACATAGTCTAATACCAAAAGGCTGCAAATTAAATTGAAAAAAGATTTTTTCACACAAGTTTGTTAAACTGTAGTTGTCACATACGCAGCGCTAAACATGATCTTTGACAGTGAGAAATAGAGAGAAAAATGTTTAGTTTTATCTGTGAGCAGCAGTCTGTCCTGTCTCAACCTGCTGTATGTGAGGTGAGTACTTGTGTCGGCTAATGGCAGCTGTATGGAGATGGAGTTATTTTTTAAATTAGCCACAGCTTTAGCCCTGTTATATCTACAGCTTCAGCCTTGGAGCAGACAAATAAGTCTCTATTGTGCCTCCTGACACGATAAGGACTAATGTGAGGAAGTTTAAGTCCTTTATCTTCAGTGTAGAGGATAAAATATGCTGAGAGAAACAAAGGTTTAGGACATGATGACAGTGGCTACCGCTGCTATGCTCCATGGCTGCTGTTTGATGACGCTGCTCCAAAATGAGGTAAAGAGGGAAGATGACTCGCTCCACTGAATATTCCGCTCCAGGAATCGATTTAATGTCCGCATTACACTAAAAACATGGGATGAAGTAATTTAACAACTGTCCAACAATAAAATCTGTCATTGACTATTTATGTCATCAAATTAGTCAACTATGTTGACAATTCGTTGCAGTCCCTGCTATGATAATGACCTCTGTGCTGATTGGCTGCCCAAACCATGTTTAATGGGAGGAGGGAGGAGGGGTTACAGGCTGTAGAGCGGACTTTCAAACCAGTCATGATGTCTGCATATGATGAGGTGTCATGTTCCTCTGCTCCCTAAGCCCCTTCTAACAACATTTAGAGCAAAGAAATTTGATTTCTTTTAAAAAAGTCCTCTTCTCAGCATGGTGTGTGACTACTGGTGCATCTGCAGCCTGCCTCAGCTGGACGCTGAAAGAACTGCATTTTTTTTGCTCCTCCACATTGGCTTCCAGTTCCTACACCACCAGTTGCCACTTGATTTAAAACCTCAGTTGACCTGCAGAAGTGTCCTCAAGGATGCAGTATATGTCTGTGTACAGCTGTGGCCTGCATCTGATCAAATACAGTCAAACGTTCAAACAGAAATTAAAAGTGAGAAGGAAGAGTGCTTATTTTCACGTGTTTCAGCTGAACACTGACTTGTTAATATTTGATTGCATTAACTACAAGAGTTAGAGGTTTTAAAAATACATTGTGTTTCTTCATCCTCTGATAAGAGCCTAAAAAACCCATTAGGTGCATCAAAGTTAATCTATTCTATTGAATTTTTTTATGTAATCAAAGCCACAGTGCTGCTCTCTCCTGCCTGAGAGCTCCAGCTGATAACCTGCTGGCTGTGTGTCCCCTCCACACATGCTGTCCGCTGAGATGTGATGCACAGATAGGCACTAATTGCTGGCCTTGCTGCACCCTCACTTGTAAACACATACTTTCCTCCCCCACAGATAAACGCCTCGTCTGAACAGTCAGAAACTTGAGGAGAATATAAATTAATGTTTACAGCTATATCTTAACTTTACTTTGTTCGAGTATTGAAATTTACTTTGTTTTTGAGATGCTTGAAAGTTCTCAATTTCAACTTTTTTATTAAAAATGAGTGACATTTAAATAAATAGCTTTTTTTCTGAGTAAACATTATGCCATCTGTGTGATATCTAATTTTTTTGGTCAGTGTCTGCCTTTATCTATCTGCTGGTTAGACTTGCATCCCTTTAAAGCTCTAATTATTCTGCTTTTGGGTTCACTCTAATCCTGCCGTTAAGGCTCATAGTCTTTCAGTTTAATTGGTCTCTTTTCTCAGTTAAGCCTGAATGCTTGCTCTTTTAATTGGGCCCAAATTGAAAGTATAGAAAAAAATCTTAAAGAGATTGGCTATGTTCCAGTAAGGCAAAGAAACCCTTTAAGTATGTGTCTTAAAATAATATCACTGATAAGAGAAAGTGTTGGCAAAACAGAGAGATGTAGGTCAAATTGTTTCAGCAGTCTTCTATGTTTATTTTAACCCATGTTTAGATTCTCTCCAAAATTCTGAATCACCCTGATGTCCTATAACGCCTACCATCTGGCTCTCCAAGCAGGTTGAATAAAGCTTAATATTAAATGCAAACACAATCTGTTTCAGGTCTGATGGACTCTGTGATATGCTCACAGCATTAACCCTCGTTCTTCTCTGTTTGCAGATGGGCCTTGAGCACGAAGAGGAGAAGCTGGAGATCAAGAGACAGGTGTCAGAGTTGACCCTTTCTCTGCAGGAGCGCGAGTCCCAGATTAGCAGCCTGCAGGCTGCGCGTCTCGCCCTGGAGAGTCAGCTGCAACAAGCAAAGACGGAGCTGGAGGAGACCACCGCTGAGGCTGAGGAGGAGATCACCGCCCTCAGGGTAAGACAAACAGAGAGCAGTGGTCTCTCATAGAAACACAGGTGTGTATTTACATCTCAAAAATATATATTTTATGAAGACAATCTGTACTATCCAGTAACAGTAGAAAGGGACGTTTTTGATGCATCACTCTGATTTCAATAATGCTGCAGGCAATACAGCACTTTCCATTATTTTATGTAGTAGTCATAGCAGATGTAGTTTTATGTCTGCTCTTCATTTGCTCTTGTTTCTCACAGAATCACAGAGATGAAATTCAGCGCAAGTTTGATGCCTTGAGAGATAGCTGCTCAGTAAGTGCTGCCCATCTTTTTATCTCCACAGCAGAGGAGAAACTTTCAAAAGGTTCAGCAAGGTCCTTGATGTTGTTTCATATTGAACCTGCAGTGGTTCATTTTTACATTGCAAATTCATTGAGTTATAAGCAAGGACATTTTACTCAACTATGTACAGATAGATTACACTAATAAAAATACACTAAAACTCACGTTTTACTTTCAAATAAGACAACTGAAAGAGGGATGGTCAACATTGGTTACTGAGAGAGCCTAATTAAATTAAATCTCATTGCCAGAGGGCTATATGGCTACAAATTGTTGATTTCTCTCAGTTAGACAACTATAACCATTAAAGTCCAATCAGATGAACCAATATTGAGCATTAATCAAACTGTATCAAACCAACATTTGAATTCAAAATTAAATTAATAAAGAAATGGTTTTTTTTGAATGAGCTAAATACACAATTGAATGTAAAAGTAATACAGGATACCTAAAGTTCCTAAAATTATTTATAGGCAATAAACTTGCATATGTAAGGCTGACTCCTCCCTCTTCCTGTTGGTGTTGCCTCAGGTGATCACTGACCTGGAGGAGCAGCTTACTCAGCTGAGTCAGGAGAATGCTGAGTTGAACCGTCAGAACTTTTACCTGTCAAAACAACTCGATGAAGCATCAGATGAGAGGGAGAACCAGCTGCAGCTTAGTCAGGAGGTGGACAGGCTGCGGAGGGAGGTGGCTGACCGTGAGATGCACCTGAACAACCAGAAACAGGTAATAAAGACACTTTTAAACAAATGTGCTTGAAATCCCTCAAATATTGACCCTTATATTTTCAGATATTGCACAAAGTTAGAAATGTTGGCTTGTTTTTATCTTTTTTAATCCTCATATCTAAGAATTACAACATGTAACATCTAAACCTATAAACAAGACCAAACATGCAAAAAGGCAACAATTAGTTGTTTTTATTACTCAAAAACTGTGAAAGTCATCCCTGTCAGTCTTGCTTTCTCATTTTTCTTCCCAGAACATCGAGACGCTTAAGACCACATGCAGCATGTTGGAGGAGCAAGTGGTGGAGCTGGAGTCCCTGAATGATGAGCTGCTGGAGAAGGAGAGGCAGTGGGAGGCTTGGAGAGGAGCCCTGGAGGATGAAAAAAGCCAAGCTGAGAGACGTGCCAGAGACCTGCAGAGAATATTGGACAATGAGAAGCAGAACAGGTAACGTCCAGGCATAAAACAAACAACAAATTAGACATGAATTAACCTAAAATAAAATTCTTGTTTAAACATATCCTTCATAAATTGTATACATTCAACAGAATAACCTACAAAGGTAGAACATCTATCTCCAAACACAGAACCCTTGGCAGTGTACATATTAATAAAAACTAATATAAAAAGTATTTTACTATGACTGTCGACTTTCTGACAAAATACTTCATAACATGGTTACCGTTCTTTACTCAAAATTCCACTTATGTGGACAGTGATGTCCACACAACTTAGAAAATCAACTATATAGTTGTACAGTTTTTTGTGCAAGTCATGTTTCATCAGCAAATCCTTGACTAAAATAATGCCCTAAAACAGAACCTGTGTCCTACATAATATAAACCTGTTGTTGGTATTTTTTACAGGTTGCGTGCAGATCAGCGCAGCTCTGAATCTCGCCAGGCAGTGGAGTTGGCCGTCAAAGAGCACAAGGCTGAGATCCTGGCCTTACAGCAGGCACTGAAAGAGCAGAGGCTGAAGGCTGAAAGTCTGTCTGATACGGTGAGTGTCATACTAGGGATCTAACTTTTCTTCTTTATTCAGTTTATTGTTATTATTATAACCTCACTTAATTCTTTCTTGCATTTTCTTACTCATGTCTCCATGTTATACAGTGCTGTGGAAAAGTATTTGCACTCTTTCTGATTCCTGATTTTTTTTACATATTTGTCACAATTAATGTTTCGGGTCATCAAACCAATTTTAATATCTCACAAAGACAACCCACATAAAGACAAAATGTAGTTTCTATATGATGATTTTATTGATTAAGGAAAAAAAATTATGTGCCCCTATGTGAAAAGGTAATTGCCCCCCTTGTTAAATCATAAGTTAACTGATTAACCACAGTTCTTGGAAAGCTTAGTTCAATTTCACTGGCCACAACAAGACCTGATTACGACCAGATTTGCTGAATCAAGAAATCACTGAAATAGAACCTGTCAGGCAAAGTGAAGTAGGCTACAATATCTCAAAAAGAAACACATCATGCCACCATCCAAAGAAATTCAAGAACAAATAAGAAGCAAAGTGATTGAAATCTACCTGTCTAGAAAAGGTCACAAAGCCATATCCAAGGCTTTGGGATTATTCTGTGGACTGACAAAACAATAGTTGAACTTTTTGGAAGGTGTGCAGCTCGTTACATCATGCCAACAGTCAAACATGGTGGTGGTGGTGTGATGGTCTGGCACTGCTTTCCTGCTTCAGGGCCTGGACGACTTGCTGTGATTGATGGAACAATGATTTCTGCAGTCTAAAATCCTGAAATCATTTATTTCATCATTTCTGAAAGTTGTTTTTTAAGTACACTGTAAATTTGAATTGGCTATTTCTTTTTGTAGGTATTTCTTGTTTTTAGCTGTTATCTTACTCTGCAAAATTACGTGACAGTTTGAATGTGTCTTTGAAAACATTACCAAACTTCTCCCACTTTCATTTTTTTGGGATAAAAACATCTTCCTTTTATTTGTAACATTAAGGGACAAAAACTTGTCTCAAATGTTGAGAGAGAAACTCTGATTTGCCATCTTGTAATCAAACATGCCCTCACATGTTTCAACAGCTGAATGATTTGGAGAAGAAGCATGCCATGTTGGAGATGAATGCTCGCAGCTTGCAGCAGAAACTGGAAACAGAGAGAGAGCTGAAACAGAGGCTGATGGAAGAGGTACAGAGTGAGATGCAAGCATAAACACATTTTAGAAAACTCTGTAAACGTTTTTTTGTATCAGTAGATTTCCTAAACAGCTTCATATGTTTTCATATTTAGGGAACATCAATATGTGTTTGAGACAAAAATTTTACTTTTCAAGTTCAATATGCATTGTGTGCCTCCAAAACAGAGCTCAGGGCATGGACCAATGATCATATCTAGATGTTTTTCTTCTAAATGGCTTCACAAGATCTTTCTCTTTTTTTTCTGTCAAGAATTAACAAATGGTTGTTTCTAGGGCTACAAAATTACTTGAATTTCATTCAACAATAAACATTTATTTTTTCCATGTTAAAATAATAACTTTTCCCTCAGCCAAAGCAACATGATTTTTGAAAAATTAATTACAAAGGGAATATGTGCTCTGTACTCAAAATTTAATGTGAACTTATTTTTAAAATTTTTTTTTAAGTATTTGTGGTTTTGTTACGTGATATATTGTATTTTCCTTGAACATTGTGACAGAATTTTTATATATGATTTTTATCCTCTCATCACTGGCAGTCACTCCTAACAGCCTGGAGTTATTGGCTTGTATGCTGCTTTGTTTAAAAAAAAAAAAAAAAAGATTAACTCACATTGTTGTATCACATCCAATAATTTAAAACTATTTTGTCATTAAGTTACTGTCATAAGTGTTGTTTAATCACAAGTTCATTTTTTCTGCTTTTAAAAAGCCAGGGCATTTTTTTTTGTTTGTTTTATGCAAGCCAAGGCAAAAGCCAATTTGAATTATATGTTTCTAAAATATTCAAGAAAAAATTTAAAAAATCCACCTTTGATCAATATATTATTATATTGTATATAATCATATTGCTCAAATTTATTGTGATTATCGTTTTAGTTATAACAATATCAGAATGATAAATCTTGAAATTAGTCAAATTCAAATCAAGGGTAAGTGGATTTTTGGAGACCATGGCCACAAAAATAGAAATTGTAGACACACAGCATGAAGTCTTTTTTCTAATTTGCACAAAAAGCTCTAACACTCTGTCCAAGGTGTTTAAAAACATCTTCAACATTTCAGTTTGCTGAGACTGTAAACAGTTTTGTGCTTTTTAAATACTATGTGCCCCAAAATGAAATTTACTAGAAATGAAAGAGAGAACTGTCTGAATATCATCAATATGTCGGCAAAGGCAACATTTGAAGAGATTGGTGAAAGTGGAAAGGAGCAAAGAAAACCCTTTCCGACCACTTTATTTTGCGTTTTAGCCAGTGTGCTGGAGCTTTGTCTATAAAAGTATAAATTACTTAATACAGGGTGTTTGGGTTCATTTTTGTATTGTACTGTGATCAATCAAGGATAAATGTCATTGGTTTTACTGATCATCAAAAAGCTTTCCTTAAATAAAGTATATCAAATTAAATTATAATTACACATGTATACCACACATTCCCAACTGACTGTTTTGTGGTCAATAAGTGAGCGAGTAAGTTCTGACTGTAATTATTTTTACTCAGCATCTCTTATTTACTCAACATCAGAATAAACCATAGCAATAAAAAATACATTTTCACCCTGTAACTTGTTTAAATATGTGTTATTATGACTCAGTATACTGCCCAGATCCTCTCTTAGAAAGAGAAGTCATTTGCGTTCATTTATCTAATTATCTGTACTTGATTAATTTTAATTGAATCTATAATGTCCTCTGTTCTTTCAACAGCAAGCAAAGCTGCAACAGCAGATGGACCTCCAGAAGAGTCACATATTCCGTCTGACCCAAGGCCTGCAGGACGCCCTGGACCAGACTGACATGCTGAAGACTGAGCGGACCGACCTGGAGTACCAGCTGGAAAACATACAGGTGATCAATGGGATTCTTTTGCAACTAGATAAAATACAGCAGCCTCTGGGGACAGAAAGAGTCCTAGTCAGATATTACAACAGTACAACTGATGTTGGCAAGTAACACGGGCTCTCAGGGGGATCAGGAAGATAGAAAAATCCTCGCTCTCTGTTCTCACAAGAGATTTCTCCTTAAGTTGTCTTCAGAGGTGTCTCCTTCTCTTACTGTCTGTTTTCCTTCCTGCAGGCTGTATACTCCCATGAGAAGGTGAAAATGGAGGGGACAATCTCTCAGCAGACCAAACTGATTGACTTCCTCCAGGCCAAAATGGATCAGCCCACAAAGAAAAAGAAGGTCTGATGAAGACATCATGACAACTTGGGGCTAAATTAATTGAAGAGAAGCTATTCTAAGAAGTTAAGTTGTTTTCATTGTCGTGTTCTTCATGTTTCCTGTCTTTCAGCAGGGTATATTCGGGCGGCGTCGAGAGGATGTAGGCACCACGACTAACGGTGCGCTGGCTCCACAGGCCCAGCCAGCTGTTCCCATGCAATATGGTGACATGAAACTGGCTCTGGAGAAAGAGCGCTCCAGGTGTGCTGAGCTGGAAGAGGCCCTGCAGAAGATGAGGATAGAGCTACGTTCTCTAAGAGAAGAAGGTTGGTCTGAATGTTACTTTGACAGATAAAGGACAAGTTATATTTCCTATAAACCTCAAAGAAAAAAAAAATCTCTGTAGCTTGGTCCCCCAGCAGGTGGAAAGATCACAGAAATACTGTTATTTCTGAAATTTTATAAGTGAAAGCACAGGGACTCTTATTTGGTTTAATACAAGTAGAAGTAAAATTACTGGTCTTGAAATTATTTTGTCAAACTTGCAAAAGCACTGAGTATTGAGTACCTACTTTTATACCTACAGTATTTATAGTATTGTTAAGCTTTTTTTTACTAAATTTCTCTTGTGCAGTGCCAAATTTAAGGAGTAAATATGAAAAGCCAACCTGGTTGTAAAGAGGCAGGAATAGGAACATAGGAATTACACCTATATCCAGTGCAACAGCAAATTTTGGATGCAATGTATTAACAATAAACTGACAGAGGAGAATTTAAGCCAAATTATGAAATATTATTCTGAACCCAGTCAGAAAGGTTGTTCATTACTCTTTCATAGAAAAACATACAAGGAAAGACCATTCCTTTAGTTATCTTTAATACATTACGCTAAGTATATGTTACCATATCAGCCTTTAAGAATCAGCTACAACTGGTTTGAGGCATTGATGACTTTGTCCTTTATGTTTAACAATTACCAAATCACTGAATTCCACCTACTTCTGAGTTCCTTGCAAAACCCAATGCCAAGTTCTCATTTAAGTTACACAGCACTAACAAGAAAAAAGTCCAGGAAGTAAACATGGCCAACAGTAGAGTGTAGTGCTAGCAGTATAACATGAAACGTCTGTTGCTTTGTGATTTCAAACAAGGGTAGAAACACCAGCAACATGCCAAAGCATTTGTTGACACAGCCAAGCACTGAATATCAGGAGTGTCATGTGTTTGACATTGTTGATACAGAAAACATACAGGTCTACTTTTTTATCATGGAATCAATAAGGAATTTGATCAATAAGCAAACTGAAAGTGGCATTGGTAATTGGATCTCACACTTTCAATCCCAATGCCTTATATCAAATGTTAAATAAACAACATTTGTGTGATATCTGAGAATGATGACACCATTAAGAGTAGGAGGTTTTTTGTCTTTCCCAAATGTACAAAAGTAGACCTGGGGAATAAGAAATCAACATTAAACCATTCAGTGGTAGAATTTTATTATGGAACATTTGAAAATAAAAGTTTAGATTTTATCCAAAACTTTATTCAGCACTGATTTTGTGTTGTTAACACCTTCCCAAAACTTCCTTCCAGCAGATACATCAACATAACTTTTTGCACTGTCTGAAGATAAAACACTGATTTTTTTTTCAGTTTTTAATAGGGTAGGGCCTCCACAGACACACTTCTAGCATTGTATTTTTTAATGAAATGAAATAATTAGATTTTCATGCTAATGTTTGTGAAAGTTGTGCCACTTTAAGTGTTAAAGTGGACAAGCTTCCCTTCATCCAAACTACATAGTGCTACTTAAATAAAATTAGAGTAAGCACTTTAAGTCTTAACAGGGAATTCCTTTTACTAGTTTGACATACAGTTTTTTAATCAAATAGAGTAAAACTTGATTTTTAATTTTTGGTTTCATTTGGAGATTTTGTTTTTCTTTAAAAGGTACAGTAATGGAGTAAAATACGTGGAAAAAAAAAACCATTTTATTCTTAGGCAGTATCACCCAGCACTAACCCAAGTAAGAGAGAAATTGCTTATAACAGAAGGTACTTCAAGTACATAAAAAAATACTGAGTTATAGTAACATAAGTACGTGTAAATAGTGCAGGGCCCCTGTGCATTCATAAAATAGTCTTAATTTGATTATTTTGATTTTGGCTGTAAAATTTATTTTTTATGTGTTAAAGGTCTTAGAGATTGGATGCCACATTGTCTAAGACCATCTTTATCAAATCTATTTTAGGCTGTTTCAAAGTCTGCCTCTCGATGCTACTTAATGTCCTTTTATTAAACTGTGTTTGCGCAAATTATGTTTTTCAATTGAAACCCACAAAGCTTGACTTGCAGCTGTCTAAGATGAGAAATAATAGCCCAAATCTGTTCAGGAAATTCTTCACTGTGCCTCCTCCTTTGGTTGCCATCGCAGCATTTTGATCAATGACATATACCTGCCAAACCCTATGAGATGAATTTCAGATTCTGTTGTCTTTTTGGCTTTTTAGCCACATATTCCCATCATAGTGGCTGCACTGATCTAACATAAGAATGTTTTTTGTGTTTATGGTGACACAGCGGCTCATTTCAAAGCCCAGGAACATGTGGCCCCTTCCACGCCGGCCCAGGCTCGACATCAAATCCTAATGTCGGCTATTGTCAAATCCCCCGAACATCAACCCAACCCCAGCAGCCTGCTCAACCCCTCCACCCGCTCCAAGGAGACCTCTACCCCTGAGGGTGAGTCACACACAGACAAATAAAAAGACAGAAGAAATGCAGTGCTTCCTCCAGCTCTCGGTCTGAAAGGAACCAATGATTTTACAGGTTGAAGCTGTAACGTTTCTCCCACTGAAGTGTTGTAATGTCAGTGTCAACAAAAGACTGTTCACTTTTTTGTCTATGTGGCGTTTTGTTTGTTCTCTTTCTATGGCCTGTTTCATACAGCAGGATTATGAGGTTAAATAAACCTGGATAACTGTATTGCACATCTTCAATCATTTGTGCCAGATTGGCAGTATGGACAACACTTTGAAATCTCTGTTTCAAGTATATGTTGTGCATTTATCCAGCTAACATTGTAATCCTGCTCAAGCCTGTATCACAAAGTAAGAATAAAGGATTGGCGAGGTTACATTGGTTTTAAGCCAGGCTTTCCTGTATTAAAATGCGTCTATACTTTTTTTCCTTTTGGGTTTGATTTCAATGGAAACTGGAAATTCAGCAGGTAGCAGGTTCAGCAGAGTATGTAAAATGTGAAAACAGTCCTATTTTAAAATACATTGTGTAAAAAACTTCAAAATGTATTTCCCAATGGAAAAGAAACACTGACCAGAAAAATGTGAATATGCAGAAATTACATGATAATAACAGAGAAGTGTCCGTGTGTTCAGTCAGAGACACTTGGACTCACGTTTCTGACATAACTGAGCTTACTTTGTGATGCACGCCTCTTACTGTTTGTCTTTCTTCAGTTTCATGTAGCTGTTGTTAGACTGCTCTCTCCTTTCTGTCTCTTTCCTCTTGCTCCTCACAGAAAAGAGGAGGGTCACCTTTGAAAGTAAGTCAGCAGTCGTCAAAAAGTGCGTTTTTACATGCATGAGCTCATCAACATGCATGGTTTCCTGTAAGCGCTGCGCTCATTTCATTCTGTGTACCTGCCACTATGCCCTGCGTTCCAGTTAACTGGGAATTTACCAGTGATGTTTTTTATTTTTGAAGGTCATGTTTAGTGGTTTATTCAACACTTGATCCCTTATATGATGTTCCTGGAATAATAGTTTGGAAAGACTATGACTGGGCAAGATATTGAGCTTTTAAGGTACTTTATATCGTATTCTAAAACAATGATGCAAGTCCTAATGCTTACTATAATATATTTTTTTTTTATTGGAAAAACAATGACACAACATGGGGGCAAATGTATCATAATTTATCAAAGTTTACATTATTTTCTGTAAGAAGCATTTACATCATATTACCATGAAAAAAATCTAGTATGATTTAAAATTTGGAAAAAAAAGGTCAAACTTGTGCTTTGCTTTATATTTGAAAGGAAAAAGAAACATATTTTCATATTTCCTTTTGCTTGTTTCGTGTTCAATTGGCATTATTTTGAACACAAAATGGCAGGATTGGCTGTAAGTCATTACATCACAGCCAGTGTTATTATGATTAGAGTCGGGCTCTGCATGATGGGAACGAAGGTAGCAGGCTAAGCTGTCTATAAAACGAGATGTCGGTTAAGGAAGGAGGTAAAATGTTTATGAATGATCATATAAATGAACATGTTGATCAATGTTTGAAAGACCTTACGATACAAATGTAAAGAAACTCAGCGCACAAATAAGAAGGCTGTTAATGCTCGCCAGTACCTCCACATACAGTACATGTTATTTCATTGTATTTAATCTTAGTTTGGGGCCATTGGTAATAATTGTAAGAGAGCATATATTTGAATACCAAATGCACAAAAATGTTGGCAACAATTAAAAAAGCAAGTGAAAATGAAGAGGAATGAGTTCCCTCACTTGTTCCACTTTCTTTTATAAATGTTGTCAGACTGAATGTTTAATGTAGACAGAGTTATTTCTGTTTCTTGATTAAAGTATGCCCTAAAGACCAAATTTCTTTCATTTTGATATCACTAGTAATTATGAACATGAGATTTTGGCGTTTGAAACACATTATAATTAAGAGCTTAGAAAGTGTTTGGTAATATCTGGAAATCATACCAGTTTTGTTCAATTTAGACAGAATGCAGGAGATTATCTGCAATTTTTTTGTTATTCAAGATAACACATTGCCCTTTATTGGGTGAGAAGGACTTGTATTTTTGTCACTGTGGTATAAAATAAGCATCATGTTTCTTTTTTTACTGAAATCATATCAAGGTTTATAATTCTTGTTTTGTGACAAGCATTTTTCCCTTCACATAAAAAATACTGAGAATATATTTAGTATTGCCATTCAGCTAACAATTTGAGAGATTTGTTTTTTGTCCATATTGCCCAGCTCTTAAATAGAATATGGTTGGATTGGTAGCTTTCACCCACAAACATGTAATGCATCCCATGCTTACCAGCATACATAATCTAATTCTGATTGACCATGCAGATCAGAACATCGATAATGCTTAAGCATATTAAGCTTTTCATTCATATTTCAAATTGCCCCTCTGAATCTCATGGCCTCTTACCAGCCTCTGAAGATTTCTTACTGACATATATTCAGATGTCATGTTTCTCTACATTAACTCCCCCCTCTTCCCTATTTGTGGTCTTCTTTTTGACATTGCAGAGTTTGGTCGTCGTGTCAAGGAGAGGATGCACCACAACATCCCTCATCGCTTCACTGTGGGCCTCAACATGAGGGCTGCCAAGTGTGCCGTCTGCCTGGACACTGTGCATTTTGGACGACAGGCTGCCACTTGTCTAGGTTTGTAGGCTGCTCTCTGGCTGGGAGCGCTGACTGAAGATATTTCAAAGGACACATTTATTGGCTAGCCTTAACAACAATACTATTAATAGTTCTTGTCATACAGCCAGTGCGTTAGACTACCGCATATGGTGTAATCAGATTTGTCTTGTTTTGGCTGTCATTAGCATTCCCACAGGCATGAGTCTGGAAAGAACAATGTTCCCCCTTAAAGCATTATTAAACCATCTAATACTAAATACCTTACTAAGCTTTATAAATGTACCAACATCAGCATGTCTTTCACCCAGCTGTCTTCCTCATGTTTCAGAGTGTCACACCTTGTGTCACCCAAAGTGCTCACCGTGTCTGCCGGCCACGTGCGGACTGCCTGCTGAGTATGCTACTCACTTCTCGGAGGCTCTTTGCAGAGAAAAAGCAAACTCACCTGCCCTACAGGTCAAAGAGGCCAGTGGGCATGTTCGCTTGGAGGGATGGATGAAGCAGCCAAGGTAACCTATAAAATTACCTTCTATGACCATATTGATGATACAGGGTACATTTTTCTGCAGCTCTGATGTGACCTTGGATCTGTTTGTTTGCTCATTCAGGAATGGAAAACGTGGTCAACAGGGCTGGGAGAGGAAATATGTGGTGCTTGATGGAACCAAAGTATCCATTTATGATACTGAGCCCAGGGAAGGTACTGAATATGTTTCAGTTTTTGAATCTTAACTTTGCTGATAATTCCCTATTTAGGCATATTTTAAAGACTCTTGGGTAAAGTTACTTTTAAAGGAAATTTGTCATACAAAAAACACTAAATGGAATAAATCTCATGAATTACAATTTTAAATTATGAATAAATTACGAACTCTTAAAAGAAGTAGATATGGCAATACGTGCTCTGCAACATGTTGGATTTGTGGAAACATGAAGGCATTCATTTTTGCTGAATGTGGTCTTTTCCACTGAATACAGTAATTTCCGCCTCTGTTTGCTATGATATATTATTATCAAGTCCTCCTTCTGAGAGATTTTTAAATAAACTACAAGTAACACTAGATTAAATTGCTGGTGAGTCGTCACCCTTAGTGTGTTTTTTGGTAATGAATTTTTGATGATAGCCTAAGTAGACTGATCTTAATAAACTGATCTAACATTTATTATTTAATTGAAATTGCCCATAATCTTTTTGTGGCGTTCTTCTTTTGTTACATCAACTAGTTCAGCAGTACCCATTAAATAATCCATTTTGATTTTCTTCTAGACTGTGTAAAAGCTGAAGATGAGTTTGAGCTGTGTCTGCCTGATGGAGAGGTGACTGTTCACGGAGCTGTCGGAGCCTCTGAGCTTATCAACACTGCCAAGTCAGGTACCAGATTGATCACACCTAATCCTGCTACACTCGGCCTATTGTCGGATTTTAGGAGTGTCATCCTCTCCGCAAAGTTTAAATTAGATCCACAAATCCCATCTACGCTTCAAATCTCAAAATACAACAAAATGTTGACACCTCTACTCAGCTGTGAAATTAAGCTGTGAGCAATATGGCCAACCAGTGCCTCTCTCTATGTATGTGCCTGTGTGTGTACAGACATCCCCTATGTGCTGAAGCTAGAGTCACATCCTCACACCACATGCTGGCCGGGACAGTCCCTCTACTTCATGGCTCCCAGCTTCCCTGACAAACAGCGCTGGGTGGCCGTACTGGAGTCTGTGGTGGCCGGCAGCAGAGGATCGAGAGACAAGGTGGACGCTGATGCTGTAAGTGCTGTTTGTGTGCAGTAGTAATAGGTCTGATGAGTTATAATGACATACCCTATAAGTTGTGTATTTCTGTAATACAAGACAAACACACTTATACACAATTCAGATAGTAGCTTTAACTCAGAGTGGCTGTATTGTTTGGTGTAAATAGGCTTAAATAAACTGAATGCCTCCATTAAACATCAGCCAGTGCCTTCACTTCTTTTTCTCTCCCTCCCTCTTCCTTCTCTCTCTGCATGTTCTCATCATACATGTCTCCGACCTATGTGTTGTCATCGTCTTTGTTGTTGTTGTTGTGACTATACTGTGTGCGTTTGTATCTCCATTCACCTTGATGGTGTGGATCATATTATAGGCAGGTGGTTCTAAAAGACAGAAGAACCTATCGCCTCTGGTTCAGGTACAGTAAGTGGCTGCATGAAAGCTCCTGAATTCAGTCGACCGACCGGCTGGGCATGCTATGGCTGCACACGTCTGAGCTTACAACGCTGATGCTGTTGAGTGCAGAAGGCTGTTTCAGAGAGGGAGGTAACTCAAACCAGAGAAAAAGTGGTAACTCAAAATTGTTTTTGGAAAGAGAGGTGACTTGAAGCTACATATACAATACCGAGAAACAGTAACTGACAGTGGTTCAAGAGTATATTAACTTTTAACAAGGGAGAATGTCATCCATCATATTTCTTTTATCCAGCGTCCTTTTCAGTTATTGCCCTCTTCTGTCTTTTAGTATTAACCTTTGTATTAAATAGTAATAAAAGAGGTAAACTGGTTTCTTTTTAGCTGAAGACTGGTGTGTGTGAATTAGGGCAGTAATGGCCTGCTACCAAATAACATGGCACAAAGTTTCAAAGCCCTTTTACTTTTCAGCTTCATAACTAACATTTTAAGTTGAAGTTATGTATTGTTGCTTCAAGCCTTAAGTCAGATATAATGGTAATAGAGACTTTGAACCTTGTCTGGAGCAGATTTTCTTCATCGTTAAACCAGAGCGTCTCTCTGTGTCCTCACTTTGACAGGGACAGAATTATACTTAGATCTGCAGCATATCGTTGCTGTCGGGCACTTCCCTCCCATCTCCCAAATGCTACTCTTCATGCGAAGACTACTACTGAATGAGTGAATTTTGTATTGTCCTGATTACATTTTTTGTGCTTTAATGTGGTTAAAAAATATAAAACCCTCTCACCAATATTGTTGTTTTATGAAAATAATGAAAACCATAAAAAAAAAACCATGGAGATAGGAGGTTTGTGCCCAACAGCAGTAATGTGGTTGTTCAGCTAGTATCACTTGTGTTTAAGTGAAGATTCACTGTCTGAATGAAACTACAGATAGCTTTATATAAACTCTTAGGCATTCTGTATAAAACATATTATCTCATCAAACATGGCACATCCTTTAAGATCGAGAAGCCACTGAATAACGAAGCTGCATTACTCCTAAGTGAGATATATTAACACTGAGACATTTTTCAGTGTGATATCAGCAGGATATTGGAGATAAAGATAATTCACATTGAAATAGATGCTAGAATACATCTACATAGTAAAATATCATTGCTGTCAGGCCCTAACCACCCATCTCCAGAATCACTTTTTTTCAAGGGAAAAAAATAGCTTCTATATAGCCAGTTGCTTCTTGACAGTATGTTACTAAATTATTGATATTTAACCAAAAGTAAAATAAATAATGCAATTCAGACACAGGGGTTTTTGTGGTAGTGATAAAAACAGATGAATCAGGTCAGTGTGTGCCTGGCAGTATATTATAATCAACTAAATTTTATTGAGCACTTTAATTGTAGCTCCATGTGCCATTTTTTTTCCTTTTATTATGTACTTTTGTCCGTTTTTTTTTAAATCAGCTCTATGACTAGAGAATTTAACTCAGCACTGTTTAAGATCAGACATTGAAATTGCAGCAACCAACCATCTTTCCCTGCTCTTTTACCAATTTCCTGGTTAAACTTCTCATAAAACAGAAGCCTTCATAATCTGTGTATCTTGAGTCAAGGAAACTCTGTACTTATATTTCTTTTATTTATTCATTTATGTTTAAAACACAGAGATTGTATCCAAACACTGCTTGATATTTAAGTTATGTTCTGGTAAGGAGCTCATAGGTGTTAATGACTGCTATGGGGCCCAGTGATGTTCAGTGGTTTAGAAACAAGCTCGTTCTGATACCTTGTTGTTTTGTTGTTAAAAGGCTAAAAAAATCTATAAAACCCACATACATAGACAATGATAATTACCAATAGCACTGAGATATGGAAAAAACAGAATACTGTGCAAAATGGGGATGTTTCAGCCTGAAAGGGACAATATGTAAAGCATGGTCAAAGTACGTTTAGCCATTTCCACTTAAGCTGCACCCGTTTGAACTATCTTTATGTATTTTTATTTTCAGCTACAAACAAGTGTGCTACCCTTCTTCAGGATTTCACCTTTACAAAACTTCCACCAGTTTTTATTGGTAATATTTAAAGTGACGAAATATTGAATGGACTACATTCAAATTTACTCTTGGACGCAGTCAACAATTTTCTCCTGCACTTCTTATTTTTCCTTTGCAGCTGCAGCAGTATTACTTTATAATTAAAAATATGTTCATTTGTCTTTATGAGGATGAGAGAAGTTATGGTAGGCTTGCGAAGCAGCTGGGTGGATCCACCTTGCAAAGCTCCAAGTTAAAATGTTTGTTTTAAGGGTCATTTCAGGAGAAAGAGTTGTTGTTGTGCAAAGCGAGAAAAGCAACTGTAGCAATAAGTCAGTCCAGTCACCTTCCTAAATATATTTGTCAAGGTCCTGCCCTCTACAAACACCATCTATGGAGTGTTGCCTATGTGGATTTGTGAAATAAATCCCATGTGAAACAATCTGTGGTGTCTCAGGTTAGGGTAAAGTGCCAGGACTTCGTCTGTTAATGTTGTCTTTTTCTTGTTGTGACTGTATGTGCCTAATACTAAGTAAACTTACTCAGTGACAATTGAACTTCCTTAATCAGCTGTTCTTGAACCCTAAGCTGAGAGTTTCACTCATTGAGTAAATTGATTCACAGTTTAGGATTAGACTCTGGGTTTGTTGAACCTCCTCTCTGAAACAGGCCTCAGGTCAACACAGTCACAGGCTGAGTTACTGCAAATGTTTCATGGAAGTAACCTCCCTGTGAAAACATCAGTAATCAAATACATTTCATTTATTGTAAACACTTATAAATGTGTGCAGTGCATGGATGTGAACTGGGACCGCTTTGAGCTTTGGCCTGCTGTCATATGCTTACTCCTGCTTGATTTTTGCAGAGGCCACGCACGGCTGCAGCCCTCCTCTCTAAAACATCACACACATGCACACAAATACACACACAGACACAATTACATGCTCCACCCACATATATCCAAGCTTAACTTAAGTGTGCAGGCTGTTGGTGTTTTTTATGTAGTTATTTCTGTTTACATGCAGGATCCCATCCCTGTACATCCTGTGTTAAATTGGCTGTGGAAATTAAAATACATTTTCTCTAAATTGCTGCTCAGCATTTCTTAAAGCATAATGCCTGCCAAGCTGAAGTTATGTCATAATAGTTCACACAAGTCTTCAATAACAACAACCAAATAGCTTAAAAGTAGCTAAACATCAGAACAGAATAAACCTATTTGGAATCTGTTTTATTTCTACTAATGGGCTTCATTAAACTTTTCAGCACACTGATTTGCTGGGGCTGTTGTTGGGGTCACTAAATTTTTTACTGATGCATCATGGTTAATATTTGACTGATACCACATGTTGGAATCAGCAGACACTTTTTCTTCTAATAACTTGTGTAGACACGATATAATGGCCTGGCTTAGTACATTGATGGTTTGATAAAATTAAAAATAAAATGAAACAAACTAGCCATTTTAGAAATAAGCTGGCTTATTATTGGCCTCAAATCAGAATGAAGGGCTTCCTGACATTTTTTTTCACTCTGTCTTGTTGGCATACACCCTAGAGCTGTTTGTTTGTTTCGGCTGTATTGAGATATTTCTGTTATTGATATCAGAGCAACTCTATGATTTTTATTTACACAAGTACTTCTGGACCATTTTAACAGGCAAAGTTTAAATTCCAAAGCTTAAAGGTCCCATGTCCTGCAAAATCAATTGTCTTTGTTTTTATTGTTGTTAGAGGGGGGCAGAAGAACATGATGCCTTTTACTAAACTCTCAGTTCATGGAGAAATGCTGTATTCTTCTTTAAAAGAAAATGCCCCTTAAATTTTTTTTACTTCCTGGGGTAACTTCCGGGCTTTTAATAGACATGCAAGATGTGATATAAATGGTCAGTGACACCAGGACACGTGACCTTTAAAGAAAAACTCAACTTCATTAATGGAGCTCTTTAAATACAGAGTTTGAGCCAAAGTGCTGTACAGCAGGAAAATTTGAGTCAAAATAACAAGAATAAAAACATATGGTGCACACCAAATGATAAGATAATAACATGGAAATGAAACGATGAAAAATCGAGGATAAGACGGCACAAACATATTGCACACGGACTTCCACAGCCATTACTGGATGGAATCATAGTTGAGACACCATCTACCACAGACAGCAGCTGCTACAGCCAACAACATACATGCATAAGCAGACAGACGTTCGCACACACGCATATAACAAAAATACTTTTCTGCTAAACCACATGATACCAATAATTAATTGAGAAATAACCTTAAAAACAAAAACCTGTGTCCTCAAAGAGCTCATTGGAGACTAAAGTTAAACTAAATTGTTGGATGCTCACACCTAGTATTGGGACTTTAGTTATAAAACATTAAAATCATGTAAAAGATCAGTTTTTAGTCTTGTGTCTGTACTCTCTGATTTCAAATTACATCTCAAGTTAAATCAGACTTTGATAAACTTGATGGTGAAGGATCGAGTCACAAATTCTGATTTTAGAAATCCTTGTGTTTGAGCTGGTAAAGGTTCCTTGGCTGTCATATGTTGCTAGATACCTTTTTTGTGTTTCAAACAGGAAATTTGTAAGAATATCAGTGCAACCTAACCTGCCACAACCTCCCCTCTCTTTCTCTCTCTGCATCTCATTCGATAGAAACTTCTCGGGAATTCTCTGTTGAAGTTGGAAGGTGACGACCGTCTGGACATCAACTGCACTCTGCCTCTTACTGATCAGGTACAGACTGTCAACTATAACACTAGTATTTTGTATTTTGTATTTTGTTTATTGATTCTTACAATTACTTCTTACAGATTGTGATGGTCGGCTCAGAGGAGGGTTTGTACGCCCTAAATGTCATAAAGAACTCTTTGACACACATCCCGGGCCTGACCTCCGTCTTTCAGATCCAAATCCTGAAGGACCTTGATAAGCTGCTGATGATCACCGGTCAGTGAAACCTTAATGTGACCTATATCATCAATTACGTCCTTGTGATCATTCAACTCATAGAAAGACTGTTTGTATTTGTTTGAAAGTTGGAGTTATGGCCCCATTGAATCGGATAATGTCTGCATGTAAACGTATTATACAAGATCAAATCATTGTTAAATGGTCACACCCAGCCGTACCACACAAACCATCCCACAAAGTAATAAAATATTAGAAAATGCAAGAAACATTGGACAACAAAGACAGTGACTCAAAAATCACAAATAAAATGCACATTGAGCTATAAAGAGGCTAATGGCAGTCAGTCCCAAAAAAGTTTAGTTTGTCCTTCCTGAATGTCAGAGGCAAGTGTCTGCAGCAAGAACTCCTTAAAAGTGGGTAGTCTGTTTCATCTTTGAACTAGTCGAAGTCTCAGGGGACTGCTTGCAGTTTTGCAGTATGTTTTGACAGAGCTAAACAACCTGTTTCTTCTTTTTAAACTTAAGCAGCCTGTAAAAGCAAATAAAAGTTAAGGTAAGAGCAGATTAAATCAATCAGGAAAAAGACTTTTTCTTGGAAAAAAAAACATCAGCATCAAAATTATGCAGTTTACAATAAAATACATCAGCCTGTTGAATTTTCTGCACACATCTACCATCCACAAAACAGCACAGCAGGGATGATGTAATTTTATAAGCCAGCCCAGAGGATAGCTTCTGTCGGCAAAAAGCCAAGTATTGCTGTAAATAAGCTCTGTGTCAAAAAAAAGATGCACTTTGTTTATTAAGAAAATCTTCAGCATAAACACTATTTTCAGAATTTTTGAAGTGCTAATGTGATTACAGAGAGTAAAAAGTCACAAGAACATCACCACCTCCAAACCTTTATCTTGAATTTCACAATTGCTCTTCCTTTATAAAAGATTTTTTTGATTTGATCTGTTCAAGTAAGCAACCGTAGCTGTGTCAACTGGGGGGCCAGAATCATCAAAAGAGATATTTAAAATGATATATATTGTCCAGACAAATGTTGGCAACCATCTTTTGTAGGAAAAGAAAAAACTTTAATACTCACAAGTAGGGATGGGAATTGATGAGATTCTGTTGTTAACAATGCCATTATCGATTCTGCTCATCATTCCAAGTCTTTATCAAATCCTTTATTGATTCCTGTTAATTTTTTGTTCGGGGAAAAAACGGTGTTCCACACAGGATTTCAGCAGCAATGGCGTCAAACACATGGCGCTCCTGATATTTAGTTGCTGGTGTTTCAAGTCTTGTTTGAAATCACACAGACAGACAGTTGTCAGCATCATTAAGTTAAATTAAGTCCTAATTTTGACTACTTCAGTCTGTTGTCTACAGTGATCATATCTTTGACTTCTGTCATTTCTGTTGACTGCCCCTAATGAGAATGCAGCATCCAGAGTAGAGTGGAAGAAACTGACAAGTTTAAAGACTAATGATATCGATTCTTTGAGCTTCATGTTATGGATTCTTAACTGGAATTGGATTTAGATTCCCATCCTTACTCACAGGTCAGTATTTTATGTCGTGGAAAAAAAACACATTAAATCTCTTAAGCTTGTGTTTACCACAGCCTTGTCGCAGAAGGCGTCGAACCAAAAACTTGTTTAAAATCTGGACGTTTTCGCACTCTGTGGTTCAATGCAGCCTTCACAGTCTGTCCATTTATCAGCAATAAAGAGCTGATTGTGATTCCTCTTAAAATCCACCTTCGTCTCTTTAGTTTTGTAAACACTCTTCCCCAAACCAGGATGATTCACCCCAGCCTTTAAAATCCAACCCTGACCTTCAGCTGATGATTATCATTTGTGTGCAGAAGTAAAAATATAATTTTTTTGTGCTTCTACTCGCCTGTGTGGTGTTTGTCATGTCATACAGGAGAGGACAGAGCTCTGTGTCTGGTAGAAATCAAGAGGGTGAAACAGTCTTTGTCTCAGTCCCACCTCCCTGCTCCGCCTGACCTCAACCCCTTTATCTTTGAGACGGTCAAAGGATGCCACCTCTTCTCCTCAGGAAAGGTGAGTCTGGTTTTTGTGTCTCAAATGGAGAAATATCCTTCCAAAAGCTCATTTATGTGCACTGAAGGTACAAAAATAGATCCATAGGCTCTAAATGTTACAACCGTCACTTCACACATACTGTATTCATGGATGTGTGTTACGTTGGGCATCCACTAGAGGGCGTTGTCTTAAATGACCCCTCACTTCTCCTTTGCTGCAGTCCAGTTTATTCTCAGGTGCATCTTAAGTCACTTAAATGATAATTTCTCTGTGGAAATGGAAGTAGTCTATGACCTGCCATGTCAGGGACCGCCCCCTAAGCTCTTAAACTGTTCTGAGGACAGAAGACTGCAATCTAAAGGCTAACTTATTGAAACTTCACAACAACAGCAGAATTTAACTAGAAAAGCACTCAGAGAGCGCAGACCTCCGCCAAGGTGATCCGGATCAGTCCCAAAATTTAATCAGTTCTTCCACATCCCATTTCCAACAATTCCTGAAAATTTTTATCCAAATCTGTTCAGAACTTTTCAAGTTATTTTGAACACAAACAAACAAACAGACAGACAGATAAACGCCGGCAAAAACATAACCTCCTTGGCGGTGGTAATAACAGAGAAAAAACTGACCTAAAAACAGCAACTTAACAGATACAACAGGCACTTAAAACAGATAATAAACCACCAAGATGGTATGTGAGGAGTGAAGATTGAGAAAAAGAGACTGTTAATAGATGTAAAACTAAAATAAGCCAAAGAAATTTATGAAGTTAGCCTATGATTGTATCACAACAGAGTTAAATATTTTATTTGGTTTCTGACCAACTAACTAAAATGTGTCAATATAAGGTCTTAAAAATTGGATTGTCCCCAAAAAAGATCATTAGTATTATACATTTCCTCATCATGGTCCGTTAATTATCCTGTTTCAATCTATAATTTAAAAAGAAGTAAAGTTTGAGGGGTCTATATATCATGATGAAACGTGATCGACATCAGTCTCCATTTTTATTAAGGCTTATTGTTACTGCGTTTTGCATTTAATCACCGTCATGATTTTTATATTTTTCATAAAGTTAACACCATATCAGTTTGATCTTCAGTGTTTTTGACTCAACATGTTTATGAAACACAATAATCTAAATCAGATTTTCAAAAATACAAATCAAATTGTTGAAGAAATTCTGCCAATTTAAATGTTGGGTATATGATTTTAGCAGGCTGCTTTGTATGTACAGTTGTTTAAAATCAGGTCAAATGAAAAGACAAATCCCTACTTATGCAATTTTTATTAGATTTAACACTATGCTCATGTGTGCATAAACAAACAGCTGTTTGGCTGACTGATACATCATCTGTCACCGTCATCACAAACAAACATCGTTTCACATGTGGCTCTGCAGGAAAAGATGCCTCATGTCCCTTAACACATATTTTCTCCATCCTCTGTTGGATTTCTCAACGAGTGTCTGTGGCAGGGAACAAGACAGAGGAAAAGTCTCAAGTGAAACACTGAAGGATCCAATTTGAGAGACTTTGGATGCACATTTAAATTTAGCTCTTATCTAATCTCAGCCCACCTATTCTGTTGTAGCTGTCTGTTCGTGTACCCAGCCAAGCTAACATCATGTACATTTTTAAGTTTCAAACAACTCACACACTCATTGTGTTCTGCCACTCTTCTTAACAATCTCTGAGTTGTAATGCTTGGTCTATATCCGTAAGCCCCCGGAGACTGACGCAGACAAATGAAGACAGAGTACAGGCAGAAGGCTCTGTCTGCATCTGTATGCACATCCTGCGCAGAGCATAAATGAGCCTTAAGTAGACTTTTGTACAGTCGGATTAACAAGCTAAATTTAAAACTAATAGCGTAGCAGTGTGCTGTCTGATTACAGATATTTACAGCTCTCCTGATTACAGCCCTGTTCTTTCTTTACAGATTGATAATGGCATCTGTATCTGTGCCGCCATGCCTAACAAGATTACAATCCTGAGACACAATGAAAGCCTGAACAAGTTCTGCATCAGAAAGGTGAGAGGGGCTGCAAAGATGGATGTATAAGAGACAGTTTCACAGAGAGGAGATGGTGTTTTGTGGAAAAGTCTGTTTTGCTTCAGGGGAAAAAAAGAGTTTGAGAGAAATGTTCAACTTTTGTTCATGTTTGTAGGAGATCGAGACATCAGAGCCCTGCAGCTGCATCCACTTCACTGGCTACAGTATCATCATCGGCACCAACAAGTTCTATGAGATCGAGATGAAGCAGTATGTGCTGGAAGGTAGATTAACCACCCTGCTGATCTATTGATGATTGGCGTACTGATATTAACTAATAAAATGATGAATAGTCTGCTAGATGGTGCTCTCAGAGAGAAACACTATTTTGTTTCTGTTGCTGTGAGATTTCAGCCTCCACACCTGATGGAGCTCATTTGATTTCTTTCTGCAGAGTTTCTGGATAAGAATGATGTGACGCTCGCTTCTGCTGTCTTCGCTGCGTCCTCCCACAGCTTCCCCATCTCCATCATCCAAGTCACCACAGCTCCACAGAAAGACGAGTACCTGCTCTGTTTCCATGGTAAAGTAGATTATTTTCTGCACGTGTGGACATAAATGAAAACTACCTTATTTAGGCTGATAACCATAATAACACATGAACCAGTATGGTGCCTTTATATATGTATATATGTCCTTGCTGCCTGGGTCAGAGTGGGTTTTATAAATTACAAACAGGTTTAATGAACAAAAACAACTTTCTAATTTGGACAATACGATATTTAGTGATTCAGTAGAAAGTGTTTCTTTGTTTTTTTTTATACCCTTAAAAGTAGCAGTTTTGGAGATGAGAGGTTTTGACTCTTTGTAACAATATCTAAAGAGGAAATGTGCATCTTTTCCAGTGATGCATAGTGCCCCCACAGTTTTTGTTTTCATTCTCACCTTTCTGAAAGGATCTTTCTTTGCTCTTGCAGAGTTTGGTGTGTTTGTGGATGCATATGGACGCAGGAGTAGAAGTGATGACATCAAATGGAGCCGTCTGCCTCTTTCATTCGGTAAGTCTGTCTCACTTGTATGCATTTTTTTCTTTAAACTGAAAAAATATGAATGATAGAATAAATTTAATATTGTTTGTTTTCAGCCTACAGGGAACCCTACCTGTTTGTGACCTACTTCAACTCTCTGGACGTCATTGAAATACAGGGACATGCTGCTTTGGGGTAAGATTGCTCTTAGCTCTTTTATTTTACTGATTTTATGCACTGATTTGTTTACGCCTTTATTTGAAATCATCATTTATCAACCATTTATTGAACTTCAGGGTTTTGTCAGGCTCAAATTAAGTCAGTTGGGCAGAAAGCCATCACTCCCCATGTACAGAACCTCATCTTCTGTTTGGGTACATATCCTGGTTCAGGCTCTTTGCTACTCTCTCACTCCCTTTCCAACTCTGTCCGCTGTCTCTCTCATCTATAAATAAAGACAGAAAAAGCCCTGATAATATTCTTGAAATAGGGAATAAGTCAGTGGAAGTGCCTTTCTTAGAGTGCAAACATGAATGTCCTCAGTGTACACTTGCTCAACACAATACATTTACGAGTAGATTAAGTTATTCTAGAGATTGTGCAACTAAAGAAATTATAGTTAAAATTTAAACTGAGTACAATATATAAGAGTTCAGGTGTTAATTTACAAATTTAAAAAGGAAGAGCTTTTACAACATGAAATTAAGGGGATCTGGCAGTCCTCTAGGAAGGTTTTAGGGTTTAAACCTGAATAATTAATATCTGGTACCTCTCAAATGAATGCCCCAGTTCACACTCAAGTCGACCATAAGTGTGTAATGTAGTCTGATGATCATTTAGGACAAGATGCTGTACTGCCTCTCCTTAGTTGGACTTTTACCTTATGAGATTACCCACTAAGTAACCTAACCTTTTAGGCTGTAAAAGAAAAATATGTTTCTGTTTTTGCATTACATAAACATGCCTTTTTTCAAAACCATCTCCAGCCATGAAAAACTGATTCACATGTGAAGCCGAATCATTATTACTTCTTCGAAATTGCAGCTTTTACTATCACTTGTCTTCTGACTTTTTAATCTTTGTATTTTATTGTTTCATCTTTTATTTTATTTGTTCTTCTGAAAATGTTTTCTTCAGATGAGTCTCTTATGTTCTTGCCATGTTCTGATGAATCCTGTGAAGCACTTTAAACTCGACTTCCCTTCACCAAATCCGGACTTTAAGATTGTGAATGTTAGTGGTATTTGTGGTAGTGACAAGATTTTAATTTATTGTCCATTTATAAATATTTGTTTGTTGAGGTTTAAACTGCACAAAATCACTGTGTACACAATGGGTGCTGGATACTAAAGAAATCCTTAATGTTTAAATTGGTCTGATGCTGGCAGAGAAAGAGACAGACAGACCATCAACATTCTCTAACATATTTTCTAACATTTGCAGAATAGAGGAACTGACGGGAAACAAAAGAGTTAAATTATGAATTCTGTTTCTCACGGTGAAGCAGAATAATTCTGCTGCAGTCTGGAGTCTCTCAGTTTAAGTCTAACAGTGACAGATGTCACATATACAGTCGATCTGCAGGTTGAATGTGCCTTCAGAGATTCGTGTTGCTTACTTTTAAATCCTCAGGAGGGAAAATTCATTGGCAGCTCTTTTCTTTTATAGGATGTGCTGTAAGGATTTAAAACAAAGCACATCAGTCACTTTTTCATAGATGATAGCTAGACAGCTCATTTGTGGTGCACTGGATATATCGCTGCCACCACATTGGTTTATTGGTATAGCTGGAGTATTGATAAATCATCAGACACTGATGTCTTTATGAAAACAGACATCTGACTCTGATGAGTGCTGACAGGTGTTCAAAATAAGGTGACACAACCCATTTTTTAATGCAGGGATCAACTAGACTCGACTCTGTATCAATAAATATTTCAGAGGTTAAGTCTGTGGAATGGAGGACTCCATTCCAGGAGGAGTAACCTGCTGTTTTAAAGGATATTGGTTCTGATGTTTGTATCTATGCACAGGCCCCACTCATACGCTCACCTGGATATTCCTAACCCACGCTACCTTGGCCCAGCTATCTCCTCTGGGGCCATTTACCTGGCCTCATCCTACCAAAACAAACTGAGGGTCATTTGCTGCAAAGGGAACCTGGTCCAGAGCCAAGAGGGTGCAGGAGACCTTCAGCGGAACGGCTCAGGACGCAGGTGAGAATATACAGTGCCTGTGAGTTACCGTCTGTGATTCATTCATTTATTCAATTACTTTTAACTCATGAAGTGCCTGCAATGATATGTGCTCTGGGTGTTTGTTGGATGAAAATCTTTCATCAAAGGCTTGACTTTCTTTTAAGGCACAGTCTCACTACTCACTTCCACTGTTTTAAAAAACTTCTTTTTTTATTTGATGATGATTTGTCACTTCATTTTTGTTATTTGGAGTCATTATTAGAGGCTTGGGGACTTTATTAGTCCCCCTGTGGGACTAATTAAGGAATATCTTATCTTATCTTATCTTGTCATTTGGTGGCACACTATATTTTTTTCTTCAACCACATAAGTGATTGTCACAATGCCAAAATTGAAACATTTGATGATTCAATAATATTGACTCCTATTTGATACGTAGTTAAAAAAAAAAAAAAAAGGTAGACTCCTGAAACAAAGAATTGGACATTAATTGACTTTTCATTTGTGTTTTTTTATTTTCTAATTTTGTACTGATCAGGTACGTGTTGTCTAAATTGCACAAAAACATTGGCAACATTCCTTTATATTGAAGTTGTCAAAATTGCTATATTTTTGACTGCCTCGAAACAGTATGTTTCAAAATCGTAAAATCGCCTTTATTTTCATGATTGGTTTCATCAAAAAAGTACACACACTTAATTATTTTTAGTCCATTTTTTAAAGACCTGAACACTCTCTCATGTGTTTTCAATCTCTGTGGTTGAATAGACCAGGAGAGGATGAAAATAGGAGGGGCTACAGGATTTTTTTTTAAGTAGAAAATATTAGGGACTGATTGAAACGATAACAGGTTAACAAGTCGTCCTAAGAATGCAGGTTTTACAGATCTCACAGGGTTGTAGAACTGTCAGTCAAACAAACTCTACCACAGCCACACAGTCCTGAGAAAAGGTCTAATCGAGGGCTTTTTATGAACACTTGGGTGGGTGTTCTCGGTATTTTACTATGAGAGAGGACAGGCTAAATTGCTTTAATATGTTGGCAACAGTACAATAGTGGCTGGATCTGGCATGGATCTGTGCTTCTTGTAACAGTGAACTTTGTAGATTTCTTGAAAAACAGCTTCTAAGATTTGTTTTTACATTAAACTGAAAGTTCCTATTGACAGTCACCGGTGAAAATGACCAATTGAACCATTGAAATGAGCTCAGTGCCGATGGCGAATTTCAGCCTCATATGCCTTTCCTGGGAATCCTTTAAATTTGTCAATTATGTTTTTGGTGAGGTTTTGTCTGATAAGGTTATAGAGTAGTAGCATTTCCGGCACACTTCACTCCTCTATGTTCTGTTCACTGCTGGTGTCCTTGAAGGGTCAGTGGGATTAGCGGGCACTGCTTGGCACAAGTCAACACATAAAGGTGAAGACGTTGAAATTATGGCCATTTTGTATGATCCAAACAGTATTGTAATGCCTTCATTCTGCTCTTTGCAGGAGGAAGAGTTCATTTTTTATCTGTAACAAATCCTGAAATCTCAAATTTGTCTTTTAGGTGAAATTTAAAACATTTCAAACTGGCTCCTGTCAAATGTAGAGAGACAATTGTTTAATAAAGACTCACTTCCTTCTTTTACATGTGAATGGTCTCTTTTGTTCTGAATCTTATTGTGACAAACTCCAGCACTCTCTGTGCCTAGTTTCAAAATTGCCTTTGCAAGTATATGAAAGCCTTGCTCTTTTTTTCCAGCTTTTGAAGCTGCTCTCACTCTGACCAAATACAGTAGATGGCTAAAACCATCTTAATTATGAGTTCACAATTCTCACCACATCTGTCAACTGGCCCTGCAGTGCCCACCAAAGCCCATGACCCAGTTTAAGAAAATTACTTTGACATTGACCATCACACATTTATTCTGCGGTTGCTCCCCAACAGCCCCAATAAAAGAGGGCCCCCGTCCTACAACGAGCACATTTCTAAAAGGCTGGCAGCCAATCCCATGGCCCACGGAGACCCCGGTACACCTCATCGCTACAGAGAGGCTCGCACAGAGTTTAGACGTGACAAATCCCCCAGCCGTCCACTGGAGAGAGAGAAGTCTCCCGGCAGGATGTTAGAGAGTCGGATAGTGGGGTCTCCTGGGAGAGCAATGGCTGACCCGCGGTTAGAGCGGTCCCCAGGAAGAGCAATGGCAGACCCTCGAATGGACCGCTCCCCTGGTCGCATGATGGAGGTTCACCGGGAGAGGTCCCCTGGACGGTTTGAGGAGCGCCAAAGACTTCATACCGGCTCTGGTCGGACACCCATAAACCCTGTCAACAAGGTGCGTCAGTCACATCTGTTTAATATTTTACTGTTCAGTTCTTCCCTGCAGCTGTTTGCTGTCAGTGCAAGACGAACCACAAAATCAGACTTACAAGAGCATTTTTGTCATACTTGAGGCTATGAGCAAAAGACAGCCGTGTCTGTTGATTATCAACAAATATAATTATTGGCAGATCTCTAAGGAACATTCTGTACAAGCAGAGTGATATGAAAGTTGTAACCCCACACACACACACACACACACACACACACCCATCCTCACATGCACACACACACACCAGTGTGAATTTTGACGGCACTTTTTAATTTAGTTTTAGTTATAGTCTTATGCCTAAATTATCTTTCAGTTTTAGTCATAATTTAGTCATCTAAATTGTTTTAATTTTAGTCTAGTTTTAGTTGATGAAATTTCACAACATTTTAGTCAGTGAAATCTACTGTAAATTTAGTCGACAAAAATATGAAGTGTAAAGTGTAAGGCATTTTTTTATGTTTCCTTAAATTCTAAAGTCATGTTTTACACTAATAAAATGAAACATCTAATAACCCTTTATTGAATCCTAGTAAAGTTTGAATGTATAAATGAACAGAAACAAATTTAACTTTTGTGTGAAATGCAATCACCTTTATTTAGGCTACCTGGCAGAGCATCTCACTTACAATACCAGAACTGACAACAAACAGTGAACCTGCTCTGCATGAATATATCAATTCATAAAGAGAGTAGCTCTGATTGGATCGCTCCCCAACTTATCCCACCACCATGAAGCTAAGGCAGCTGTGATTGGATATCTCTCTTAACTCATACAGCCTTTCCACACAGCCAAAGTAGCTGTGATTGGATATATTCCTAACTTGTCCCTACTTTCTACATGACGACATTAGGTCTGATTGGATTAATTGTCTGTCAAACAGTTTAGTCTAGTTTTTATCTGTTGACAAAAATGTCAGTTAATTTAATTTTAGTTGGTCAGAAAGTTGTAGTCTAGTTTTTCGTCAGGGGAAAAAATGTTGTTGACGAAAACTATTACGAAAATACTTACTCAACAAAATTAACACTGATACAAGCACTAAAGGGAAAAGCAGCAAATCTTCAATTCTGGGTTGTTGGCGCTGCATCCATATTTTGGTTAAATACAAAGAAGTTTCTCTGCATTGTCCAACCAAAAAAAAATATCACTTGAAAGCTGATTAAATGGCATGTTCCTTTTGATTAGCCACCACCCCCCCAAACAATCAATCATCAGCGATACTGAGTTTACTTCTAACTGAATGTGTTTAACGGAGGTGTGACGTAATTCCCTGCTCTGACATCAGTCTTCAGAGGAAAATAGAGTGCGCCATAAGCTGCAGTCACACCAACACACAGCTTTAGTCCTCACCCAGATCTAATCAAACCTGCTGCCTTTGTCTTTATTAAAAAATCTCAGAAGCTCCAGGAGTAAAGTATGAGTCATTTCTCAAAGCTATAGCTCATAGGTCAGGATCATCTTCATTACTCCCCAGACAAGTTGTTTTGCAATCACGATCCAAACAAAACCGTTTTAATACATACTGACAAACAGAAAAGGCTCCAAGAATGGCTACAAGTGATCAGGTTTTATCAGTGAAACAAAAATAACATCAATTTCCAGGATGTAAATTGTTTACTACATGACCTGATAAATGGATGGATAAATTAAAGATTAGTACTGCACATTATTCCTGGTGTTGAACCTATGAAGCATTTTAAGTTGTGGTAGTCACAAATTGGTATTTTGCACAGTTTAATTGAAGGCACACTTATTTTTTCTAATGTAGAACATCGTTTGACTCTTGAGTCTACCACGAAACAAATTTTGAGTGGTTGTTTCACACTCTGTTGCTTCATTTTTATTTCTGAATATTAAATTCTAAAATGTGATCCTGCAATAAGAATATAAACAGGTTAGCCTGCTTGCTAGCCATTTTATGTTAGTATCGTCACTCTAAACATACTTGTTAAATATTTTGCTGGCAAACATTATTGTGCCTCCCCTCTCTTTGTGAAATGTGCAATGTATTATCATCACGTAGTATGGCTTCTGCTCTTACCCTTTTCACAGTGGCTGATATTACCTAAGGTGTATTTTACAACTGCTGCCACTGCATCTGGGGCTGTATTCTTTGTAATCCTTATGGATACTTTATTTTTGAAATAACAAAATAAATACACTCATAGAGCAACAATCATGGGAGCCATGTGCTTGTTTTTCCTGAAAACCTTCATGTAAATGTAGTTTATAGCTGTGTTTGTATGATGTTTTTTGATTAAATATACATCTGATGAAGGTATTTGAACATAAAAATTAATTTAAAGGAGACATGCATGGGAAGTCTTTCTGATTTCACAGCTGCTGCAACAACATGTAAAACAGATGGCTGAAACTCAATTGTTAACAACGTCGCCAAATACACTTTAACACCTGAACACTACATCTGAGCACAGAGAAATATGTTTTTAAAACGACATGAATAGTGTTTTCAGCCCACCTCTCATCATCCTGAGTGGGATTCAGTGGGGGACAGTCATGTGTGTGTGACTGTGTTTGTGTGTATGTGTAGCAAGCTCCATGTCAAGCTCTCGTGCCCTCTTCTCGTATCACTTTGTAAATTGACACAGTTATTACAGCCCTGCAGAAAAAATGCAAATGTCTCAAGTTGTAATGAAGACAGAATGTCACGGGGGTATATTTCCATAAATACACTGTGAAAGGGGCTACTGTTACAGTCATGGTGCAGCTAGACAAGTGTGATAATACCAGGTTTAACAGCAAGTTTCTATCAGTTCTTTGTTTCTTGTTATCACAGCTGTGATAGAGACAAAGTGTTTACAAAGTGTTTCAAGTATTAATAGGCAGGACGTGCAGACAGATGTGAGACACTGCTTTTTTTCCAACATAAACAACACTGTAGACTGTGGTACTAAAAAGACAAGAGAAATTCAGCTGATAATTGATCTTTTTATGGGTTAAATGGTCTACAGCATGCTGATTGGAGACTCCTGGTGTTATTTATTAAGTGTTTTGACTTTGATTTCCATTCTGAATATGCCAGCTTATTTCAGCAATCAAACTGTCAGTCTATATGTGATTGTATATATCTTACAACTTTTCTTTTCCTTCATCCTCCAGGTTTGGGATCAGTCATCTGTTTGAGCATCAGCAGAGGCACATCTTGGAAAAAGGGAAGAGATGGAGCAGAAAAACCTGTGAGAAAGTCACCAACTCATGACAAAACACTGCCACACAACAGTTTTGTCTGATGAACCCACAGAGGAATAAAATTGTAGCAATCACAACAGAGAGAGAAATAAAATGATGTCACTGGAGTCAGGTTATTTTTCTCAATGAAGCGGCCCGAGTCAATAAAGGTCAACAAACAAAATGCCATATTTATCAGCTTTTTGAGCGGGGTTGATTAGCATGTATTTGAGGATGTGGAAGGGATTGCATATGATTTTATTTTCAAAAACAAAAAATATGAGACAGGAGATCTCATTACACCATCCTCAAATGGGTTTTGCTAATTTTATGATGACTTCAGGCAGAGGTGACTATGATAGAAAAGCACAGCCATAGCAACTTTACCCTACAAGTTGATGCCTAAATATTCACAAAATTAGTCACCAGTGAAATAGCAGGTTCACTCAGTTTAATGTAATAGAACAGGATCCTTTTCATGCTCCGTCCAGAAAAGCTTCAGATCAGGGCAGGAGAGGTCTGTACATCCAATACATTGCTGTCTCCAGACCCTGACATGTCAATACACAATCATTACCAGCTAATTACAATCATTCTCAGTCTGCTGTTAGTTATGAAGATCTGACCTGTGGCTGGAGAACAAATAAATTTAGATCAAATTAAAGTACATAAGTCCTCCCTGCCCTGTTAGAACTACACTTTCAGTGATTGTCCGCCATAGGATAGGTTGACACTAAAAAAAACTGCACTACCCAGAATCCTCAGCAGGACTTTCTAATCCTTCAGAACGTTATCTGACTGTAAATAGACAAGACATAATTTTATATATATTGAGAAGGAATTTCAAGGCTGGATAAGCCGTGTCTATTTTTGTTAAAGAAAAAAAAAAAGTGATTATGTGTCCTCTTGAATGTCCGATAAATATTCTTTTAACACATTCTTTATCAAGTCAGTGATTGTATCTGGATCCAACTCGTGTATGCACTTCATCTCCTGAAGATGAGACCTCAGTGCTGAAGTATAAACAGGAGGAGAAAAAAACGATCATGTGAAGGTTACACATAGTAATTGAGTATTTCTTTTTGTACCATGTCCCTTATATTGTATATAACCCAAAAATTGTGCAAGGTGAGATGAAAATAATCTTTGTTTTTATTCCTGATTCGTAAATGGCATGGATATGTATATCTGAAATGAAATGGAGTGTTGTCTTCTGCTTCAGCCTCATCTGGGTTATATTTTTACTCCACCGTTGAACAGCGAAGCACGTGAATAACATCTCCTTTCTTTTTACTCTTACAGGTTTGCACAGTAGGTCCACATGATTTTAATCACCCTTTATTCAACTAAGGCACTCTTGGCATGTTAAATCTGGGGGTCACAATATTGCCTTTTGCCACTATCCAATATAGATGAAGCAGGGAGCATGGTAGCTGAGACTATTTAATCTAATTTTTTACTCATGACCAAAATCACACGGGATCATAAACAGAGCACATATAATAACAAAACAACAACAGATATTATTTCAACAACAAAATGTAATTCTTTTAAAAGGCATCTGATTTCTAATAACTTTTAGCTCATCTGATTTTAACAACAAAATTAATTTAAAAAGAGATGGGCAGTTTCCACAAAACTTTGGCAGGTACCTTCCTTTGTTGTTTATGGCACTCACTCTCCAAACTTTTTTTGGCAATGCTTATACCAAGTGTAAAGACCGCCAAGTCTCTCCCGCACTGCAGCAAAGTTTACCTTTTACTGCTGACAATCTATTTATTATGAGAGAAGACATAAAACAAGATAAACAGTGGTTAATCTGGCAATGAATAATAAATGTCCTATGTTTAAAGTAGACGTTTAAAACCGAAAAATAATTCTTTGAATAACATTGCCATTTATGGAAGATGTGTCTTTAAAAATAATAGTAACAGTTAAACCAAACTTCATCTGCTTTTTCCAGAGCTGTAAACATGACTGTAACCTGCTGACACACAGTGAGCTCTCTAGTATACAGAAAGTGCTCCTTTTCATGGAGTTTATGCTCCTAAATTAAAATTAGCTCCCCTAATAAAACATCAGGTTTGAAGGATGGATTCAACCACAGCACCCTGCTGCCCTTTGGATGTGTTGCAGGGGGGCTGAAAGAGACCATGTTAATAACTGAAGTTTTGTTTTAGATCATCAAATAAATAAATGAGCAAATGTCTTTTTGAAGACCTAGAACAATCAAATTACTGCCAAAAGATCTAACTAAATTGGTTGCTGTGTATTATTTGTTTTGACTGAACAGGTATCACAGTTACAGTTGTGTTGAACTAACACTTTATTAAATATTCCTGAACTGCTGTTTTATGAGAATTTGTCAGTGCCTTCAAAGATTTTATGTAACAAGGAAAGGGTCTGAGGAGACACCCAGTGCATCTTTAAAAAGAATTTTACAAAAGAAAACATGAGTTCTGAACTGAGCATTCATATAAAGCTCGTCTTTTTATTATTGCGAGGGTGAGACTTTGATTCTAGTATAATGTGTTACATTTGGGATTTAGTGGGCCCAAGATACTTTACAGTTTAAAAATGGCCACAGCAAACTTCAATTTGAGAAAGGCTGCCTGTGAAAATCCTGAGAAATTGCTTGAAATAACACAAAATCAACCCACACATTCTTCCCAAGACCAAAAAATTATTTAGCAACTGAGACCTAAAATGTCTGTTCTGAATACAAACACGGAGGAAAAAGAATAAGAGCAGAAAAAATGAATGCTTCACATGAGGCAGGTCTTTCCTCTCTTTAATGCTCCATCTCAAAAGGTGTATCTTTATGACGTATTCTCCTATTAACCCAGCAGTATACTTTCAACTAAGATTATAACATCCGCCATTACAGTTGATAAGATATTTAACTTTTACCTGCAGTTATTGGTATCATGTTTATGATATTGTGCATCCCTTGTCCCATCTTAGAAAAAGACGATCTGTTCATGTAAAAGTCGACTGTCAACGCAAACAGGCCTACACCGGACCATGAGTTAGTTTTCAAACACCAAAATCTGACCCATGGAGACTCATGTGGCATGAACTCATGTCATTTCCAGATGTTTATCTGTTGTGTCACATTGAGCACACCTGACTACAAAGAAGTACACTGTGAACAAATCTGATCTGTTTTCATGATTCAATTTGAGAAAATGTCAGCATAATGAGAGAGTTACACCAAAAGAAGTAATCAAAAAGAAAATTCAGTATGGCAGTCAGCTAAAATGTTATTTAGGCATCATTATTTGCCCTGATTTTTCAAATCGATGTATCACTGTTTAAGACATGCCCAGATTTAATGTGCCTAGAGTGTCTCTTAATAGAGCTGCACTCTTAGAAAGGACTTTATTTTCCAACTCTGGTTAATTTTTGACTTAAATATCTTCCTGAATGTATTAAAAGCAAAGAAGATACAACTGATTTATCCGTCAACAGAAAGCACCGAGTGCTTCAGATTGCACAAGTTTCCCTCTGGTTTCTATAAGATTCTATACAAAAAGGGTTTCTCATCCTTGAATTTTATTTTTTTATTCTTTTTATCTTGCATTTCTTTTCACATGTTCCTGAATCATTATGCTGTAACGCTGGATATGATATTGATGTCTGCTAACAAATGTTTTATTAGCATTCCCTGTAGAGATTTTGTCACAGAATATTAAATATTATAACCATTGTCTTTCACTTCTTCTTCTTTTACTTGTGATATTCCTCTTTAATTGTCCAGTGATTTTCTGTTTGCAGAAAACTGTTCACATTTAAATCCTTGTTCCCTTGTGCTTTCCCCTCTCTGCTCCCACTTGAGGCCATTTCTGACCATTTGTCCATGTCCATTGTGTTAGAGGCTGATGGTCTATATTTAGGCTTCTGATCCCCACACTGAGCCGATGCCACAGCGGCCTGCCATTCCAGTCACGGTAGCTGCATGGTGCAGGGAGGAGCCGAGGGAGGACGCTTCTCAACAATAGCCTCCGCTCTGTTTGGTGAACAATAAGTCCTCTAAATCTGACCTCCTTGTACAAGGCGTCGCTGCAGGATGACACAGCTGACATCTGCTGTTCGTTCATCATCAGCATTTTATTTGTCACAGTGAGGGCAGAGCCGCTCTTTATTTAGACCACCCACACTCTCCTCACCTCCTCACCCCGGCCCGTTCAGCTCGTTTTCACAGACTGTCACTTTTCTTGACCCGAGAGTCACGAGTGATTTGGGATGACCTGTTAATGGTGCAGAGATATGGCACATTGTAAGGACACGCTCATTGTCAACAGTTACACTTGGGTATGTCGCACCTACTGCTGCTGACAACACCAAGCTTAGATTAACAAGCTCCTAAAAGCTCAACACCAGGACAGAGTGCTAAGACTCTCACTAACGTGACTCCTTCAATGGCCTGTAGCATCAAGTTAACTCCCTCTATCTCCTTCAGGGAGTTTAAAGCTTATTGTTCTTTAAATTTACCCTGTTTATCATACAGAACTGACAGTCAGAGCCCTGAATGAGGAGAGGACAGTGATGGGCAAATTACTCTAAAACTGTAATTGAACATTTACTACTCCTTACAGAAGTGATGAAACTACATATTTGTTAGTGCCAGAAGTAAATAATGACTTTTAAGTGATTCCATTTGAAAAATTTGATCCACAGCAGGTTTAAAACAATGTTTAAACTAGAAAGCACTCGGAGAGCGCAAGCCTCCGCCAAGGTAGCTCACATATTGTTGTTACATCTATAAGCAATAGTTCCATGATAAAGTTAACATCATAATATGATTCTTTGACACTGAAAACTCACATGTAGCACTCTGAATCATGTTGATATCATTATTAGTTAGACAGTTTTTGAATCAATCGTTCGTTAATGGCGGTTATCTGGATCAACACCAAAATCTAATCATTTTTAAGTTGGACCATTACCAAAATCTCCTGAAAATTTCAGCAAAATCTGTCCAGTAGTGTTTGCGTAATCTTGCTAACACACTAATAACTGTAATATTATTACTGTTGACTAAATTGTAATTCCTTACTTTACTGGTAACTCTAAATAAGTAACATCATTACAGTAGCATAGTACAGGTAATTAGGTTATCAGCCGACCCTGATGTGGGCTACCCGGCCCAGGGAGTGTTTCTAAACTGGGGAATGTGGCACATCCCTAAATGACATAAATTGTTGGATTTTCTTAACAGACTGTTGGAGCATACGTTTTCTAAACAAGCAACAGAGAGAGGAGGAATTTTTCTAATGTTGGGCCAACAATTAAAGTTTAATTGTGAGGCCTGTCATCATTAATGCAAAATGGTAAAGACTATTTGTTAAGTGTTGTTCAAAGAGGTTGTAAGCTTAATTTTCTTTATTTGTTTTACCCTTTACCAAATGTTACTTTTTAAAACTATCTAAGATCTATGCCTACTCTATAATAATAGAAATATTCAAAAATCTAAAATTGTGCTTGTTTAAACGTTTTCAGATCAAACTTTTCAGTTGTCATGTTTGTGGTAGAGTGCTGGTTTTTATGTTGTTTTCTTTCTTTCTCACTAAATCAACTCAAATGTTCTTGCTTTGTCCCCTCCCAAAAATCTAAATTTTTATGATTCAGCTGTGCTATTTTACAAACCTTACAATTATAACTGTCACTAATCTAAGCCTTGTATGAATTTAAAGATGCAACAGGGTCGTTTTAAGTGTTGAATTTAATCTCTAATTTTATGTGTTTAACCTGTAAATGGCATAGATATCATTAAGTGCATTTATTTTAAGGAACAATACAGTGACATGAGTAGAGCTTATAATCAGGGTGCCTGCAGATCCTTGAAGAGTCTTTACATAGATATTTCATTTTGATGTATTTTATTTGACTTTGTAAGATTTCACAGGACAGTGGTGAGAGGTGGATACCGACATCAGTGTCGGGGATGCACTAGGCACTAGGAGGAAGCTGCAGGCTGCAATTAAACTCAGGCTACCTGTGTCGAGGACCACAGCCTCTGTACACTGGGAATGCAGACATAACCACTAGTCTACCAGCAAATTTTATATATTTGTAAAATTCAAGATCACTAAATGTCTTCAGAAGTCTTGAGTGCTCTTAAAAGGTCTAAACCTGTATTATCCTTATTTAGGTCATATGGTAAATGGTCTTAGATTTTGTGCCATACTTTGCTTTGTCTGTCCTAAAGGTGAAAGGAAAGCCGGCGCCAGTCATGTGAGGAAGCATGTGAGAAATGTGGTTCAGGCTGGTGGTAAGACATCCTGACAGGTCAATAAATTGAGCTCAGTGAGCTGCTGATTTGTTAAAATTCGTCATGTCAATGAGAATAAGATAATGAGCCGCTGATTTGTTGAAATTCGTCATGTCAGTGAGAATAAGATAAGCAAGAAAAACTAAGGGTCTGCTTTGTTATTCTGGAGGAAATAATGTGTCTATTGATATTGAAAATGTCCACCAGTCAAAACATAAGGCAACTTAACATGTAAACTATTAAAGGAGATACTGTCCACAAGAACTGGATTTTTACACTTCAAAATTGACATTTTATTGTTCCTAGACATTTGCCAAAACTGTTTTTTGGGAGGGGGAAATGTACACATAGTGTCTGACTATGGCCTATTTTTAATGTCCATGGTGTTCATATTTGGAAATTATTGAGGAAACATTAATCCATAGTGGGGATGGCACCATAGCACAGCAGGTAGTACATGTGCCTCACAGCAAGAATGTTGCTGGTTTGATCCGTGCATTGATCAGGACCCTTCTGTGTGGAGTTTGCGTGTTCTTCATGTGCATGCCTGGGTTATCTCCAGGCAATCCAGCTTCCTCCCACAGACCAAAATCATCTTTGTCAGGTAAATTGGTAATTTTGAATTGCCTGTAAGTATGAGTGTGGGTGTGTATGGTTGTTTGTCTCTCTATGTTGCCCTGTGGTTGCCTGGTGACCAGCCCGGGGTGTACTCCACCTCTTGCCCAATGGCAGACGGGATAGACTCCAGCCCCCTTAGACCCCAAAAGAAATAAGCTGTATTGATAATGGATGGTTGGGTAGTCTTTAGTGCATTGCCCATGAAATTTTAGAATAAGGAATAATAATATAAACTGTACCCTAGAGTAGCTCAAATATTAGATAACAGGCTTAGAAAGGTAGAAACACTACATACAACAAACCAGTGTGAAAAAAATGTTAAATTTACTTCAGTTTAGGAATAATTTCAGGTCTGTAACATCATTAAGAGTGCAAAAAAGATATAAATTCAAGACTTTAACAAAGGGATCAAAACCACAGAGTTCACAAGTTCTCAGCCATTAAACAAAAAAAAAATGTACCAAAGTTTCCAAAAACAAGAAGAAAAACTTGTTTAAAAATAAAATAAAGCAATGTGCTCCTTTGTCTTTGTATTTAGTACAGTCAAAGGTGTATGGACAGAGGGCCGTGAAAGGCGATTAAGTGCTTTAACCTTCACTCTGCTCTTGATATTTTAAACCAGTTATTCCAATCTCTTCATCCCACGTAGAGCACAACAACACAGGGTCACTGGCTACCACAGAGGGGTGTGTGTGCTGTTTTTTTCATCATGTAATACTGTGCATCTGTATGGAGCATCATTTACCTGCTACTTCCTAAACAGGACATAGTTTATAAATATCATCCAGTGGAGATGAGGGTTGGGGCTACAAAAGGAAACCCACAATCTCCCCATTGTTCACTGGATTCAGAGTTGGTCTGACCTCCCAGCTGCTCAGCCATGGTGAGTCACTGTTTGATGATGCAAGGGCAAAATTATTACAGGGTAGTTCTGAAATGCTACATGCAGATATTTAACAACCATATGTATAGTTATATGATAAATAGATTTTTAGTATTTACGAGGTTAACTCAGCATTTCCAGTGACATTTTTTTTTTGCTGGTTAAGATTCTATCAAATCAGACTAAAAAAAGGAAGCCGCTTTGTATCATGAAGTGTAAGTTTGGCAATGAACATGATAAATTAAGTGCATAATTATTTTAAAATGTATACCGTTGCCAGATTAGGATAAGCTTATGAGCCTTTAATTACCAAAACATGCATCTTTTATGTATCATGAGTCATTTTTTTCCTTTCTCAAGCATTAAAATCCTGATATTACTGACATGCATTTATCTAAATTGTCATGATGTGTCTGACTCATCCTGCTTCCTATGTTTTCTTGAAAAGGCCCCAAAAAAAGCCAAGAAGAGGACAGCAGAGGGAGCCAACTCCAACGTTTTCTCCATGTTTGAGCAGGCTCAGATCCAGGAATTTAAAGAGGTTGGTCATTTGAATACTTGTGATTTCAACCATGGAGTGTCATTTAAAAAAAATAATCGTGTGTTGATAGTAGGGCAGGAAAACTAACAGTACCAGTTGAGTTACAGTTTCAATTAAAAATCTGGCTCCCCACAACAGTGTAGACCGATCAGTTAAGCTGTAAGGATCACTATGCTGCATGCTTTTTTTGTGGTAAAATGAGTGCACCCTCCTTGTCTTTTAGCATATGCTGTGCTTCTCCCCTACTAAAACAGCCCTCACTTGAATCTAAGTGAGGAGCAGAGGGAGCTATGACATGCTTTGGTTAGTTCGAAAAGAAAGAGCTAAAGATGACAGGGAGAAGCCAATGATTAACAAAAAGTATTAAACAACCTCAGTCATGCAGGTTATGAGGGATCTGACCTGGAACAATGCAAAATATCATAATTTGTGGTATGGGTATTGGGGCTATTAAAGACAATACAACATGTTTCTTTTAACTCAAAATAGTTTCTATGGTGCATGTGCACAAGGCTGTGAGGGAAGATGCATCGCACTTCTTGGTGCCCTGCCATCATCAATAGTATTTTACCATCTGTTCGGACATTTCTACTGCTTTTTTTTTGGCTTGGCATGCCACATCTCTGCACGGTTACTTCTGTTTAACTCGTGATCATCCCTGGTGCATTATTGTGTATATATCTGGCAAAGTTCCATGCATACTAGGCCAATACAAAAACATGATGTGGAGACAGTGCTCCCATTTCCACGTTATTGTTTTGTCTGGACAAAATTGCAGTCCAGCTCACCCCTTACATTGTGGACATACTATCAGTGTATTTACTGTGATGGATGTCGACACAGAAAGTACTAAAACCAAAACTAGTTGAGCTGATACCACAAATAGAAAAGCACCACACGCTGCCTTCTTGTATTTAATTTTCTGCTGTCAGTCATAACCCTGAAGTGTAGAATAACGAGCTACCTAAGTGCAAAACAATATAATATCACTAAGTGAAATACACAACTTTGTATTTTATCAACATTTTTTATGAAAATACATTGTTTAACTCAAGTAAAGAACTTCACTTCACACAGTTCTTCAGTGGCACAGCAACAGGAGATAACAAGGGTGGTCAAGATCAAGCTCCTGTAAAATTTTTCTACAATCCCTGCATGATTTCACCTGCAGACAGCAGCCACTATGTATATTTCTTAGACAGTGTGTAAAATTGTAATATTTTGGATATAAATAACACAGCAATGCAGCATATTTACCATTTACTCTTTTTTAACCAGAATGGTTTGGTACTTTAGCTAGACACATGTAAGTAATTTAAAATTCATGAACAAATACAGATTTAAAATCAATGAGGGCACATGTTAAACTCGCAGTGGAAGCACAAACCTCCACCAAGACATTTCCAACATTGTTGGGCGAGTTTTTTCAAAAATTTGGAAAATTTTCCTGTCTTGCACTGTTAAGAAATTATTTGTAAAAATTCCAGGATCTGCATCTGGATTCAGATCACCACCATAATGGTACCACTTCTCTCTTGTGCCACGACCAACATTTCCTGAAAATGTCGTGAAAATCTGTCTAAAACATATTGAGTTACTACCAAAAATGTGGAAAACTGCCATTTTTCAATGGTAACATATTATTTTGAAAATTCCTGGATCTGCATTTGGATCACCACCAAAATGTAGTCACTTCTCTCTTGTGCCAAGACTAACATTCCCTGAACATTTCGTCAAAATCGGTTCATAATTTTTGGAGTTATTCTGTAACCAACAAACAAATGTGGGCAAAAACTTAAACTTAATCATGGCACTGTCAATATCAATCAAAATAACCGCAATCATTATTTTTTGTGAAAATCAAGTGGCCATAATTGCCGACATGTGTCAGCCCACACGCTGTATGTGTGAATTTTAGGGGAAGATCTAATTAATCTTTACTTAAAGTCACACAAACAGAGTCTTTTATCATCATCCTTCTTCAAACTCCTTTGTCTTTCCATATCCATGTTTGTGGTTGAAATTTATTTCCATTGTTCATGGTTGGAGTATGCCCACCTGTCTATTTTCCTTTCCGTGGATTGGCAGTAGTGAGGCTTGTGGTATGCTGGTATGACAGTCGGTGGTGCCCAGACATCCAGACTGTGTCAGCAGTGATTAGGCTGCAGATAAACTGCTGGACATGCCTGGGATGCCCGGCTAAAGCACGGGGCTCCCAGGTTATAAATACTTAACAATATTTCATATGGAAAACAAAAATATTTCAGAGAAGAAAGAGAAAACTGTCTGCTTTCTGAAACAATGATGTTGTAAGAATGAGAGACACATGTTTACATTCATGTTTTTGTTCTGTCCTCAGGCCTTCACCATCATGGACCAGAACAGGGACGGCTTCATCGACAAGAATGATCTGAGAGACACTTTTGCTGCACTTGGTATGAAGAAATCACAGATACTATTTTTCTTTTTGTTTTCAGTCTTATCGTGAGTTTGACAAAAACTACTCCCTGGTTGATTATTCTTATTTTTTTATGTGCAATATCTGAAACTGCTTAATTTACATCACAAAGCTGAGTTAATTTGTATGGTATTTTGAAAAAAAAAAAATTAATGGCAGTTCAGCCAGATGCTGCTGTATTAATTAACATCAGTTTTCAGTTTGTAATCATTATAGATGTGAATGTTAATATTAGATTGATTTCTCTAGCCATATTTGTATTGATTATACATCCATAGTAACTGTCTTTACAGCCATATAGACATGAGGACCCTCTTGAAATTGAGATGCTACATCTCAAGGGGCTTACCTTTAATACATTTATATTTAACAAATATGGTGCTATATTAATAAAAATTGATTTAGTGTATATTCAGCAGAGACAAATGTGATTTTAGTCCCTTTGTCTCTGTCTGGATGGATACATCTCTGGGTTTATGTATGTGTATATACAAATATATTTATAATATGTATTTGTATATGCATAATGTGTATCTGTAAAATGAAGAGTATGGCTTCAGCCTGCTCTATTGCAAAGTGCCTTGAGATAACTCTTGTTATGAACTGCCGCTCTACAAATAAAGATTGATTGATTAATTTGACTTACAGGCAGAAGCATACATAAGAACAAAGCATAAAAAGTCTGGTGCAAAAGACCACCAGCCATCAAAAAACTCCACATCTTAAAGAAAGGGAACCAAAAGAGATATACTCAATCAACATAAATAACCAAATATTGTGTCTTACACCCATGTATTTCTGTACAATACAGGACGTCTGAATGTGAAACAGGAGGAGATTGATGAGATGCTTAAAGAGGCTCCTGGCCCGATCAATTTCACAGTCTTCCTCACCATGTTCGGAGAGAAACTGAAAGGTAAAAATCAATGAATAAACTCAAATTTATGTGTGTACGACTATCAATTAAATACATTTGGACATTTGTCTGAACTTTGTGAATGTGTTCAGGTGCTGATCCAGAAGAGACGATCCTCAACGCGTTTAAAGTCTTTGACCCTGAGGGGAAAGGTGTGCTGAGGAAGGACTAGTACGTCACATCACACGCCCCACCCCACAGTTTATTACCTCCAAATTTACTGCGAATGTAAATATAAACTGTCACTTCGAATAATTTCTACTTTCTCTGATAGCGTGACACAGATGCTGACAACACAAGCAGACCGATTCTCCCCTGAAGAGGTACATTTGAAGCTTTTTACACTGTCATCATTATGTTTGATTGCTTTGTGTGAAGGTTGTTTTAAAAGCGACAAAAGGATGAACATAATCATCAAGTCTAGACTGCTCTCTTCTTTTGTTTTATAAGGGTTTTATTTGCTTACATTTCATAAAGAGCCAACACAATCCAGCATAAGAACAGCACAAAGCAACATTTAGCAAAGTTATAGTGGCAAGGAGGAAGCCTCTGTTGGACACGCAGGAAGTCTCGAGCAGAACTAGACTCCTGTTGAACATCTGCTGATGAGGATAGAGAGAGATGCAGAAAGAGAGAGACAAACATTAAGGAACAACTATGAAAACAATGAATCATATGAATATGAAATACAGTGGCCAGATATTACTAATTATAGCGATGACAGATAAGCAGCCCTTGACTTAACAGTTCTAATAATAAGAATAGATGTTGAATGATGTGTCTGATGGTGCTTGAAGTTGGCTGAAGCAGTTGGAGTCATGCTGGCCTTCAGCAGCAGACCAATTGTGTTGGTGATAACAGTAACAGTGATTTATCTGATACTTACAAGAATAACCATGTATTATGACAGAAAGATCATCCTGGTATTAACATAAGAAACAAATAAAAAAAATGAATACTGGAGAGCTGAATGTCAGTAGTTGTTGCAGATAGAGTTGTGCAGGTTCACAGCACCAGGACATCCACCCTTACATCCAGAGAAGCCTTGTGACAAGAACCAGAAAAAAACTAATGCAAGAAAGAGAGACCTGACCTCTCTGACTCTGACAGCTCTATTAGATTTTTGGTTTATATTTACAGTAAACCTGTAACATTTTTACGACTATCTTAAATGTTGTGATTTATTTGTAAACTTGCTTCAAAGCTGCACTGAAGCCTACATTCTGGATCCAGGAAGCCCACAACTGATGCAGAGGGCTGCGTTCATACACAGCAAAATCTGTGTAGACAAATTAACGCTATCAGAGTTTAACACTTCCAAAGAATCAATGTGGGCCAACACTACAAAGGGTTGCTTCCATTTTTTTGTAGAGTTACTTAAACTCTTGTTAGTCAGTGTAATAGTTGACTCTTTTTGGAGTTGAAACTGTAAATTTGAGCACTGTGATGGCTGCAGAAGCCAAGCCAACACCAGATATACTTGCACAATTATCAGGGGTGTTCCTCCTTTGTTTCCCATTCAGTGGGCAAACAAGTACTAAAAATCAAAGTTTTCTACCTAACTGAATCATCAGCTATACAATTCAACTCCTCAGATATTTTCTCACTTTATTTACACAATAACACCATTGTAAATGGCAAATGTTGCTCATTATACTAGCCCCCTACTCCAACATTTGCCTTATTTCTGTCATATTGGCTTCTTGTACACTAATAAACGAAGAGCATGCCATGACTGTAATACCATTTACACTGCCAGCCTCCATCTTGGCAGAGTATTTCAGAGCGACGTGCACACACAGATGTAAGTATTAATTCTGAAGATGGCGTAAGTACGGCATAGCTTCAGTGCAGAAGTCTAAACCAGGCTTAAGCCTGTCACAGCTTAACTTCAAGCTTGCCCAAGCCTGAGCCAGCCTCAGTTGTAAGCTTTTACAAAGAAAACAGTTTAAGGACCACTCTGAAAGTTGGACAGAGTGGTCCCCAGGCTGCCAGTTGCCTGCTTCTAATCTGCATCTGTGTCAAATAATTTTCTCACCAAACCAACTTCCTCAATAAATTTTCCTCTGAACTGTGATATTTTCTGTTTTTGTGAAGCACTGTTGGATGAATATTTGTTCTGGTTGATTAGATGGAGCAGATGTTCACTGCCTTCCCCCCAGATGTGGCAGGAAACCTGGACTACAAGAACCTGGTTCACATCATTACCCATGGAGAGGAAAAGGACCAGGAGTAAACATCTCTGACAACATGTTCATCTGATAAATAAATCTAAATCTGTCTATTTGTCCATACACCAAACCTGAAGGAGGAAAGGACTGTGGTTGTGAATGTGCGTTCAGGGTCAAAATTTATATTTTTGTCCAGACAACTAACATTATTTTATCCTGCTCCATTTTACCCTGTTCACAGTAAGTCCCCTCAATTAAGAGAGAACATTAAATTATTTTGCTTCATCATTTTCTACACTCAAAGCCATTTTCCTACACTGTCACACAGACTGTCCATTTGTTGTGTCTTTTTCTGTTCATGTTTGTCCAATAAAAGTTTGCAAAAACAGAAACAAGCTACACCCTCTTTCTGATTTTTGAATCCTTTAATAAAAGAAAGGAACAAAGGTTTAAACCGGTAGTTCCCACCTGGTGGGTGGAAACCTAAATTGGACGGTGGAGCTATTTTCAGTGGGACATGAAAGTGTCCAAGCAAATGTGGTGAAGTCAGTAATGTGTGAAGACTTAGGTAGCCACACATCCATACATTTGTGTGTAAATTGCTGAAAACCCTCGAAAACAACCAATAATTTCGTTTTATGTAAAAACAGTCAAACTCTAAGCAATGATGTGCTTTTTAAACGTGCTTATTTTGTTCTGTCAGTGATATGTTTTGCTCCATCTATGGTCCAAACTGCAATGGCTCCATTAGCAGAAAATACTCAGTTTGGATTTTTCATGAGGGAGGTGTTGGTAAACCGTGAGGACAGACTTGAGAACCACTGGTTTAAAAATTGTTACAAAGGTTATAATCTCGTGAATGGCTCTCATGTGTTTGTAAGATCACAAGATTACCTCTTGAACACATGTGTAAACCAGCTCGTCCTGTCAGTCCATGTTAGGTAGTGAATGTGGATATGCAGCTGGTGGTCGTCTTAAATTCCCCCGAGAGAGATTCATCCAAAGCACATGTGCAGCATTGTCTCTGAGTCTGCCTGTGTGCACTTTAAAATGTTTGGCTACTGAAACAGAGGACTTTAGAAAGACAAAGCCCTGTTGTTATTTTAGTGCAGCGATGATGTGACGAGGATGTTTCTGCGCTCTGGTGTTTGGGCGACAGGCACGCAATAGGATGCCAGTGAATGATCCTTTCCACCCTCACCTACACCATTTGCCAGACCTTGGTGGGGTAATGTGGGGGGCGGTAAAATCCCCGGGGAGTGGTGAGAGATAACTGTAGATTAGCTCACTGTTGAGATAACTCCATGTATCCTGATTTAACCATCTCTAGGAAAAAACTTCAGATGGAGAGGAACATGAGCTACAAGAAAAACAACACATTGTCCTTTTAGCTGTTGCTGAATGACCAAGCCAGTCATATGTCATTCAAAAGCTGTTCTCATACATACATCATCATTCTGCTTTATCCCTGTCAGACTTGCAAATGGGCTGGAACCTGTCCTAGCTGACATTTGGCAAGAGGCAGAGTACACCCTGGACTGATGGCCAGCCAGTCACAGGGCTGACAGAGACAGACAACCATTCGACAATTTAGAGCGACCAATTAACGTAACAAGCATGTTTTTGGTCTGTCAGAGGAAACCTGAGCACCTGGAGAGAACCCATGCATTCACAAGGGTCAGATCATGCAAACTCCTCACAGAAAAGCCCCATCTGCCCAGGGAGTTTATATGACAACCTCTTTGCTGTGAGGCAACAGCTCTACCTGCTGCACCAACATTTAGCATATGCTGTTGTAATGATATTGTTATATGAATTGTTAGATTTTACATAAGAATGCCCTCCCACCTCTTGTTATTTCCTCCTCTAAAACACAAACCAGACAAGACAGATCTATTTTAAAACAATAATAAAGGCTACTTGTGATTATGAACAACAATATTGTTTTCCTACCTCTTATGCAACAGAGTTCACATCACTAACCCCTGCACCCTCTCCACTTTCACTCCACTTCTTTCTTTGACTGAAACTACCTCCTGGTGGTTTTATGCCACCTCAAGGTGTACAGAATTAAGATGGTGAAAGTTCAGTGGTGAATCAAGAAAGGCTAGGTTGGTTATTGTTGTAGTTTGGTTTGTGGGCATCATCTGGTCAAGGGATGAACATTGGACAAAGGGCCTTTACCTTTAACCTTGTACCTACAAAATCACTTCACTGTCAAGTCATAGAGGATTTTTGTGCAAAGTTTGACTGGATTTTCTCATGGAGAGATTGAAATATCATGTTCATTAGCCAGGAGCAATAGGACCCACGGGTGACTGGCCTTATTCATCCAAAACCTCATTAGTTCATTCTTGGGCCAGACCAGAAAATTTGAAAAAACAAACAGATCGTTTTTGAGATCATCATGGGATCTAATCAGTGTCATAATGATGATTAATTCTCCATATTTTAATGTAAATAGTCAGTTTATGAACTATAAATAGACTACCACAATAATAAGGATAGAATTCTAACAAAGACTATACATTTATATTTAGTCTATGAACATGTTTAATGTTATACATGAACACCCTCTAGTGGCCATTGAGAGAACAAAATGGAAAAAAATCAATGAGCATAAAAAATGATCAATCGAATTTTAAAGTACTAGGATGATGCCCTTTAAATGAATAATTTAAAGGAAAATGTAAGTTAATCTCCCTCTAAATCATGATCCTACAACAACCATGCATAAATAGTGCACTGCTAGTTCCCAGATAGATCTTACTAACATAAAATTAAAACATAACCCCTGTGTTGAACCATAAAATGACTATAATCTCATATCTCACTACCCCACAGTATCAGTCCCAGCGGTACTATTACAGTAATATTACACCACTCACTGATCAGGGGAAGTGTTTTATAATGTGCTGAGAGTGCAATAACAGTCCCTCATAGGGGGTTATATTGAAATTTAATACAGCTCTAAGTGACGTACAGTCTTTAAACAGTGAAAATTGAGGATATTCTGCAAGGAGCAGTGATAAGTGTCAAGTGTGTGACAAGATGTTATTTCTTTTTATTCAACACTGTTAGTGAGGTGAACTCGTACAAACGTAGGCGCCCTGTGTATCCTGGTGCAGGTGATGACAGGAATCACCAAACTTGATAAGGATAAATTAACTGGATGCATTAATTTATTGTTTTTATTCTAAGGGAGAGGGTTTTCAAAGACTCTGACATTTTCCAATTGTAATGTTTGCCACAGTGATGGTGATCAGCTCTGCCTCTTTAAGGAGAGAATGGACACAGAGGCTTGAGCTTGGGTCAAGAGCTCTGTGTGAATTAGTGAAGTTTAGGTGAAAACAAACTAAAAAATATTGTTAGTCTGTGACTATGCATTGTTCTTGCCATGTTTTCAATACTTCAGCAAGCCCATTTGTTTTGGTGCTAATTTGGCACACTGCATATTGTGTCCCTCCACCTGGAGTAAAGTAATACCAAAACAGAGGGGCTTGCCAGGGTAATAGTTTAGCATTACCCATGTGTCCGGTGTGGCGGACAGTCATACTCAGTCATTACTCAGAGGTCTTGGCCTTCACAGTAGTGTTGTTAAGCCTGGCATCAGTGCCAGTTCTCTCCTTACAGGGGCAGAGCTGATCCTCATTATTGTGGCTAATGTATCTCCCATTGAAATAAAAGTCATTCAACCTAAAAAAAACTGAACCATCCCTTTAATCTTAATTACAAAACAAATATTGCCTTTTTCCATGTCTTCGTCAGTTTTGCTGACTAGGCAAACTTTTATAATTATGTGAAGCTGCACAAAACATAACAACTGAGACGTGAAAAATGTAACACTATACATCGGGGTTTTCTACTTTGGCCTGTGAGCCAACTCTGACCAGCTTTAAAATTCAAATTAAGAGCAAATTATAAGCAAAAAAATAAAAAAAAAAAAAAAAAAAAAAACTTCATTAGATATGACTCACGTCATTTCCAGATTAAAGGTCCTCCCTTCAAGACAGTTTGATTGTCCTGGGGCCTTTCTAATCACATGAAGCCTGTTTCTGCCACTCTTTATCCCCACATTTCTGTTTTATAAGGGTGCTGTGATCTTTTGTCCTCTGTCTACCTTTTGTCTAACCTTGCACAGCAGCTACACCAGCCCGCGTCAGTGTCTGTAATCATGCAGATCCATCTTGCCAAGCTCCAATCTACAAGGTTTGTGCTTGGCCCAGAGCAGCACAGCCAAATCAGAGTCCTTTAGAGCAGGAAGAGGTGGGAGATAGGAGTGAGACGACAGCAGGACGTGACTGCATTTATAGAGATTAGCATAAATGCTAACAGCTTTAGTAGCAGTTTTTTTAGATTTTGACTGCATTTCTTCATTAAATGAAACATGAATAGTAACACTATAAACTTCTCTGTAGTAAGGATATTTTCGCCTTTCTCCCTCATGTCTTATGAGTTTGTTTCACAAAGTGGCTTATGTTCTGTAACACAACAGCACCCCCGTACTACATTATCTGATTGGCACGTAACAAATATTGATTGACGGAATGATCGTCCAATCACCTGCCAGATATGCTTCTTAAAGGTTCTGTCCTCCTCTAACATGAGACTGGTGAAATACACTGCCTGGCCAAAAAAAAAGTCACCCGTTGGATTTAACTAAGCAAATAGGTACGAGCCTCCTGTTGGATAATTACTGCACGTGTGATTATCTTTCAGCTGGCAACAACTTATTTAACCCCAGCTGATGCAATGAGTAGCTTCTCATTTCTTAAACAACCATGTGGAAAGACACATCCTGTGGTCATGGAAAAGATATTAGTCTGTTTAAGAAGGGTCAAATCATTGGCATGCATCAAGCAGAAAAAAACATCTAAGGAGATTGCAGAAACTACTAAAATTGGGTTAAAAACTGTCCAACGCATTATTAAAAACTGGAAGGATAGTGGGGAAGCATCGTCTTCAAGAAAGAAATGTGGTCGAAAAAAATCCTGCATGATTGTGATCGGCGATCACTTAAACGTTTGACCAAATCAAATAGAAGAAAAACAACAGTAGAACTCAGGGGTATGTTTAACAGTGAAAGTAAGAGCATTTCCACACGCACAATGTGAAGGGAACTCAAGGGACTGGGACTGAACAGCTGTGTAGCCTCAAGAAAACCACTAATCAGTAAGGCTTACTGGAAAAAAAGGCTTCAGTTTGCTAGGGAGCATAAAGATTGGACTCTGGAGGACTGGAAGAAGGTCATGTGGTCTGATGAGTCCAGATTTACCCTGTTCCAGAGTGATGGGCACATCAGGGTAAGAAGAGAGGCAGGTGAAGTGATGCACCCATCATGTCTAGTGCCTACTGTACAAGCATGTGGGGGCAGTGCTATGATCTGTGACAAATCTTGTGACATCGCAGAAGCTTATTGAAACAATGCCACAGCAAATTTGTGCTGTAATCAAAGCTAAAGGCAGTTCAATGAAATATTAGAGTGTGTGACCCTGTTTTTTGGTGGAGACTTTTTTTTTGGCCGGGCAGTGTATTTTGAACAGTCCGTCTGGTGTGTCAGGGTAGTGTAAGAGCAGATGATGAGTGTATGCAGATGATAGTCTTGTATGCATCTAGAAATACAGCTCAATCCATTTCTTAACATTTATCTCACCATTTAAAGTCCATAGAAACATAGTTTGCTGTTACTGTTGGTTTGCCTTTTGTTCAGAGCCTGATCCTCAGTGGCAGCCAACAAGTTAAATCCAAACATAAAGGAACAGCCTATTCAACAGGTTTGGGAAGTAAAGTATCTCGGACTTCTTTTGGATTCCAACCTTAAACTTGAGAAACGTGAAAATGGTGAGCAGGGCTGCAAAGGCACATTTGCACAGGTTTAGGCTTATTAAAGACTGTTTACCTTTTCATGTCGCAAATGTCTTCATGCACTCCATGGTTTTCTCCCATTTAAGTTGCACAAACAGCACCTTCCAGAGTTAAGCTCTGATGATGATGTACAACTGATCAAGTAAAATCTTAGAGAGGAAACCAATCAGGTCACACCACCCCATGTTCTGAAAAAACTGAACATGTTAAACTTCACCTTCAGAACTTAAGATGGATCCAGACTTGAATCATTTTAAACTGAAACTGAAACACTTTTTAAAGGGGACTCAATTTTGTTGTCTTTAATGATCATGTGCTTCCTGTTTTTGTATTTGTTTTGTGTTGCTCTGCCTAGTTTGTTAAATATTGTTTTTTTAAACAGATTTAAATGTTGTGCTTGATGTATTTAAAGACCCAACTATGGAGGGGCATCGCAAATTAGCTCAGACTAAATGGTTTAGTGTGAGGCAGTGTTCTTTTGCTTGTACCTGTACAAATGAACTTTAAAGGTCCCATGTCCTGGTGTGTTTGACGATTTAAATCATGTCTTGGGTGTTTGTTGATCAAGGATTTCATTTCAGTTGAATAATAATACTACAAATTCTCTCCCCTCCCCTTTGAAAACGCTTGGGTGGGAAGGCAATTACTGCGTCCCATTTACATGGGGAGAGAGGAGTGGGAAAATCCGTCAAATGCCAGCTAGACACACTCCAGTGATGAGCTGGCAAAGTCAAGGTAGCTGCAGGATGTCCATCTTGGAAGAGGGAAATTCCGACCAAAGGCGGCGTTCCCCGTGATGTTATCTGATTTGCAACCAGGACTATCCCAGTTCCGGTCCGGTCAAAAATGTTGATTTTCCTTAACACACACTTCATTCCAGACTTCTCTGTTTGTTTTAAAAGCATTGTTTTTTGTATTTTTGATATAGCCCACAGACAACGGATAGAGACAAACTTTTTAATATAAACCTTTTATTTTTTACTGGCAAAATATCACTTCCATAAAAAGAAAATTCAATGGCTTAAACCCATTCTTCCCAGCATTTGTAGGCTGTATGAACTAAGAACCTATATGGTCTCCATTAAGTGTTCAGAAAATGCAAAAGCTAAAGAGTCTATGCAGATAGCACAAACATATTTATACAATGCGACTGTGCAGGACTGAAAAAGGACAAGCTCTGTTATTGATTTTATACATTTTGTAAGTGTTAAGATTATTGCCCTGTCATCCTAAATTTTTCGGCATACAGCCTTTCTCCGATAATATTTATTTCTGTTTAATTTGTTTTTCTACTTTGATTTCTGTTGACATGTATTATTTATTTATGTGTGCTTATGTTTCTGAATGTTTACATCTGTGAACACCTGGACGTGCCTTTGTGTTTCAATTTAAAAAATTAAAATAAAATTAAAAAAACTATCCCAAGTCCGGGATCAACTGGGACGCTCCATGACAGTGAGGTCTGTGATTATTGGCTCCCAAAACAATGTCTGAGGGAATGAGAGGGAGGTTTACATGTCATGGAGCGGAGTTTTAAAATAGTAAGTCGTGGGCCTGTATAACTATTTTTTAGTAAACCTCAGTAAGTTAAAAAAAACTGAGCATTTGAGGGTTGTTTTCTTTTAAAGGAATAGCACATCTCTCCGTGAACTGAGAGTTTAATAAAATTTGAATGAGGGGAGATCTTATATGGAAGAGTATCCTTATGTGAATAAACCAACAATAATTGCCATGTGAATGCACTTGTATAACATTTGAGATTATGGAATTCAGAGTGCATTTAAATGCCTTGCTATTACCTTTGATTTGATAGTGATTTATTTTATTTTATTTTTTTCTGTATGTAATTTGGTTCTGTTCTACACCTGTGTATTAAAGAATGTATATGTTTATTCTCCTTCGAGAGTTTGTAATTCAAAGTTTATAAAAAAAAAAGGAAAAAAGAGTCAGTTCAATAAAAGTTGTCATATTCTGCTCACCAAGCCCCTTCTAGCTTTATTAAAGAAGAAACAAATGTTTTTGCGGAACATGGGACCTTTAGATAAATAAATATTCTAAATGGGTATATTTATAAGGCGTGCCTTTAGATTTTGACCTGATATAAGATGTGTCTTTAGCAAAAATAGTCTGAAAACCACTGATCTACATTATTAATGATCATACAGTAAAGGCGACTCAGTGCTGTCTTCAGTACCACTGTCCGCCGCTGGATGTCGCTGTTCTCTGTGTGTGGTGTTGTTGGGCAGGCGGGGGGCCGGCTGTGGGCTGTGGGAGCCTCGGGGGGCAGTCTATAGTAGAGGGTATGTGAGTGTTTGTGAGAGTGGTTAAAGCTCGTCGAGCAGCAGGGCAACTTCAGAACTTCGCTTCGCCCACCGAGGAGGACACCAGCGCGGAGACTGGTCGGTTTCGGAGCTGACTTTGCTGCTTCCAGTCCAGCTGTGATCGAGGGGAGGACCGGGTCCCGGTTTCAGCATTAAACCGATTTCCGGCCAACATGGATGATTTAGGTAAGTTCACCAACCCGCCCTGAACGCAACATCCACTCGGCACGCGCGTGTGCTGTGTTAGCGTCTAGAGCTCGAGCTAGCGTCAAAGCTTCATGAACCAAAAGGAAGAGTTAAAAAGAGGGGTCTCGGTACCAGCTGTGTGTTTGTGGACATGTCAAGGTGGGTTAAGTTGTTCAGGTTCAGCTCAGCACAGCGCGAGACAACATGCCTAGAAAGGCCCCTCGTGCTGGCATAGAGAGGCTCTGGCACCAGGTGTGGTGTGATAATTAGTCTCATTGACCTGTGTGTTAGCTGCTGTTTGTACAGTTAAATCGTGTCACAGAGGACTGAGTGCGTTGGCTGGTGGATTGTCAGTGTTTATGAGCGAGTTATTCACCTCACATCATCCACATCGGGCACGACAGGCTGCTTGAAGCCATTTAAACTTTTGTTTTATCATGAAAACAACCCAACATTTGTGTGAATGTACAGACATTTAGTGGACACTGATTTAAATGCCCCTCATAAACTGTTACTGTTAGGTTTTTATAACTGCCTGTGCTGCAGGTGGGATCACAACACCTGTATTTTCTCATATGAAAAATTAACTTTATAGATATGACACATTCATACAGTGCTTCAACAGGGAGGATGACCCACCTGAGTCATCCCTTATGAGTTACTGGGACACAAATGTTCAACTACCAGTGGAAATGCTCCAGCTAGTATATGTTTGGACAAAGACACAGTACAAGACTGTCTCTAATAGACAGATGTTATGGTGCCATGCATAGTATTTTGATCAGTTTTCTTTGATTAAATGAACATTTTGTTCTGTTTTCTAAAGATTTTGAGAAAATGACATACTAACATCATCGAATAAAAGCATTTTTGTCCTAGAAAAGCGAAAACAATCAGTCGAACTACCTGTAAACAAATAGATATTATCTGCTAGGGATACCAGATATTATCTGTATGATACTGGCGTGAACAAATATTGGCCTAAAAAGTTTAAAATCACTATTGGCTGATATTAACATTTTTGCAATTGATTTGTACAGCTTATATATCCCTTATACCAGTTGTAATAACTACAGAATACACAAACATTTCAAAATACATAACTTTGTTATTTGCCTGGTTACATTAAATGGCAGTAGTTTTATTTTTCAAGAGGGAATTGTTGTTTTCAATCAGTTCCCTTCACAAATAGACTGTCACACTGAAAGTGACAAATCAATTTTTGTGCTCTTGACAAAATATACAGTATTGGTGATGATGAGTTCAGAAGTGGGCGGCACAGTGGCGCAGCAGGTAGTGCGTGTGCCTCGCAGCAAGAAGGTCGAGCAGGGCGTTTCTGTGTGAAGTTTGCATGTTCTTCCCATGCATGGGTGGTTTCTCTCCAGGTACTCCGGCTTCCTCCCACATACCAAAAACGTGCTTATTAGGTTGGTAGGTGATTCCAAATTGCCCTTAGGTATGAGAGTGAGCATGAATGGTTGTCTGTCTCTCTATGCTGCCCTGTGATCGGCTGGAACCGGTTCAGGATGTACCCCACCTCACGCCCAGTGATAGCTGGGATAAGCTCCAGCCCCTTGTAAAATGTCTGTGGCTGTGTGATTTCAAGAAAGCAACATGCCACAAAAAACACAGCTCTAAGCAGTAACATATATGAAATGGTTTTGTGGCTCTCTAGCGGTTACCAAAGACCTCACTGTCACTTCCTCCCATCAGACAGAGGTTGTTGACAGACAGAAGGTCGTGGAGTTGGCCAGTAAAGACAAAACCAATGAACACTGACTGATTGACAGTCTTATTTTCAAAAGCAAAATTGTGGCTTTTCATGCACCAGCTGCCCATTGTTTGCAAACTGACTGTATAAGGAGTTTGTGTATGTGTGTTCAGCTGTTGCTATGATGAATATGAATAAAGTCTATGGCTAAACAGGCTTATTTATCACAGCTAGTTAAGGTAAGTTAATGGGTTTACGTTAAAGAAAGATAACAACTTGACAGCTTGATGACAGATCTGACAACTAGAAAAAAAAAGCTGAAAAGACAACCTGCCAAATGGTAACATAGCCAGCTCAGTGTCAGACTTGCAGATTGTTGCTCCTCAAAGCTTGTGCCATCCTTTCTTGTCTATTGTTATTAGCCGTTGCGGAGCACAGTATGGAAATGGACTAAACAGCATCCTGTAACTGAGTGTGAGCATTTGCAGTAAAGAAGTATGTACATGTTGTAAGATGCTGCTGCCAAACTTGCATAGTGCTGTGGTTGGAGTGGTTGAATGACCCTCTACTATTAGATCGGCTTTGATACTCTTATTTTAAAGTGGAAAGACTGCATATTGTTGCCTTGAGTATCAGGAGTGCCATGTGTTTGACATTGTTGACCTACTTTTCACAAACAGAAAATTCAAAGATTTAAAATAAAATATTGAATTCATTGTAAGAACTCATAATGGCATTAGCTTCATTAAAAGTTTATCAGCTCACATCCCAGGCAGTACCACATCAGTCTGGGTCAACAAAGATAAGAAAATAAGTACAGATCAATAACACATAGATGAGCAAGGAAGGAAACAGGGCATTAGAGGAATAAAGAAGGGAATGAATGAATTGATTAGAGTGATTGCCTTTAACAATCAACATTTCTTCAGCTCATTAAAGCCCCCCCCCATAACATATTCTAAGCTTGAATTGAGCTGTCTGCTGCTGCATTTCCTCATGCATTTTCAGATGAATCCAGGTAGTCCCTCTGCCTGTAAAAATGAGCTTAACCCAGAAAATTATGGCACCCTCAGTGACAGGAGAAAAAGTAATGCCTCAGGGCAGGTTGTGGTGACAGGTAGCGTGTGCAGAGCTCAGCATAATGTTCGACATGCACTGAATATCCTGGTTTTCCAGATTCCCCCAGTAACAGCTCTTCAGCTATGATTTTAGTTGTTTAAAATTCCTCCAACTATCCACACCGTCTTTCTTGTTTTGGCCCAGCGCTGCGTGAAGTGGGTATAATAAGACTGCCACAAAACCTTATGGGATCTCTCACAAGTTTATTTCAGCGAAGTCAAAGAATAATTTATACAAGCAGCTATGCAAGACCCCCTTCAGTGTTGTAGAAGTGTGCAGCCTAATTAAAAACAGGAGGAAGCCGCTGGAGCAATGCAGCCCACACTAAGACATAAGGCTCAGAGGGGCTTTTTTTTGTTGGTTTACAAGCATGGACTGTGCAGATTGTGTTCTAAAGGCTTTGATTTTTACCCCGACAACTGCAAGGTTAAGTTTAGCAGGACATCCGCGAAATGCATTGAAGGAGTCAGGTTCATTGGCTTCTAAAAAAACACCTGAATGCATTCATAAAACTCCAAGATGATAAATCTCCTTCAAAAGACGTCGAGAAAGTATTACCACCCTCTGTGAGCTGCAGGTGGGCCTCCGCTGAGAGACTCAAACTTGTTTCACCATATTGTTCAATTCAGAGCCTGGTTAAGTTGTCCCCCTCTCATTTTTAACATATTTATTTTAGCATTTAAGAATAAATTTAGTGCAGCACTACATCTGAACCTATCAATTTTTGCCAAACTCAGTTCCATGGTTGTTATCTTGGTGGTGAAAGTGAGACTGAACCAAGAATATCGGTCATTCTATATCCAGTCAATATTTATGGATACCTTCTCAGCTTACAGGGTTAAAGGCTTTCCTTAAAGTAGCTGCTTAAAAAAAGGAGTGTTACACAACCCTGTGTAATTACCATGTCACAGGGTTGTAAATTCTGTCATCGTTTTAGCAGAGACATGCAGAAATGTGGGACATGATCTAAGAAAAATGTCAGATACGCCACTATATAATGTTGTGCTCTCCACAAAGACTCTCCTCCTCCAGTGTTTGGTGGATTAAGTTGAAGATAAGCTCTCATCAGACCAAATTCTTATTGGTTTAAAATTGTATGTGTTGATTTCAAAGGAAAGAAGACCTCATCTATTATTTGTAGTTGTGCCGTGAAGGCTTGAGGTACCTTAATTACTCTGAAGCAAATCATTTTAGACTGATATTCACAAATAACACATGATTGACTGTGTGGAGCTAACGCCTGTTGTCAGTGCCACAATTACCTGTAATTTCATTCAGCACCTTCAGCTTGAAAAACAGACTCCTCTGCTCCTCTGCTGCTCCTGCTGCTCAATCAACCTCTCAAAGAAACTGTGGTAGAATCCACAAAACCTTGTTTCCAGTCCTGTTTGTTAAAATCAATAATCCGTTGTTGGAATCTATGCTGAAATGTGTGCTACAACGAAAAACTACCGAGCTAACTAACTGAACAAGGTGACAACAACAACAAATAAACATCATGTTGCACTGATGATGATAATGCAGTCATAAAAACTGTTTTCGATCAATTATTAATGGATATAATAGGACTGAAAGTTGAAGAAGCAATGCGGTTAACTTAATCTTTCTCTTCTTTGTGAGTGCATTGTTTTTGTGATTTCTAGTGTTTCTGTTGCCAAATGTCTGTGATCCCTGCCACACCCTAATTTCCCTACGGGGACAAATAAACTAAACTAACTAATCACTTTTTATGGTTGATGATAGGCTGTAAATGAATGACAGTGTTTTTGATATGTTTTTTAGAGAAGGTTTAAGTTGTTTTGAAGTTTTGCTGGAGTTCTACTTTAAGTAAACAAAATCTTTACATTTAAAACATGGACCTAGCTGACATACTGGTACAAAAATAACTGCATGCGAAGAAAGACAGACAGGAGTGAAGAGGGAGACACCTAAATTTAAAACAACCACTTTAATAATCATTTAAATTTCGTTTAAACAGCTTTTTCATCACCTTTGTTGTTTGAACTTTCTGGTTTGTTGTGAAGAGAGTTTAGAAGAAATGACAGGAAAGGGCCGGATGATTATGAATCACATCAATGACTTGACAACTCGCTCAGAAACACATTTAGAATAAAAGAATGTGTAAAAATACGGATCGTCTTACTGAAAACAATAAACCAAGCTTTAACTTTGAAATACACTGTGGAAGTCTGAGCGCCGTTTGTTGAAGTCCTGGGGGTTTTGACAGGCAAGGATCAGACCTGCAGTCAGTGAAGCTCGGCACACACATCGCAAAGTTCTCGGTGTCTCTTGAAGCACACACACTCGTTTTCTCTTTACAGTGAACTGCAGTCACGTCTTTTCCATGACTTGAACATTGAGCTATTTTATCCACTGTTCATCAAATAAGAGTGTGTTTATTCAGCTCAACTCTGCAGAAGAGATGAGCAGCAATGTGGGAGTAAGGTGCAAGCACGGCATGCAGCACTGTGATTGCCAAATTTAGATTACCCTGTTTTTGTGATTGTGGGAGGCTGTAACAGAAACTGAAAGGCAGTCAGTTGCCCAGCACTAGAATAAAGCTTCTGTTGTCATATATCAAAATACACCTGTATACACCTCAAAACACCTGCATTTATTAAAGGTACTGCAAAAGAATGATTTTTCTTCTCCCAGATGCAACATATGAGCACATCATGTTGACAGTTTTTTCATTTGTGCAACAGTCATCTATCTGAAAAGACTGATCATCACAGCAAAACTCTGTTTGCTCATCTAGTTAACTACTTCACTGATATCCTACCAATTTATCAATGGATTCAGCATGCTCTAACCTATAGTACCTGCTACAAAGTTTGGGAGCACTTTTGTAGGCCAGTTTAACAGATGAGGAGAACGACGTTCCAGCTGAAGCCAGTGTTCTGTGTGTGCATGCTGCCGTGTCAACAGCAGAGTCTGCAAAGTTTTTTATTTTATTTTTTTTTTAATTTTCTAATCTGATGACTGAAAGGTAAGTCAGGGCCTTTTAGTTTATTGGGATGTACAGTGCTAAAGTTTCTCAAATTTATTCTCTCCTCTGGAACTGATCAGTTTTCTGTGCAACAGAGGCAGGCCTATGATAAAGTGACACTACATCTCAGAGCCCATGCAGCTCTGCAAACATTTTTTTTTATTTTTTTTTTTTATGCTGAACCAGGTCTGAAAAGACCTGGGTTTTGACCTCTATTCCTTCTGACAACAGCACAGGTACATTTTTAACCCTTTGACTTCCAAACTAAGAAATACATCACAGAGAGCAACATTTAGATAGCAGTTGACCCATCTATTACAATAGGATGTACGAGGTGTGTCAGAAAAGATTTATTTCAAACTAAGAGTTTTCCCCTTCAGAGTAATCCTAGCATGTCTACAAAGAGATACTGCAGCTTTTGCTCTTTCAGTGAGCGAGAAGAGCTGAGAGTTGAGGCAGGACAAGTTGTGGCTGCTTCACCATGACAACGCGCCTGCTCACAATGCCCTGAGCATCCAACAGTTCCTGACCGAGAAGAACATTGCTGTGCTGGAGCAACCTCCTGACTCACCCGACCTGGCTCGGTGTGATTTTTTTCCTCTTCCCCAAGCTCAAGGCGGTCATCAAGGGGACCCGTTTTGAAGACGTGGACGACTTCAAAAAGGCCGTGACGACGGAGCTGCGGAAGATCCCAGAAGAATCCTTCCAGGAGTGCATGAAAGCGTGGCAGAGAAGGATGGGGAAAGTGCATTAGACTCCAGGGGGATTACTTCGAAGTGGAAAACTCGTAGTTTGGATTCAAAATAAATATTTTGTGACACCAGTCCTGGAACTTTTCTGACACACCTCGTATATGGTTTAGCCTTTTGGGCAGGCTTATTTTTTCGGTCTCATTGATTTCACTCATTGACCAGTAATAAAACTGATAGAAACATCCCTATGGAAGACTGTCTGTATTTTTATTTCTTTATCTACAATACAGTTGTCATCCATGTGGGCAACAACTCCTTTCCTTGTCAGGTTGTGTTTGGTTCATTTTATTATGCGATGCACATGTGTATCAAAATTCACGTTGTCTTGACAAATCCCAAAGTTGGTCCTCCATTTCTGACATCCATCTAACTTTATTCTTTGTGTACTGTCCTCACTGTGTTTGTTGTATTTCTTACTTCAGTCATCTTGCTTCCTGATCTGCTATTGTTCAGTTCCACACAACAATCTGATGTGTGTGCACCATTTTCCTCTATGTGCTCCCCACACAGCAGAATTTCTTATTGTAAGTGATGAACTTGTTTGGTAATCAAATCATGAAATCACTCTTAGCATACCTCACACCACAGGAAAATCCAGCAGGAACATATTTAGGACCATTAGATGAACTGGTATACTTTGGTTGGGAGGGGGAATCCAGCCTGAAATTGGCCCAGCGTCTTCACCCGCATGATTTGAGCCTCAGAAGTGAAAAAGTTTCTCCCAATCTACAAAAATTAAAAGTTCTGAAGTCAAAGTGGTTTTAATGCAGCTCAAGATCAAAAGGAGCACCTATCAAAGAGTTGAGGGGAGAGCAGCAAGTCATCCACCTCCGACTCTGGGGAGGACAACAAAGCGAGGGTGTATTTTTAGCAGAGGAATCCTTCTCAAGTGCGACCAGCAGCACCGAGACATCCTCACCTAACCTGCTGTTATCTCTCTTTCCCTATTCCCCAAACTTTTATACTTAATTTCTAACACTTCTCCACTCTTTAATTTCTCTGACAGCCATGACATGAAAGCAGCAGTGGGTCAGCTTTACCCCCTCAAACCATCTCTCCTGTGATCCACTCTCACTTTTCTTTATCCTCATGTTCCTCCAGCAGCAGACGTGGGAGCAGAGCTGCGCTGCTCACAGTTGGGGCGTTTGGGTGGATCAGATCCCACATGCAGGGATTGGGCCTGAGCCAAAATTTGTCCTCCTTAAACACTGCACTGCCCCACCCTCTCTCTCTCTCTCTCTCTCTCTCCCTCTCCGACTCTGACTCTCTCCCTCCCCACTCCTCACCATTCCTGTGGTGAACCACATAGGAAGCTGCAGGCTACAATCTATGGACAGTTTAAAGCTGCCTGAGTTTGCAGAGGAGCAGCTAAGAAGATTTGAATCGAGGCGGATGCAATGCTTCATCGCAGTTGTTTGATCTTCATGCATCTTTTTTTTCCCAACTCAGATCTCTGGAAACGACACAGAAAAATGTTTTTTTTCCCTTAAAGAAATGGGTTATTCCTTGTGTTTATGCAATTGTTGCAGTTTTGATCCTGTGGCGTGCTCTGAGGCAAACTTTCATTGACCTCCCCTCCTCCGCTATCAGCGCTGCCAAGCGTTGCTCCGTGCCTCGCTGCTCAGGGCCTGCACCAACAAGACATGAATGTCAAATAGTCCCCTGAGTTTACTTCCTTATACTGACTTTGAGCTGCAAACCTTCCAGTAGTCCTTTTTTCATATCGGCAAATGCAGTAACTGCTGTTTCCTTGTCTCTGATTTGTTTTACTGCCACTCTTGTTGTATCATTTGAAGTGAAGTGATTCCCCAGAGCCCCCAGTCTGCACGGCTGCTGCAGCGTTGGAAATGTCACTCATGAAATGGGCGTGGGTGAGGTAGTTCTTCACTAACTCACTAAAAATGAGATCTGATGTAACCTAGATACTCAACCCAGTCTAAATATAGATATGCCCATTGTTGATGCACCAGAGGAAACATCAGACGGATCACATGTGGACATTTGACATAGCCTTCACATGAAAAGGAAAAAATGACATCTGTGTCGCACTCCATCTGAATAACAACCTCATTTCTCTTGTGCTGACTGGAAGCACAGTTTTTTCATGCTGTTATTTACAGTGATACAGAGCTTTTATCATGAATTGTAATTCAGTGATATTCCAGGGACTCTATAGTACCCTCAGTTTTATGCATAGTTGATTTGTATACACTTTGAAAGAACCTATTTGCAATTTCACATGCTGTTTTGTTTTTATCAGCTTTAATAGATATCTAAACTTGTATAAGATTTGTCAGTAAGGACACAGACGACTGCAGTTTCTTTCACAGAGCGAGACTGTAATTTAATCATTTGATAATATCAGTAAACATGATTGTTTGCAGCCTAGTTGAGAAGATGTATACTTCTGTCATGTTTGTATGCTAAATATATACTTCCAGGAGCAGCAAAAAGGTGAAATGGTTTACTTTGCTCGATGTGAAGGCTACAAGCACTTGTGAAGCTCATAGTAATCACATATATTTCTTATTTAACCCAACAGTTTGCAATCCAAAGTAGCTCCAGTAATGTTAAAGTCTGTCAAGCAATATTTGAACACACAAACTGTTAACAGTAATAATAATACATTTTATTTAAAAGCACCTTTCACGACACTTAAGGACACAGAACAACAATGATAAAATCAACAATACACTTTGGTACCTTTAATGGATGATATAAAGAATATCCAACACATGAATGGGTTGGTTATGTTGAGACAGCATCAGAAAAGCTGCTCTCCACTGTTTACAATTCTTGTGCTTAGCTAAGTTAAGCAGCTGCTAGTTCCAGGAACATACTGAAGACCTTTTCACAGCACAGTTATGCAATAAGCACCACAACAAAGCTCCCATCATCACCACGCCTTGAGATATTCACATTAATTCCATAAGGCCATAATATGTGTGTCAATTCTTGGTGTGACACAGCTTGGATGCACACGTCACAACGAATGCTCCCCATACACACAAAAGCAGAGAAACTCGGTCACAGTGCTTCTGTCTCTGTCTGAGTCCGTGTGTCCACCTCTGGAAAAGGAGCAAATAGAGGTCCAATCAGTCTCCCCATTCTGTCTCTGCAATGTTTGGAGTGGAGGCAAAGCATGGAGTGGAATTATAGATGTATTTTAAGCTATTTTTCACTTTGTGCTGATTTGGCAGCCCCTGCAGACCACACCCTGATGATTCTTTGCTGTACATGGATAAATATAATATATGATTACTTACTATCACACTGACATTGGCATTCTCTAATAGACAAAATCTTCTGCTGCGTTTAAACTATGAAATGTTTAATGGTCACTTTTTCCATGGAAGATTTGAACAAATGCTCTGTAAATTACTCTGTCAGATCATAACTCAGTGGTTTTAAGTATTGAAAATAAATTAATTATATGTGTATTATAAGAAGCCTAATTTTTTTTTCACGTTGAATTGGCATGGAAGCCCTAACTTGAAATTGTAAATATTACATCTTTAGTATTTTATGGTCAGAGGTCCATGTTGTTGATTTGTGGCAAAGCGTCTGTTTGCAGCACAACCTGTAAATTATGTATAACAAACTGATAGGGCGAGGAGCTAGATGGAAATTACTACCAGGGATGCTAACCCCTAGCCACATTCGGCTTCAATTCCTCGCGATGTTCTCTGCCATGTTTGTTTACAGTAAAGTAGCATTTGGTCACATGGGATTACAAGCTGTGAGAATGGAGGCTCTGGCTGTTGGTGAGAGTCAGTTTGTGTACGTTGTTCCTTGTCTACCTTCTTGTGGCACACTGCACAGTACAAGAACAAACCTGTTAATTTAACCATTATTTGTCTTCATGTGTGGGTTCTCACATTTTCAAAGTCGGTCGAGATTTTTGAAATCTTTGTCTGTACCACGCCTTACACAATAAATCAACATTTTCTTACTGCATGTCAGGAGGTTATGGTCTCTTCTTCGATCTTCTCCGTCCACATTTATAGAAATGTAATACCAGTCGCTGCAGTCAAATTTTGAGTACTAAGTCAGTTCTGATTTGGAAGTTCCCATTGCCAAAATCCCCCTCTTGTTAACTTCCTCTTCACTTGAGCTCGATGGCGTGCACTTTGTCGTTGCAAATTACATCTTCAGTAACCCTCGACTTAAGCAGCAAAGGGCAAGCCTGCACTTCATGATAAGTCTCTTGTGTGACACATTTATTTAAATCTCAAACACACACACACACACACACAATCAAAGTAGCATCTTAAGGCTTGAGAGAATCCTGGATATCTCCTCCAGCGTTTGTCCATCTGTTTGACTTTAAAATGAAAATGCTGCGAGGCTTTTGAAACATATGGTGCATCCGCTCACACAAAAACACATACAGACTCACTAAGCACTCACACAAGCTTCTGATCGCAGTCTGCTGGTGTGGACAGACAGCTCTGAAAGGGAAGCTGACTAAGCAGCGACAGCTCCACACTCAGCCAACCGTCATGTCATCTCTCATGGGTCCGGTGCAGCCCAACAACAGCCTGCGGGGTCGATATTCGGACTGCTACTGTAGACTTTTTGAATGAGTGTTTATGTGGAGAAAGACCTTAAAGCGTAAAACATATTTAGTTTTTAGGGGTTTAAGTAAAATTGTCTTGGTTGAGGATTGTGCTGTTCTGATGAAAGACTAGTGTGTCATACAGTATAGCTGGGAGAGCTGTAACAGTGTAATAAATCTAGACTTTTCTGTACCAGTGCAACAAAAGAAAGGAGTTGTAGGAACCCAACATTGTGTTTTAGCTACCAAAGGTGGAAGGTCATCCCCATACACTGTCTGAACTGCACATGTTGGTGTTGCTTTGGTGTAGACTCATTCACTCCCCTTTTTTTCTGCTGTTGGGTACGTGAACATTTTTGAAAATCTATCTTGAAATGCTTAAATTTACCTTGGGGCAGGTGTACAATCCATTTGTAGATCATATCCATGAGTATGTGGAGCTATCCTTTTCCAAAACGTGATGACAGATCTTGGGTTTGGGCCTGAATGAGTGAAATGAGCCCCATTCAATAGAAAAATTCATCTTTTGGTAAAGTGTACTTAGGTCATTGTTTTGTAACTCATAAACAAAACAGGAGCATCGTTTTAATTTGGGGATGGTAAATGAGTACTCCTGTTTCAAAGTGAGATGAGTTTAAAGCGTGCACAGCACAGAGTTGAACTGCACCCAGCAACAATTTCTCAACAATTACTGTTTTTTTTCTTCTTAATTTGATGTTCTCGCTGTAAACTCTAAATGGAGCAGCACAGTGCAGCAAAAAAAGAAGTGAACCAGTTGATTTTTTGGACTGTAAACTTAGTTCATCATTTAATATTATGAACCATGAAAGTGAGCTGATCCATTTTAAGAGTGAATTTGCACAACACAACACTGGTTTGGATCAAGGGTTCACACATTAGACAGGTCAGATGTTGCTCAGACTATCGTTCATTTACTAAAGCTGTTTTTTGAACACAGCAGCAATTTAATTGTAAACATTGTAAGATTTCTCTTGTTTTAACGTAGAGAGTCAATGAGGTTGAGTTAAGGCAGGTCTCCTGACAAACCGCTACAATGCACAATGCACTGGTTCGCTGTGTGTTATGTCTGCATGACTGTTTCTCTTAAAGCCAGACAGACAGCTGTTCCGATGAATGTGGCTTTTGATCACAGTAGTTTTACAGCTGAAATGAGGCTTTAGACAGGCCTCTTTCTGTGGTAAAAGTTTACATGTTGACATTGGACAAGTGGTGTGACTTCCTGTGGTTCAGCAGATAAGTCTCAGTTGTAACTATAGGACCTTCAGCTTTCTGCACTTCTGCATTTGCTATTTATTTCACTGGATGCTGCCAGTTTGTCTACATGAAAACGGACATACTTATGATATTCAGACTACAGTGACAAATAAATAAGCTGAAAGAAGTGCTGCCCGTCATGGTGAACACAAAGCTGAGAACAACAAACTTGTATTGAGTTTGACACCGTCATTGTTAACATGTTATTTAAGCCTCTTGTAAATTATGTTCGAAGTGCCCAGTGAGCCCTTTTTACTTTGCAGCTTCTCGTCCAGTGTGTCACATGCTTCAGGACAGGAAGTGGCCTCTGTGACCCCTCTGTTGTCTTGGAAGTTGGGCTGACCCTTTGTTGCCAACATAAAAACAGCCTTCAGTCAGTCACAGACATCTTGTTAGTCATAACCCTTGTGGACATGCCTCATCCTGTCCTATTTCTGACAACTTCTCTGAAATGTAAGCAGAGGGAAGAGTGTGTTGTTGGCTTTATTTAAACCTGGGTTTATTTCATGTGTTTGCTGTTTTCTGGTTTATTTCCAGACAACCAGCACAGCTCATTAGTTTGATGAAGCATGCTGTCTATGAAGAAATGGAGCAAAGTAATTAGAAAATACGATGCAAACAAAAACCATGTTGTGTTTCCAGTTAAACCCATGTGGATTTGCCTAAAGCTGTCATTAACTGTCCTTAAGAATCGAGTATCCTGCTGACTTTGAGAGATTCTCATCCAGGCTTTGACAGTGACTGACAGATGAGTTGATGCTATCCTGTGATGCAAACTGTGAAAGAAAACAGCCGGTGTAACTGTCTGCGCAGAAAATATAACGCCACAGTAACTGCTAAATTTTATGCCACTGTTAGTTGTAGTGGCAACAGGATCATGCACACTGTTTCACTAAGAACATGGTTTTTTTTTCATCAGTTTGTGATTATTTCTTGTGTACGATAGAGACTGTCTTTCAAACACCAGCAGGGCTTGAACACTTCCCTCTGATGGACTTCTACATGTCATTTAACACAGGCTGTGTAGTCAGCCTACATGCAGGCTTAGATAACACATTGTAGCTTTATTAGGAAATAAGCTCAGCAGGTTTCCTTTGGCCTGGGTGCAGGTTAAAGTAGTCTGAAAACACGGCTGGTGCTGCCCTATTTGGGCTGTAAAGCCACCACAATGAAGGCCTTTGATGAATTGGGAAATTGGAGGGGGGTGGAGCACAAGTGAGCAGAAGTGAGCATTGTGGCTGTGAGTCTGTGTTTGTATTCAGATTACTTGTTTTTAGTTAGATTTGCAGACCGCATCTGGCATTTTAAAGACGATCATTGAGGCTGTCTGATCAAGAACCCCAAGTTAGTCAATGACAGCGTTGGTGATGCTCCAGGGTCAGGTTTTAAGGGGTGTAAGCTCAGCATGGGCACACACACGCACATACACATACACATACACATACACATACACATACAGGTTGTGGCTCTCACACCAAGCTGACTGTTGTTCAGTGAACTGATCTGGTGTGCTCCGCAGACTTCACAGACCCTCCTCTTCATTCTCTTCCCTTAGTCCTCATCCTGCCCGAGGGAGACAAAGAGCAGCTTGTCTCTCGTGCTGTGACCTACTTCAACCTAGAAAAGACAGAACCAGACAGGACTGATCAGAGGGAGAGGCAAAGGTTGTCTGTCAGCACATCCTTGTCCAAATTAAAACATTCAGATATCCACCATCATTTCAATACTAAGACTACAGTAAAAGCTGTGTTCCAGTCACTCACTCAAAATCCATGGGTGAATTAACAAGGCGCAGTATGTGTTTGAGTTTTAGCTGCTGTCGTATAGGAAGTGATGACTCTTATGACCAATCAACAGACTGCAGTGTTTTTAGCTCCACCCTTTAGGGTCGCCTTGGTACCCTTGGCACCCCTTCAGAGGGTGTCAGAAAATGGGAGGGCACTGATCAGTTATCTGGTTAAACACCTGGAAACACCTGTAATTGCATGCCGTACCAAGCAGAACTGAACCTGACTGTTGGGTAGAAACACACCACAACTTTGGTGTGAGTGTGGTTGTCTGTCCCTCGATATGCTCTTGCGATGGGCTGGCAGCCAGTTTGGGGTGCACCCTGCCTCTCGCCCATTGTCAGCTGGGATAGGCTCCCACCCCCTGCAACCCAAAAGGGATAAGCCGTATAGATAATGGATAGAAGGATGGATATTGACTCAGCAAACACGTGATATTTGTGATATTTCACAGTACTTTTATGCATTTCGGAGGTGCAAAAATTCACAGTGAGTAAACAGCTGCTGGAGCTCCATTTAGACTTTCTAAGACATGTGCACACACGTAGTGCTGCTCTTCCCTGCTGACTCAGTTGTCCGGTCCTATTAGGTGAATTTAATTTTTTCAGTAACATATTACCTGTACAACTGCTGTGTTAGAGTTAGAACTTTAACTTCAGCAGATGAAGTACAGAGATATTCTGAGCATTTTCAACCTTTCACTTTCCCTGCAGAATGTATTTGGGTAATCTAGAGACTGTTTATAATTTGTAAGATCAGTGATTTAGCATTAAAACTCAAGTTGGCATTGTAAAAACTTAATGAATTACGTGCTTCTAAGCAAATTCATAAAGTCTCTGAGCCCCTCTTGGCTGTTGGTATGATGAGCTTTGAATATGAGTCCTACTTTTAAGAGTATGCAGTGTAGCTAGGAACTAAAGTTGTGCTCCATTTACCCTGGAGCTTCAGTGTTGGAACTGGAAATGACAACTAATCACAATTTAACAAATTCCAGTTACAAGCTGATCTCCTTAAGATTGTCTGATTTCCTAAGTAGAAATTCTGACCAAAGAGGGCATTCTCTGTGATGCATCTTATTTGCAACTCATATACTCCGACTTCTGAGATGAAATGACACACACCATAACAATGAAGAACCTGGCCATGACTTCCTTTTAGTTGTGTTGATGTATAATTTGAGCAGCAAGAAGAGTTAGGGTCAACGGCAGATGGTTAGGAGCAGATGGTTTGCTGCTAACGACATGTAGATGTCTAGTCATAGAGAGTTGATAGGAAATAATCCACACTGTCATTTTACAGTAATTTATTGGTTTAATATTTGCATTACATTCAATGTGTTTATCAGATTCAGTGCTTTGCATTAAACAGTTTTCATGCCTCCAGCTAATGCTCTAAACCCAAGTTAACAGAAACTATCAGTGCACAGAAAGTAACCAAAACTATTCCAATAACTTAAATTATGTTTTTGATCATATTCTGCTTCTGTGCTGGAGCTGCACAGTTCCTACCAAAAATGAAAAAATATATATATTATATATTGAGCACTTCAACAAAATTGTCTGCTGTCTGGATCTTAATAGGCAACACATCTAAGAAAGTAAAGTCTGATGTACTGTATATAAATGGTCTTGAATTCTTTCATATAAAAGAACACTAGAGTAGAAACAATCTTAAATGCATAAGTCTTAAGTGAAGTTATTTAGTATCTACTTTGATCGTATCAAACCATAAAGTAGTTAATATAATGCAATGTGCTTCTTCATGAATAAAATACATTTATGTTGATATTGATAATATGTTTATGTTGAATTCAAGCAACCTTGTACACACTAATCTATTATATGCCATCTTTGCATCATGTTGCAGGATCATCTACATCTGCATTACTGTGCACTGTAGAAAGAATTACTTCAACGCCCCTGACCAGCAGCTTGTCCAGAATGAGTAGGGAATCTCCATCATTTAACAGTGAGATAGTAATCATGTATCAGTTGAGATTGTGATTTATTTCTTTGATTAAGATGTCATAGATAAAACATGCCTTATTTATCAAACATGTTTAAAACAGAGGGGTTGTCCCACTCATAATTCTCTTTACTTCTCTTGTTGATTTTCTGTCTCCAGGTCAGAGAGGTGTCTTTCTTTCACCATGCCACACGCCTCCATGTTGTTGACTTGGAGGGTTAATGCAGCTTAATTGTGAAATGGGCAGGTTTTTAAATGACTGTTGTTTTCAGCTGCCACATTTATTCAATGCCTGGTCACTGGTGTGACTTGATTGGCCAAAGATGCATGTTTAATAGTTCACACATGGATTCTGTTGTAAGATTTCTGCACCCATGCATCCAAGTCTGTGCTTATTTTTACAACAGATTGATAAATAAGGGCCAGCTTGATCAAATACAATTCATTCATTCACTGTATATGTACACACAGTAACAAGTACAGGAGAAGCAGTGACAGATGATCGCTTACAGCAGAAAACAGGAACAAAATATCGTAACAAAGATTTTTAAAAAAGGCGTATTGCTATTAGATACTCAAGCGTATTCAAAAATGTCTGAAGAAACAGGTTCATAGTTATATTTCAGAAGCAGCAGTGATTCTACAACATCAGATGAAAAAAACAGAAGAGGAAATGTTTCAATGAATTGCAAGCAACGCAAGAGTGTGATCTAACAGTCATTTTTTAAGTGCTCTCTCCTTGTGTCTTCATTTCATCAAAAAAAAAAAAAGAATTACAAGGAAGCTAATGTTAGCAGTGCCTTTTAGAAATGCACCCCCAGTAATTCAGTGCCTTCGCTGCAGCCGTGTTCATACAGATGCTCAAAATAACCACAGGGGTACAGAGGAAACCACAGGAAGCCTTTTGCACCCACAAACTACATCTGTGTTCGTCTGCAAGCCTGCCTCTGTGGGGACGAGGAGGAGGTGGGTGGAAAACATCAAGATGAGGGTGTTTTATCTTGTGGTTTTATTTTAGGCTCAGATACGCCTGAATCATATTTCCCCATCTCATCTTGGAGTCATGTAGAGGTTGATATATTATTCAAACACCAGAAAATCCTTTAATCAACGCTTTCAGATGAATGTAATGATGCAGTTTGGTCATTTTTTTTATTGTTGTTATTTTTAATTACGCTGAAAAACACAACAGAATGACACATTATTCTATCAATGAAAGTAGCTGTGAAGAATAGGGCATATTTAATAATGCAAGTGTCCCAGTGAGATTATGATGTGAAAGTCTATTGTTCAGAGTGATATTAGCTTTATTCAGTGGGAGGATGTTTTCCTCTCAAGCTGCACAAAGTCTCCAAAAAAACAAATAAGGTTGACATTAAATCACTGTTTATGCGTGAGATAATTTCTTGCTTTTTACAGCAAACAAGACATTACTAAGATAATTAAGTTTCAAATTGTCACACCATCCAGTTCAGTACGTCACCGCACTGTTGTCTCCCTCTGTTAGACAAGCAGGAGGCCTGATGGTGTCATGATGACCGAGGTTATGAGACAATGCTTCTGAGGTGCTTCAGTCACATAAGTAAATCTTTAACAAAGAAGTTTTTATATTATCCAACAATGCTCACAAACATAATCTTATTGTCTCATTATGAGTTTGCATTTGATTTTAGGCACTTCGCAGGACTTATTAATTATAGATCCAAAGCCGAGAAGACGCTTCAGACCTTCCTTTGAGAACTCATCAGCAGAATTGTCACACCCATTTTCATTTACCACTTTTCTAACACACAGCAGCTTACTGGAAAGGAGGCTGAGGGTTTTACTCTTTGGGTGTTAGCAAACAAATGAGGTGTGAAAGATGTGACTGTTTGCTTTTGCCACTCTTAACGTTTATGTGGTGGCTGCATTCGTATCAACATGTTTAGATCTGTTAAGTGCCAAGTCAGTTTAATGATAAAAACTTCATTTAGTTCATTCAAAATCTACCTCTCAGTAAACAGAGTATTTTTCTACAGTAATGTTTGTGGACTGAGCACTGCCTTCCCCCAGGTCCTGCCTTTTTGCATTTTCTAAAAATGTCAGATTGATTGTATTAATTTTGTTTTTCACACTTTGCGGCATGCTGTCAACACTTTGTCAATATTCATCACCCATGCCAAAACCTTTTAGCTTTAAATATGGATCTAGCAAACTGCAGCACCCAGAGAGACTATCAGGCAGTTCATTAGAATAGGAAAGGCCATCCAGCATCTGCTTTCATCAGGCTTTGTTGTTTATTGCTGCCCCAACTGCTGAGTGATCTATTTGACTCTTTAGCAGCTTAATGTAGGGCTGAACGATCGTTTTCAGATCAAAACCGCAATTTCAGACAAGGCAATTTTGTGATCGCCAAAGCTGCAATTTTTTGCAGCCCTCCTGACTGACCCAGGATCTGTTGTGTCAGCTGTTTTACACAAACTATTTTACACATTTGCAGGTAATTTGCATTTACTGAAGTGCTGGTAAGCAGGTCAACAATACAAAGACTCTGTTTAGGAGTACAAGTAATAGTCATAATAATAATAATAATAGTACATTTTATTTAAGAGCGTCTTTCATGACACTCAAGGTCACCTTACAAAAAGTGTAAAAAGTGCATAAAACAGGTATAAAAACAAACAATATAATACAAAGACAGTGCAAAAGATCAGAGGAAGTGGGAGAGTTTGAACAGATGAGTATCCCTTAAATAATGATAACAGAGTAGTCATCATGAATATTCGATGATGAATAGTGTTGTGTGCTTTTGATCATTGATTTCTTTACTGTTGTCTATACTGTAAACATAGTGAATATTGCACTGAAGCTTGATTTGAAGAAAATCGTGAATCGAATTGAAATCGCTATATCTGCCAGAAAAATCGCAATGAGATCTTTTCCTGAAATCGTTCAGCCTTAGCTTAATGTCTCTTCATGTCATTAACTTTTTGCTAACTTTGTCATTATACCATACGCTGCTAGTATATGGATGTAAAAAGTGACTGACAATGAGGTTTCTTGTTTCTTGTACAACAGTAACCAGACAAAACTAGATGTGAAATTAGTTGCTTATTTGTTTAACATGATTTATGTTTTTATTAGTTTTAAGTCAAATTCAGATGACTAAACTGCTTTATTTTTCCACACAGGTGCTTTCACAGACAACTTCATAATTTATAACATGTAACAAAAACCAAAAATTGAATACATGTTTGTAAAAAATAATAATGCACAATATTAGTGGAACAATATTGATGTCTGCAGATAATTGCCTAATTAGTTGATTATCGTATCAGCAGATATAAAAAAATAATTGCAGAGAGTTACAGCCTATATTGCTGTAGCTGCTTTATTGACCATACATATTGACCATACATATTCTACATGTTGGCTCTAATATTGGCTGATGGTACATATGTGCCATAATGGTTAACCTCGTCATCAACGAATGCCACATTTATATAAAAATTCATTTAATTATTTCAAAATAAAATGTTTTTCTTGCTTCACATTTGGATCTTACCACCATGTAAAGAATGAGTTTGGAAACATTGTCATATTTGCAAAAATCCAACATCCCACTGCACTCCTATAAAAAAAATAGTAAAAAAATGAATAAAAGTCTCCTTTGGGGAAAATGTCCTAGCAGTAGAAGGGTGTGCTCAATGTTAAGAGTCTTCAGTCCTCAAGCCCCCACTTGACAATAACATACCTCCTCTTCCCCACTCCTCTCACTATCTGTTGTGCTTTGCTATTGTTGATTTTATATTAGGGTCCTCGTCCAAAGGGGAAGGACCTCTCTAGTTATTGTTGATTTTATGATTATTGTTGATTTTATTGTTATTGTTGATTTTGTTGTTGTTGTTTTAATCTTGTACAGCGTCCTTGAGTGTCGTGAAAGGCGCTTTTAAATAAAATGTATTAGTATTACTATTAAAAATATACCAACTTGATTAGTTCTCGCCCTAATCCTGTCCAAGATTTCCTTAAAATTTCAGCAAATTCCATTGAGAACTTTGTTGTAATCTTGCTCACAGACAAACAGATAATCAAACAAGCGCTGGCAAAACATAAACGTAACCTCCTCAGTGGAGGTAAAAAATCTGTAATGATATAAACAGCACTGTCATATCCAACATCTTGTTTGATGCCTTTTTATTAAATCTAAAAAAACTTGACGTATCTAAATTTATTAGAAGGCCTCATGCCAAGTCAAGGGAATGCCGTGGTATTTTGACATAAATGTTTTTGTTGCAACATGTCTCATTGGTTGGAGATTTGCATAAGCTTCCTCTGGGTGCTGTTTTCCTTTTCCTACATTACACATACTGCAGAGTAGTTCATCCTTTTCTTTTTAAAAAACTGTCAAACAAATGCAGCTTAATCCAACAACTTAATCCATTTCACGATGGCATTGTCTTAAACCAGGATTCCCTGTGTCTGGTAAACAGGCTAGTTTGTACAACATAGACCCTCCCTGGGTCTGGTTTTGAAGTCTTTGTGTTGCACTGGTGTGAATGGAGACACAGACTCTCAGTAATTGTATTGAATGGCTCAGAGTGGACTGGAAGCTGCTGTGTAAGCATTTGTTCTCCACAACTTAATTGAGAGTGTGGGCTGTAGTGCATTTTCATTTGAAAGCTCTTGTAGCAGCAGCACTTCATTGATCTAAACATAAGGAGGCTACAACAGAGCCTGGTTGTTGATTTTGTCTCAGAGTTGCAGTAGATATTACTGTTTAATTGTAACTTAATACACAGCGAGGCTAGACGGTGTGGACCAAAAACGCTTACTTGATATTTTTAAGCTGAATTGTGATATGTGATATAAACCTCTATATTCTCCTTTACAGGCAATAACTAAATAGTTAGATTGAAGTAGGAGTGGATGATAGAGTCCCAAAATAATATCACAACATTTAAGGGCTGCTCCATTATGGCAAAAATCATAATCCTGATTATTGTGATAGATAAAGACATCACGATTATCTAACATTAGTCACTCATTTTACAACATGCACCACATGCAATCATAGCTTGGCTCTTAACACTTTCATTCAGAACATTAAAGAGCAAGCAGTACATTATAATATACATTATTTTTTTGTTTTTTTTGAGCATGAACAAACAATTGAACATATAACAAAATAAAAACAACCAAAGTGCAAAAAAATGTCATTTGCATGTTAAAAAAAGAGTAATCAGAGAAAAATAAATAAATAAACAAAAGTGATCTTTATACAGTCTCATCCCTGTACCTTTTAAAAATCATGATTTTATACTTTTTCTTTAACTGCTTTATGTTTTGACGTTGTTTTAATTCATCTCTCGGATCGTTCCAAAGTTTGACACCATGCACAGACACACAAAAGCTTTTTCTGGTAGTTCTCACTTAAACTAAGACAATCCCCTTAAGTGATGATTCTCCTCTCTCTGCCTAAACATGCCCTGATTATTTCCTAGTAATTGATTATTTTTTGCTTAAATCATAATTTGTGCTGTTTGATATTCTGTTTGATCAGTGAATTTTAACAGTTTGACTGAAGAAACAATGAATGTGTGTGTGTGATCTCTATAAGCCGTTTGTGACCCTAATGGCTCTTTTTTTGTAGAATGAATAGAGATTGTGGCGAGCTCTTGAAAGTGTAAACCCAAACCTCAGTACAGTAGGTTAAATATGGTGAAACTAGAGAGCTGTACAGAATGTGAAGTGGTGTATGTGATAAAAAATGTGTGTACCTTAAAATAATGATTGATTTGAAAAAGAAACAAGTGCCTGAAGACAAGCATCTACAGTCATCTGAAGGCTTGTACATCTTATATACAGGAAACATACAACTCTGCATGCACCATGGTAGTTAAATATACCATAATGCTTCATTTTAATATCACTGAATGTCTAAATTAAAAATCAACAGTATAATTTTAGAGAGTAAAATGCTGTATTTCTTGTTTTACATCTGATTTGTGCACATATCTATCAAAGTGTAAGGAACAGATCAAGTGTAGTTAAGTGGAGACAGCTTACTTTCAACTCGAGTATTATTATCTGCTATAATGAAATAAACAAAGATCTGCTTATCAGATATAGTCAAAAGTACAATATTATGCTTCCTGAATACAGAGTAATAGTAATCTGGGTGGTCTGTGCTGTTTCTCTGACCGGCATGGTCATCCATCACCTCCTCTATGTGTCTGCTCCCATGGGCCGGGGTCGAGCGTGAAGGTATTTATAGTGGACCTAGATGCTTCAGTGTGTCTCTGGTATGTGTGGGCAGCCGGGCTCAGAGGCACCTGTGTGTGTGTACAGTGTTGTTGAGATTCTGGTGCACCTGTGTGCTAGTCTGATTAAAGTTTGTGTGCTTGCTGAAGCGCACCAAATGAGCAGAGGCACAGGCCTTCTGCTCTGTAACAGGAGCCTGGAGGGGAGTAAAGTATAGGTGCATGTGAGCCTGACTTGTCCTGATTTTTTTCATCTTTCTGGTGGGAGCGGAGAGAGGGAGAGCGAGAGAGAGATTCATCTTCTCTGTGACGGTCCGTCAGCTCGTTCACTTTGAAGGACCATCCCTCCCAACTGAACATGAAAGGCTGTCACTTCACGCCAACCAACATACAAGAAACTGAAGGCTTTTCCTGACAATGGAGATTTTTGTATGTTCACGTCTGAAATATTACATTCAGGAACTCTTATGTCAAACTGATTCAACAGAAAAGGTCTTTTTCTCAGAGCTGATGTTATGACTTTTTAATCTGTCCTATCTTGCCCGTTGTCTCTCAATCACTGCAATATCGCAACATCAAGTGTGCACCTCACATTTCTCTCTGTCTCACTCATATTTGGGAGACGAGCTGTGGCATGTTAGGAATTCATATCAGCCTGCCTGCACCTTGAAACACATCAGATACAGAGTGGAGAAATTAAAGCTCAGCGGGTAGGGAGATGCAGAAAGGAGGTCAGGAAACACAGGTGAAGTTGCTGCACAGACACATTCTTCAAGCAGATATTCATCCTGGTTGCCTCACTTTGGTGTCAACTAGTATCTCAGTAAATACCTTGACATTTATAAACCCCACAAACATAAAGGCGGCTCTATATACCAGCCCTTGAATTTAAAAAAAAAAAAATGTATCCAAGGGTGTGCTCTGCTTTCACACATGACTCAACATCACCCCCTGCAGGCTGTTTTTTGTTTCTTTTCTTTGGACTGACTTCCTTAAATGAAGTGCCTCCAGTGGGGCTAAATAAACAGGACGTGTGTTGAGTTGTGGACAGCATTGATTCACTCTGTGCAGCAGTCAGCACTGACAGAGGCTCCAGCAGGCAGGATGTCCTGTCAGCTCAGTGCTGTTGATGTGAACGATTTAACATGAACAAAACAGACTATATTCATTCAGTTCTCCTGGATTCTCTCTATCAGTCTAATTTGTTTTTTTACAAGGGATGCACACTTTTGAACTTTTGATGATATCCAATTTTAGGGTTATTTTAAAAGTCTTACATTAGAATTTCTTAAATCAGAGTCATGAATGCTTCGGAAAGTAAGTCCTATCTTCACTCATAAGAAGGTTAACAGTTTTTAGCGCTACATCTGAGTAAGCCTTTCTCTATCAAATCTACACTGTCTGGTTAGGGTTTTTTTAATTATTTTTTTAAGCAGAAACAAAGGCAGCATTTACAGACTGTTTATGAAAGCTGATAGAAATGTAAGATAAAGGAAATTTGGCTTCAAGATGAAATGAAAGGACAAAGAAACATGTTGGACAAGCACAATGAGCTAAGATTTGCAAAATAGGTTTAAACCACTAAATTCATAAAGCTAAGTGGTGCAAGAGAAATGTTACATGTTCTTTGTTATGGCCAATAAAGGACTTTTTCAAAGTTTTTAAATTTCAGGTTGAAAAGTGTGCAGCTAAGGTGCAATATGCAGATTTTTCCAAACATGTTTTAGCCAATACCAGAACATACAATTGTCTGGGCCTTGTACCAAGGGGCTTCAAAACAAAGTTCCTATAATTTTGCATCAAAATGAGGTGTATGTCTAAAATGCTCATTTTACAGGTGTACTGATAGCCTGGTAATGTCAGAGTCCATGCATTGAGGCTCTTGCCTCAGTGCAGGAAGTTTCTGTATGCCATACTTCTCTCTCTCTCCCCACTTTGAGACTCTATGCTGTCTCTCCATGATCAATAAAGCAAAAAAGGAAAACATCTTAAAAAAAACGTGCATTTTAAATGTCTAAATTGGACAAATACAGTAAGATTTCTGTTTTCATGCCACTGTTTGGAAAGATTCACACTTTTTTTGCTTCTTTTATACAGTATGTTGGACATGCATTTGCACAATTTGGACATTTTTCTCTCCTTTTTTGTTTTAAGAACCTTGAAGGAAAATCCTTGCATACTGACCAACTTGCACAAATGGGGCTTTTCCACTATGTTGAATCAGCTCACCTTGGCTTTTACTACTCAGTTGTTTTGGTTTGTCTTTAGGGATCATACCTAGTCTCTTGTACAGTTTTTTTTGTTTCACCTCCAGCAGGTATCCAAGTGAGCTGAGCTGAGACTTAATGAGGTGCAGAGTAAGGCCACAAGGTATCAACACAAAAATTAAATGCCTTCTGTTGACAGCACTGTAGTGCTGTATGACTCCAAGCGTTGCTTTTAAAGGTATATTGTTTTCCTGCTTGCAACTGTCTTTGGAACAAAATTCATGTACTATAGGTGACAAAAATCCACAAAGGGGCCAGCAGCTCTACCGAGTCTGTTTCCTCTGTTATAAGGATGCTACGGTAGTTTCACAAAGCCACGTCATGATGACCCTGCCTACCTTAAAGAGGAAGTATCAAAGTCCACACTGTAATGGAAAATGAAGTGCGTAGAATCCAAACTGTGTTGAATCGAGCCAAGTTGAGCAGATACCACAAATGGAAAAGCACCAAAATAAAATGGCGACATTTTTTTCCCCCAACTTTATTTATATAACTTTTTTAAACATTTGAACAAAACAAAAAATAAGACAGTGTGACAAAATACATGACATATATAGATATAAAATTAACCCTCCGTAACACGTCACATCTGTAAGTCATCCCCCCACCCTGCCCCATCCCTTATTAGGCCAAATCTTTGAAAAAAAAGGGAAATAATAAAAAAAATAATAATGTTAATGAGTAAATAAATAAAGAAATAAAACAGCAATAATAGCCATATAATTATGTGACCTCAACACTCAAAAATAGTTAAATAACACAAAATGTCAATCCTCTGGTTCAAATGAGAGATTAAGAGAATGTACAAAGTTCAAAAAGGGATCCTATGTGGTATAAAATAATTTCACCAAGCCTTTCAATGTAAACCTAAGCTTCTCAAGCTTTAAATTATAAAGCACCTCACGTACCCAACGAGAATGTGAAGGGGGACTGGGGAGTTTCCAATTAAGGAGAATCAGCCGACGGGCCAACAGGGTAGAAAATGCCAAGGCCTGCTTTAAATTTTTAAGGATACCTGTAGAAGGGGCAATGCCAAAAATTGAAGATAGACTGTTCGGGGCAACAGTGTAGTCATATGCCTTAGATAATGTATCAAAAACAGATAGCCAAAACAGCTTTAATTTAACACAAGCCCAGAACATATGTACATGATTTGCAGGAGAAGAATTGCATCTGCCACAGGAGTCGCTAACAGAGGGATATATTTTCACAAGTCTAGCGTTTGTATAATGCGCCCTAAAAACAACCTTACACTGAATCAATCTGTGTCGCGCACAAATTGATGACATATGGACAAGAGAGAGTGCAGTTTCCCATTGCTGTTCAGTTAATTTAATAGTAAGACTCTCTTCCCATTTATACAATGAGCCAAGATTTGCAAAATAGTTTTAAACCTGGAATAAGAGTCAGAGCCAAGTTTTTTTCAAAGCTGCAATATGCAGATTTTTCCAAACACGTTTCAGCCAATACCAGAACAAACAATTGTCCGGGCCTTGAGCCCCTATGAGCCTCAATACGAAGTTCCTATAATTTTGCATAAAAAATGAGGTGTACGTCTAAAATGCTCTTTTTACAGGGTCATTGTACCTTCTATGCGTGACTCATTATGCTCAGACCTGAAACTTCAGTCTTTAGCTCACACTTTTAAGTTAAAGACTGGGGTAAAACAAAGAACTAAATATGTTATTGGTTCTGTCTAAAACTCCACAAACTTAATGCTAATACAGTTCATTTGCCTATAAGTATGACCGATTAACTTACCTAAACATTGTATACATTTTCACATCTGCCATTGGTGCCCTCTTCAGTTTCAGGGTTGTTTTTTTTACTGACTTGGATGTTTATCCAACATTGCCCTTCCCTTTGCTGTTTACATACTTCAAATGGCTTCCTTCCCATCCTCTCTCATTTCCCTGCATCCCCCTCCCTCTCCGTCTAATTTTCTTGTCTCTTTCAACCCTTCCTTTGCCGCCCCAATCTTCGAAAGCTCTCTCCCCCTCTCTCTCTCTCTCTCTCTCTCTCTCTTTCCAGTAACGAGCCCCATGCTGAGCGGCGTTTGTGTAATTAAAATGCACACCATTCATCTGGGAGGAAGGGAGTCTCCTTAATCTGCGTCAACCCACATTCTAGCCTCTGAGGATTTGCTCATGGACGCACACGTACACACACACGCACACTTCCTTAGTTTCACTCCCTCTCTCTCCATTCCTCATTGTTTGAGCCCAGCTGTGCCCCGCCATGCCATATTTAGTGTTATGTACATGAATGCTAACACAGTGTCTGCGTTCTAACTGGTGTCTTTGCTGTAAATAAGAAGAACAGACTGTGTTTGCTTTATGTGAAATTAGCTTTTTCTGTTTCAGATAGTTTCAGATAGGCAGAAGTGGATGTTCACCCTCTTATGACTGCTGCTGCAGGACATTGGCTCTCTAAATGCTTTATCTCACTTTATTCCTAAAATACACCAAACACTTATTCTCAGTTAGCTTGTTACATTTATTTACCAAATGTATGAAAATATGCTCTGGAAAATTTACCTTCAAAGATTCTTTACCCTCCATGAGACAAATGCAAGTTGTCTGGTGCCTTATGCTCCAGGGGGTCTCAAACACAGTTAAAATGCACAGTTGGGCATCAAAGGTGAGGAAAACTTGCCCAAGATTTTTTGTCCAGATTGACAAAGAACTAAGTAATATTTGGACTGTTTTGGACAACAGATTTTATTTAGCTATTGTGCTAATTCTGGCAGATTTACATAGATGCTTTTGTGCTGATTTGTTGATTAATATGCCCGTTTCTTATTAAATAAATTTAATAAATAAGACAAACCTTGACAACCCTTTTGTCCTGTTAAGACAGTGTGAGGAGAATTGCTTGTGACTTAAAGTAGTCTTTAAGTAATTTAATCTTTGATGCATATCAGTGAAGTGGTATTAGTATCTGCTTCAAAAAGCTTCAGTGGTAAATGGTAGGAATCAGCAAATATGAAAATATTTACTGCATAAATACAAGCAGTACATATTGGCAATTCTGTGTGTTTTATTTTACAAAACAGTTGTTTAATCAGGAGGATTGATTTAGATTCAAAGATGTAGCTAACCTAATCTTTACATTGCTCAGTTTGTCAACAGGTTGTTACATTACGGTTTGTAGCTCTCAAATGGGCAGATAATGTTTGATTTCAAAGTCAAAAATATGCTGTTTAAACAATGTAAAAAAAAAAGCACTTTTAGTAATTTCCATATATCAGTATCAACTTAAATATGTTTGGAAATAAATATGTTTCTATCTTTTCTTTTTCCTCTTTCCAATTATTTTGCTTTAACTTAATTTTAGCAATGTATTAAGACAGTGCTCAGTAGATTTTGGTTCAAGATATTGCATATTGTGTGGAGCTTTGTTCTTTCCTTGCACTTTTCCAGCTACACCCACTTTTCCAGGTATTGCCAGTAGATTTGTGCAATTTGATTGCTAATTGACTATCTCAAAATAACTATAGACCTTTTAACAAACAAAATGGCAGAAGTCAAGGCGGGACTTAAGGCAGTCTGACAAAGCATGCACTAGCTATGCAACATTATCACTTAATGAAATAAAAAAATTCGTCTGACCATAGCAACTTTTGAAACAGCCTGTATGAATGTCTATTTCTGCCATAAAATTGTCTTTACTTCACGTGTAGTGTGTTTGTGATGTCTGGTACTTTGGTAGCCAGCCTCAAGAGGACCCTCGAGGAGCTGCAGTTTTTGCACTGGGCAGCCGGTTTCATTTTTCCACACTGTCACTGCTGCTTGGTTATATTTAGTTTTTCATGTACTAACTTGTTTTATTTGACCTTACGTTATTGTTTCTTGGCAATTTGGTTGGAAACATTTGTATTTGAGTGCATGTAACAGTGACTGAACTCTAAGTTTAGAGTCGACAAGAAAACAATATCATCATTCTGCTGTTTACCTAAGTACAACACAGTCATGGTGCTACATTTTAAGGCTATACAAGTATATCTCTTGCTCATATATATAATATGTACAACAATACACTACCTTCAGTATTAAGTGTTGTAATACAAAGCTTTGGTACCTAGTAATTATATGCAGTTTTTTTCTGAGCTGTGATGGAAACACCTTTATATAAACTGACTCATTTTGCAGTAAATTACAGATTACATTTTTGCACTTTGATTCAATCAGGCAGCCTCTTTTTAGCAATTTAGAAAAGGTAAGTTGTTTTGAAGAATCTAAGAGCCTAATAAACAAAATATCAAGACTACCCTGGTTGAGGCTAATTGCGAAGCTAACCCCTTACACCAGGGGTTATCAACTACATTTGTACAAGGGCCAGCTTTTTCTTAACACATGCTATGTGGGCCATATTTGTAAAAAAAAAAAAAGAAAATGAAACAATGCAAATACTTTGCTGTAATATTTTTTTAATGAATTTCTTAGCCTTTAAAAGTGAGATCAGTCCCTGATGATGTTCAGGGTGGCAGATGGAAAGGTTTGGAGGGCCCAATGTGGTCCAGCGGCCACCAGCTGGTGATCACTTCCTTACTTTTTCTAAAATCCCAAAATAAATTGTTAATATTTGGGCAAGCTGACCTATTTTTCTTTACCTACCTTGACAGCATTGCCATCATTTTTGTGCAACTTAGCCAGTACTCCCTGACTTTTGTCTAAACATCTGACTCAGTACCATCTGAATCAGTACCAACATGTCCAGTAGCTAACAAACCAAATCAAACCACAGATTTTGGTGCCTCATTTCAATACCATTCACTAAATATTAGAGCCAAAGAAGCTGAACCTTCTTTTCCTTCTCTGCGCTGCATCAGTTAAGCACCTGTATCAGAAAAACGCAGTCAGAACCCAGCCCTAATTAAGAGCCCCTCATAAAGTCTAATATTATCTTGATACGCAAATAATAGCAAAATTTATCTCTATAAACCAGGGAGGGGACCACATATTAGTCTCTGTGTCGGGCCTCTAAATTGCCTGCCTCTATGGAAAGTCTAAGAAGTTTGTTTTGAAGAAGTGAATCCTGGAGTTCATCCCATTACAGCTGCTTCTTAAGAAACTGGGTCTCTCCCTGCTTTACTTCTTATAATTCATGTAACACATCAAAAAGTCATTTTCAGGGAAGCCTCATACCTCTATTTCCCAAAATATTCTTCAATGTGCGCCTGAGAACTTTTCTCCAGAGGTTTCTTACCCTCCGTGAAAAGGATCAGGATGACTTAGGAAGCTTGTTGCCACTGTTAAGACCCTGCATGTCTCCCATGAGTTCTTCATTTTACTGCAGTTCCATTTTTGGTCACTGGGGAACGTGTCTGTGCTGTGTATCTAAGTGTCACGGTATGTTCCCTTGGCAGAGGAGGGCTGACACACCTCTGTGTGTTTGTGTAGTGTGTGGATGGGCCAGATCATGTCTGACACAAAGAATTTAGTGAGCAAAGGCAGTCCTGTAGCTTCGTGTGTCTTTATTTAATGCTTAGTATTACAGTCCTATAAGTCTGATGATAAATGATCTGATGACTTTTTTAATCTGAAATACTTTTGACACTCATGTTGGAAGACAGGTCTCACATGAGTCACTGCCTCACAGGATTTGCATTTTATGTAGCCTGGGGTATGTGTTTTAGCCGAATTCAGTTCAGTAGCAGCAGATTCTTTATGAGTGGGGTTAAAGCCAGTGCAGCACCAGAGTTAAGTTGATTAACATCTCTGGTGTAAACCATCTGGACTAACATCTGTTGACTTCACCAGCTGCAGGGGAACTTTGTTCTGACATCAGCATCAGAAATGTACTGAAGCCTTGATTATTTCCCCAAAGTACATCAGAAGAAATGTAATTTATTCTGTGGCCTGTTTTCTGTTCCTCCTAAATAACTGTTGGAACGTGTTGATCTAAAATCCTTTAAGTTTGTTTTAGAGTGTGTCTGTCAGAGTTGGGTTTGGTTAATGCTGTACAGGAAGTACAGTGTCTCTACCAAACTTAACTGTAAGGGTCAGTGGCCACTAGCTAGGTCATGTAATTTTTACTCCAAAAATAGTATTCTGTGCCTTTCTCTTAGAGAGATGTTTGGTTATGAGTAGTATGGGGGGCACTGTACCTTTGCTTGCTTTGCTTTTTTGTTTGAAGTTGGGATGTTGTGTGAAATGTACATAAAAACAGAACACAATGATTTGCGAATACTTCTCAATAGATCGATCATGTTGGGCAACTTTGGTGACAAAGTGGGACAGATAAATACTTTTCTCTTTACCAGAAGGCCAACTCGTTCCAAACAATATAAACATTCGACATTAGACTTTTGTCTTTATGCAGATTTAGCAAAAAAAAAGTGAGATTTTTAGGACCTGATATATCAGCATTTATAGGCGAATTTTAACTTTAAACTTAACAAGCTAAACAAATAAATTAAACCTATTTAAGATCCTTTAAGTGCATTAATGATATTACTTACCAGGTACTAAATATCTAGTTAAATTTTAGTTTTGCAAATACATATAAAATTTCTCACAAAAAATTGTTACAGAAACAAGTCAATTACTTATGTAGATTTATTGTAAAATAAAATAAAATTAAATTAAATGCCAAATATTGGAGATCAGCATTCATATAAATTTTGGTGGGAAATGATAAATATGTAGAAAAACATTAACACTTATTGTTTGTTTTTTTTATGCAGAAGGATGTGGAAACTGCATTAAAATCTGTAATTGTAGCTTTCTAAATATTTTCTCTTCATGTTTCCTTGTTTTAAGCATAATTGAAAGTGATTTGCGGGCACGTTGCATGAGATGTAGAGCTGCATGTCACCCCAGGCCACCAGTGGTCCATCCCTCATTTGATGAAGTCCTCAACATATAAGCAGAGGCTTCATGATGAGCATTCACCATAGAAATATGTATAACATCTCAAATTTTTTGAGACAAATTAAGAAGACTAACTTTTTATTAAAAGTTAATACTTCTTACCTTTTATGAAGAATTTAGGATATGCAGATTTTACCTGTTTGATTAGGACCAAAGTACAACAGCCATGCTTTTAAACTTTTAAAGCTGAATGCATCTACCTACTGACAGCCCCTCAGATAAAATGATGCAGGTTTAGTAGCCAATAAATCACTTTTTGAGGATTTCATTAAGGACATGTTGCTAACACAACTATTATATCGAACATAAAAAACAGTAACAGTGTGTTTATTGGAGTCTGTTACAGCTGGCATGCCCTCTGTGATTTTTATTTCTACACTTACCATACTTGATGTTGTTCTGACAATACTGATCAAAACAACCATTTATTTCCAAACGTTCATGTATCTGGCATGTATGTAAAATAAAATACATCAGTATTGTGTGTCTCATTTAATTAAGTTTGATACTGCAGTGATGCAGTATTTGCAGTCATTCAGCCTCAGTTGAGATTGACGTGATGAGCGTAATCAGCATTATAAGAAATTGTTTTAAAGCAGAAGTCTGAACAACTTGGTTTCTAAAAAAGGAATTCCTCATAAATAAGTTCACAAACTCACTGACTTCCCCGTCCAAAGCGTGAGAAGTTGAGCCTTGAAACTGCCCCTCTGAGGGTACCTGTCTGTCTGGAGCACCTGTGAATGATCGGTTTCATCATACTCCATACCTGGTAGGTGCTTCGGAGACTGAGCCTCTTCACTCCTCTAGGTTTATATAATCCACATCCCTGCACTGAGCTGGCTTCAGCAGTGTAAACAGCAGGCTGTGCTGAATCCATCAGAGGAATGTGTTGGGCTTCTGTGTCCAGAACGAAGTCTCTGGTGTGAAACCCTGTCAGCAGGCATGTCAGCTATGCAAATAGTGCCAATGTGAAGTTGGGCCAAGTGGGTCTGGCATTGATCTGGCTCTGGTTCTGCTGTGTCTCCTCTCAGTCTGGACTGCATGACAGTCCAACGCGCCTCTGCACTGATGACACTATGGTATGCAGAACTAACCTTCATCTATGCTGAACTTCAGCTGGTAGAAGATAATATGTAATAGTTGATGACTTTTCTTTGACTTTTTTAAAAAATATGAAATCAGTGCTTTTCCACACAGGTCCACCTTCAGTCATATCTATTGCTTTACTAATGTTTAAAAGTATAACTGATCCCAAGTTTAATCTTTTTCGAACATTTAAAAAACTATACTGTTTGATCCTCTTTTATTCCTTTGCAAGTGAAATTTATGTTTTATGACTGCTTAAGTAGGTTTACAGTCACCTATGTTCAAAAAAACCTTCTAGTTTTCACATACAGAGAGCCCCTGATCCACCTATATTCCACCATGTTGTCAATAACTCTGTATTCATTCCATATTCTCTGCACTGGGCACTGCAGACGTAAGACATCACACTGGTAGGTTAGTTCATGGGGCCCTAGGGGATGAGATGTTTTAAGCAGCTAACAGTGCCATAAACAGTGGGAGGATTTCTTGTCTTTTTGTCGTTTGCTGAGAGACAAACTGACTTTGATCAGTAACTGTAGTGGAAATACTGTTTCAGGATTTTAAATTCCCTTACACTTCTAGTCACTCAAAAAATAAATATGATTACTATATAAGTAACTAATTACTAACCATCACTGGTCAAATGCTAGCTCCTAAAAACCTGATAAAATTAAGTGTGTGAGTCAAACCCAAGCACAGTGCTGTCAGTGTGAAGGAGGGGCTGATTGTACCTTTATATACCTTTTATAATACCACTCCCTCCGCTGGGCATGTCTCTGTTGATAAGAGGCTCTGCTTACTTTTGACTCTCCCCATTTCACAACCGTGTGCACTCCTCGTCTGCTTTGCCAAGACATCTTGGCCCTCAGAGACAGTTTTCAGCAGGGAGACATTTGCGTGAGTAGTATCTCTTTACTTGAGCTTTTAGGCTGTAAGGTCGGAGAGCTGACATCAACGTTAACCCCTCCTTATCCTTCCCACTCGGACCCTCTCCGCTTCTCTGCTTTCAATGGAGCCCCTTTCTCACCCTCCTCCTCCCCCCTGGCTCTTGCTCTCTTAAGCTGATGGTAGAGTTAAGGAAGGCAGTTCCTGCCTGGCAGACAGTCTGTTTGGGTTGCCCTCTTCCTCTTCTGTTTCTTCTTCTTTCCCTGTTGTATCTCTTCACCTTCCTCGATGTAATGTGTTGTTTCTTTTTAAGGTATGTTCTATCTCAATGATTTCACCTGAGTTTTTGTCTGCCTTTCTGCTTTATGATTTTGTATGGCTTATTAACATGGTTGATTCTGCTGTTTTTATTATTAAGATACTCTTTTTCATTTGAGTTTTAAGAATTTTCTATTGGCCTTGCTACAATAAGGAACAAAACTAATGTGATGTTCATAATCTGTTTCTGATATCAGTTTGTTTTTTTGATTGCTCTGGACTCTTTCATAAGTTCACAAACTTAATTTAAACAGCTTCAACATTACTACTACTGTCATAGTGTGGAAATGGTAGCGGTATTTGAAATGTTTTCCTGCTAAAAGATACTCTTTGCACACAAATGCAAATTAACCTTTCTAAACTGAAGTTCACCATAGAGAAACGAAACCCCTGCTGTGGTGAGTGAGCACGCTAAAATAAGCCCAAGTATTCAGTAATACAGTCTGAGCTCTTCTTTAAATCCCTCATAATGTTATGTGTCCTTCTACCCACTGGTTAGGACTTCTAAATAAGTGGTTGTTTTCTTCCTCTCAAAATCCCAAATGACCCCTCATGTAGGGGCAGGTGCTTGCTGACAGAAGGTAAATATATACAGGTATGACCTGGACACAGACTTGACAGTGGCTTCTGGATTTAAGACATGACATGACCGTGGGCAGACCAGGGTCAATGAGTAACCAAAGGAGCGGCCGTAGCGGTCTGAATGATTCAGCTTTTACAACTCCCCCTCACCTGATGTCACTGTACATGGGGCTTTGAATGGTTGTGAAAGAGGCTGTTATTGTCTCAGCTGTTGTTTGTGGAACTTGCAGGAGCTGCTTGGCATTTGAACTGTTAATATATAGATATGCTTTCAAGAATCTGACCCGTGGATGGTTTTTTAAGATCTATTGATATATTTTTCTTTTTTCAAAGACGTATGGGGTAAAACAATCACTTACATGCATTTGATTCATGTTGATGATACAGAAAAAAATAAATGTAAGGCTTAATGCTCACTTAAAAGATTTTGTACTATAGGAGCTTTAAACTGTAGTTTTCTTTTTCACCACATGATAATCCTTATGAAATATTTTGTCTTAATGGTCAATTAAAGGGATACAGAATACTATCAGCCTGATATATGTATCAAAAGATATTAGCCAAAAATAGTGGAGATGCAATATTGAATTATGTCAATATCCCATATGCTTTTATTTCCAAAATCGATATCACTGATGCCAGTAATTGATTATTTTAATCAAACTGCTATATAATAACTTACAGTTGTTAGATTTTGTGTGAAAGATGTGTGAAATATGGATATTAAGGGTTTTGTATAATTTAAAGATGGTACTTGCATCTCGGCTAACCTGTCCTGCTAACATATTAATAGAAGTTCTGTGTAATGTCTTTTTTATTATTATTATTATCAGTAGTAGTAGTACCAACATTTGGATCAAGGGCTTTCAAACCATTTGGCTGCATATCCCTTAAAGTAATATTTTCATAGACAGGGGACCACCACTGTCAGTTGTAGGAGCATTAAAACCCACATGCATGGGCTGCACATACAGAACTTACAAGGCTGTCGGTACTCCAGTTTTACTCCAATTTAGTCCAAAACTCCAATTTGACTTTTTGTACAAGCTATTAAAATATTAGGTCAAGTCTACTGTTTTGATTCATTTCACACCTCTTTTGTTGTTGGAAGACATCTTTGGATCCCCCTCTCAGAGGCTCCTGACCTCCCCAGTGGGATCACTTCTCCTATTTTAGGAACCACTGAGCTGGACAGTTGAATGTGTGTGGCACTCAAGTCCAAAACAAACTTTGTGAGGAAAATTTTGTTGAAGTATTTTCTTGGGACTTCCAGTATTGATAAAAAGAACGGATGGGGTGTCTAGTTTATGCGAACCACAGAGGCGAAATATTGCAAATGTGCTCTAAATCATTTGTTCTTTCAAAAAACAAATCAACAACTCAAATTCATTTTTTAAAAAAGTGTGTTGTAGCTTGGACCAGCAATAAAACAAAGTGTATGATCAAACAAAAAGAACAACAAAATCTTTATCTTTAGAAAGTAACACATAACCATGGAAAAATAACTTTAAGAAGACACTGAGGTAAATATATATTAAGATCTAAAAGAAGAAAAAAGTATGTAACATGGCAAAAAATTAAGTGAACTGAAATTCATAGATGTACTATGTCCACATCATGGACTGTTTTCCACAGGCTCTCTTTCACAACCTTCTGAAAACAGCCTCACAATGCACTTTGGGTCCTGCCATTTAAGAACCACTGCCGTAAATCCACATTTTCTTGGAGAATTTGATTGCAGATTTGTGTCTTCCTTTCACATTGGCATTTCACAGCAGTATTTTTATACTCAGTGGATAGCTACCTTGTTGGAAGTGTTTCAGAGCTCCACACTATTTGACATCAGTACAGTGTCCCTCAACATCATCCCCAAATACATTTAGCTTCAGACCTGCAATGTTAAAATCTCTGTTTTCTGTTTCCACAGATGCTTTGTTGGCGGACCTTGAGTCCACAACATCCCACATTTCCAAGCGCCCTCTCTTCCTGTCAGACGACACTGCCTACTCCATCCCTGTTGGGGGTCCAATGCAGCAGGACAGCTGCTCTCCCTCACAAGTCCCACAAGCTCCCTCTGAACAAAATGGACTAGATGAAACAGAGGTATTGAAACACATACTTATCATTTTGTATTATGTTGAAAATATATGAACCTCTCTTTGTTTCATTTATGAATAAGCTCCTCAAAGTAGTTGCTTAATTTGTAAAATATCTTCTGTAATCTCTGACTTGACTTTACTTTTCTTCTTCAGTCCTTCAGTCCAGCTCAGAAAAGTCCCTGGTCAAGAGAAAGCAGCAGTCCAACCCAACCCAGTGGTGAGGAGGACCACGTTTACAGGTAGGATGTCAGTACATGATACATTGATCAAGGAACAATAAAAAAGTTTCTCAATAAGTGTGTTTTCGTGATCACAATCATCCAACAACTGGGAATAGTCAAGTATTAGTAATATCATCATTTTATGCATTTACATGCACTTCAGACAAAGATCCAGGCATTCAGGGACACATTGGATGCTGCCACGGAGTCTGTGCTTCTGTGCACTTCTATGGGCACCTGGCGCACTTTGCTCAACCACATAGTGGATGCCCAGAACCCTGCAGGTTGGACCAGACCACGGGGCCGACCGCATGCATCATGGAGGGGTCAGCTCAAAGGATATCTGAAGTGTTGAAACATGGGACACAGCTTTTAGATCGTCGAATTAAAGTTTACTCAAAGTATTGCTAATATTTTACTGTTTTATATATCACATTGAAAACACATTTATGACATACTTAATTCAAAGGTGTTTTGCCAAGAACATGCGTTTTATTTTCTCTATATTATCAAAACAATTTTAATTCATTTGGACAGTTTATCAGGTTTTGTAGCACGGGTCCTGCGGGTGTTGGTCGGCGGGTGGGGCTTGACTTCTCTTAGGTAATTTACAGAGGCCTTGAGGGGAAAATCTTGGCTACCACCTGTTTAAAGGACTAAAGCAGCAGTGAATCTGTTAAACATTTCTTTTAAACCACATGTTGACATCTCTGTAGACACATTTTTAAAGTAGTGTGGCCTTTTTTGTATCCTCCCACTGAGGCGAGGATGGTTTTCCTATCTTTCATTTTGTCAAGCATGAAATTTGTTTTATCCTCACTTTGAACATGCTGCTTCACTGTAGTTACCATGTTTGCTGTGTCTTTCTCTTTTTTCTTCATCTACTGTTTGCACAGATAAAGTAGAAAAAAGAATCATATAAAATGTTCTACATGCACTGAATAAAACTGATTATTGGACCAGAAGCAGGGAATGTTAATCCAGTTTTTCATATTCTGATATGGGCTCTTATCTGATAAAACATTTGCAACTTACTCAATCAGGTAACTCGTGAATTCTGATGATGATGGGTTTATTTAGGGGTTAACTTACTCGATAATTTGCATCCCTTGATGCACAGGAACTCTCTAGGAATTCTTATTGATTTACCTGGCACTGTAGAAAAACCTTCACCTTGTTTTTCTAATTCTATGTAACCCTAAATCAAAGCAAGAAATGTTTTTATTTTAAGTGTTTATCTCAATGATGAACCAAAGACTTTTCCCAAGTGACAGCAGTCTAAAGATGTATCAACGATTTATGTTCATGTTAGTAATGAACAATGTTTTCTCCTTTCTGTTGGTACAGTTTCCCTAACAAGCAGAAGAACAGTGACTCATCGTCTGGTGCCATGAACTCATCTTTGGGCAGCAACCTGTCTGAGCTGGACCGCCTGCTGTTAGAGCTCAATGCTGTCCAGCAGAGCACCCCGGTCTTCCCCACAGAAGGTACACAGAAACATCATTTCAGCCATATATTAAATATATTTATGCTTGTATTCAGATACCACTACACAGCTTTTCTTCTACACAAATGTTTTTTAGTTTGGGATTTTTTTGTTTTTATTATGTTTTGCTTTGCTTTCTATATTTCTGTTCTGGTTTATACACCAGTATGTAGAAGCTCTTACATCGAAATGATATTTTTCAATGCAAATATATAATTATTATTGTTGTACATGGATTTTAAACTTTACTGTTTACCTAAAAAACTGAAAAATACTAAAGAGCATTATTATTATTTCTTGATTAATATTTCAAATTATAGTTATGTACTTGTAATCATGCTCAAATTTGAGTGTAAAAAGGTGAATTCAGTTTGAAATTCTTCATCCTGTTATAACAGTAACATTTTCAGTTTTAAAGATTTTTTGATTGCTAAAATATTTTGTCTTCTCATTTTTATGACAGGTGGTCTGATAAATTAGTTGAACACTGTGTGCGTTACTAAGTCTCTGTATGAAAGTCTTTTTTATTGTATGAGCTGTAGTTACTTTTTGTAAACACACAATACTTTTTCATATTGTAGTTCTTTCTTGTGGGGCCATCATTTGTATTTTGTTTTTAGTGAAAAGATGTTTTGCACATTTTAAATTTTATTATTTTATTAGTTTCCATAAACAAAATTAACCATTTTTGCTTTTTATTAAGTCTACTTATGCATTGTTATATTCAGTTTGTTATTTATACAAAAGCACTAGATTTTTTTTTTTTAAACAATAACCTTAATGGCCCCTGGCTGTTCTTGTTTTTTTAATTATGTGAAATTAAACCATGATGTGATTTAATGAAAAGTAATTATTTTTAACAGAAGAAACAGCCCCTCCGCTGCCTGTGAGCAGCACCATCCACCATATTCATGAAAATGGAGTCTCAAACACAGGCAAGGTAGCTCCACCAGTCATGGAGAAGCCTAAACGTTGTGCTGTAAGTCGAGGGATAGAGGATGTACGTCCAAGTGTTGAGAGCCTTCTGGATGAGCTGGAAAGCTCTGTTCCCTCACCCATGTAAGTGACAGATTATTCAAGTTTTATAAAATGGTGTCTGTGTCAACATAGTTATACAAAAAACTACTGTTGCTTTGAAGAGTTAGATTGTCATTCAAAGTGTATGCTCAGTTTCGGTCTTTTTGTTTTTAAGTCCCACACCATTGGTTGTGTCAGATGAACAAACAGACGGACAAGAGGAAACACCAGCACAGCAGCAAGCCAGGATGTCTGCATCCTCTGCCACGAGGGAGCTGGACGAGCTAATGGCCTCCCTGTCTGACTTCAAGGTCCAAAGCAATGTGAGTATGATTAACAAGTTGGTAGATTTAGTGCCAAGAGAGACAGGAGGTGTCTTTTTGGAATTCAGAAGCTGTTTTGTTGCCCAACAGTTGATTGAACAAAATTTACTTTGTCTAATTGTATTATCTGGCTTTTTTATATTTTTTCTGTCATGATGTTAAATGGTTCACTGCTGCTGGAACCAAGACAACTCTTACATTTTGTTGTTCCTCAACTCAACTTGGCTGGATTTAACTCAGTTTTGGTACTTGGGGCTTCATTTTCCAGTACAAAATATACTTTTATAGTACCTTATAATGATGATAATAATGATAAGTAGGTGTGGACCTCTTTGTGTGGCACAAAACTGCAGTGGCATCCTAACAAAATAACAATAGAGGAAGAAGAGGTGATAGTGTTGCTTTATTTAGGTCTGAAGTCACAGAAAGGAGATGAGTTTTGTTCCAGAGATGCTACTAACAGCAAAATAATATACTTGTTAAAGCAGAAGAGAGTTTGAGAGTCAAACAGCATTATAACGCATACAGCAGAAGGCGTTTCATTTCGGGATCAGACATCCCACTTGTGATACCTGAGACAAATCTCAAAAAAGCATTTTGCTCATCCACTCATAAAGAACAATTGTGGAGGCAAGCAAATAGGTTTAGCAAACACTGAATGCACACTTTTAAAAGTTATAAAAGGTGATGGAGTTTTCTTGATTTTTAGTTTTACGCCATACATAAGGAATTTTCTTACAACTTCATATAAGAGTCTCAAAACAAGAAAATTTAAATCTATAACAATGGTAATACTCATGCAACAGAGTGCTTGTTCTGTAACAATTATCAATTTTGAGGTATTCCTTGATTTTAGTCGGTCCTCTACACAGGCTACAGTGTGTATTAGGTGGTGTCAGTGTTGAAAGTAATAGATTACGTTTCTATGATACAAACTGAGAAAACTGACACATTAGTGTACTTTCAGGTTACCAAAAATTAAAACCTTTCTGCTTATCATTTTGAGATTTGGCTTTAAACATGGCACACAGATAATGCACTTCTCTTTATGTTGACTGCATTGCTATTGTGGCCTCACTTAATGACAGATAATCAGACTTGATAACCTAAACAGCTCCTCTTATGCTTGTAAATGAACAGAGCAGAAACACCCTGTCCTACAGACTGTGCGTCAAACTGTTTCATTGAAACAACGGTGCACCACAGCTGACTGTATAAATATTATTATTATATAACTTCGATTTCATGGGGATGTTGTTCTTTCTACTTCATCCTAAAGTCCAACGTAATAGTGACATTTCCACATTGCTGTCCTCTCTTACATATATTTTGCTGATCTGCTAACTTTGCACCCACACACACGGCTTGTTTAGCTCTGTTGCACGCAGATCATCAAGTAGGAAGGAAACAATGCTGTTTTGTTTCGCAGCAATAGGTGTAAAGTGATGTGGGGCATATTTTTGTGAAGTAACACGTTACTTTTATGGAAGAAGTGCCTAATAATGAATTACTTGACTGAACTAATGCAGTTAATTATTTTACTGTATAAGTAATTAGAGTACTCCCATGGATTACTTTGTAATGTGATACCCTCAACACTGGCTACTGCCTCCCTTTTTTTTAAGTAAGCTAAAACAATACTTGTTACACTTTTTTTGTTATATTTTGGAAAGTTTAGATGGATTGAGAAGGTCAGGAGATTGTAATAAGATCAACCCAACCCTTCCCTCTCTGCCACACAGCCTTCATTTTACTCCTTTCATTCTCACTGTTTTTGTTTTTCTCTTGTCTTCCTCTTTTCTTTTCCACTCTGTGTGTCCCGTCTCTTTTCTACCTTTTCATCACGGCATCTGCATCTGTCTTAGTCTGGTTCTCAGTTGTCAGTGAATCAGGAGGCAGTTGTAGACCTCTCACTTCCTGCTGGTTCACCAGTTGTTGAAGCAGTGACCACCCCATCTGTAAATCATGTTATTAGTTCAGCGGATACACCTCTACCATCTTGTGCTGAAACCCCGTCCTCTACCCCTCTTCCCCTGGAGCTCCACATAGATGAGGATGGTGGTCCAGCTCCTTCAGCTGGTTCCACTGTGGTGGTTTTATCGTCCAAGAGCCTTCAGTACTCCCAGGTCCAACAGATTGAAGATGGTGTCAGTGTAACTGCTGAGATCTCTACATTGGAAACCGTCAGTATCTCCAGTGCTATAAAGCTCCCTAGTCCAGCTGAAGTCTCTGAAGGCAAAGTTTCAAGCCCACTTGGAAAGAGCCCAAGTCCAGAGAGTGTTAAAAAAAGTCCCAGTCCTGTAGTCACCCCCAAAAGCTCCAGTCCAGTTGTTTCAAACAGCCCTAGTCCTGTTCCTGTGTCATCAAAACCCAGTCCCATTATAAGAGCTAAAAGTTCAAGCCCCCCTGATCTTCAATGCCCCAAGAGTCCAAGCCCAGTCCCTAAAAGCTGCAGTCCTGTTGCTGTCAGTGGTAGTCCAGAGTCACCTGCAAAAACAACAAGTCCAGTAACAGTCCCAAGACTATCAAGTCCAATTCCACAAAGTGCAAGTCCAGTGACAGTTCCCACCATTTCTAGTCCTATAACCATCCCAAAGAGTGCTAGTCCTGAAACAGAGCCAAAGTGTGCCAGTCCAGTGGCAATTCCCAGACTTTCAAGTCCAGTCACTGTCCCTAATATTGCCAGTTCTGAGGGTTCACCCCAGACTTCTAGCCCTGATAAACTGTCAAAGAGCTCAAGCCCGGTAGTTCTCCCAAGACTTTCAAGTCCAGTACTAGCTGTAAAAACTGAAACTTCAGTTCCCAAGAGTCCAGTCATCAGAAAACTTTACAACGTTCCAACCACCAGCAGTCCCAGAGCTTCACCAGTTTCACCCACACCTGCATCCAAAAGCCTGTCCCCCCCTCCATCAGAGAGGCATGGGGGTGACATTCTGGATTTAACTTGGCCATGCCGGGAGCCTTTACTGGACGATGCTCTGGACAAACTCTTAGCCCCAGACAATCAGCCATCTGCCAGTGTTATGCCTGGGATGGAAGACAGATCTTGGGAGGAAGAGGATGGAATTTACCCTGAACTTAGCCGAGAGGGGACTCTTACACCCATGACTGAGTCCAGCTGGATTGACGAGTGCTTCACCCCCTCATCCTGCCCCGGGACACCAGATGCAACGCTGGACCTGCCCACGCAGCAGCCCTCTGCTGTTGAGCGACTCTCTGCTTCTGGCCAAGTAGGACACATCAACTCTGACTCTCCCAAAATAAGCTGCTGGCATACAGTTAGGCAGGCTGTATTACCCCATGGGGTCTCACTATTATCTGGCCATGTGGCCTTAGACATTAATTATGTCTGACAACAAGGGCAGAACCGCTCAGTCAGATTGTTCTGCCAGCATGTGGCTCTAGTTGCCTTAACAAGCTTGTTTTGGGAGAGCAGCTCCAACAAAAATCAAGGAGCTGTGAAAAAGAAAAAAATACATAGTGTGCTGAGAGAATTTCCTCAGCCGTTGTGGTGTGATGCATGTGGTGTCATTGCATAGCAATTGCAAAATGCCTTGAGGGAGAAATCTCCCTTTAGAGACTGTATTTGTGGCTGATGTTGAAAGCTTCACTGAGAGGATGTTTCTGCATGCCCATACTTGCTTCAGTCAGACTTCGCCATGTTAGTCACGGGGATTGGCCTGTCATGTTTTTGCAACCCGTGGATGATGCACAGAATGTGTTTTTAATCACTGATGGTGTCATTCTGGCAGCAAAAGCCTACAAAAGCTGTTTAAAGAACTTTGCCTCTCACACATTTTTGCCTCGTTTTGTCAGTTGCAGACTTGCAAGATGTTATGAAGGGCCTGTGAGGTTATGACATTTTTGTGTGGCATGCTGAGTTTCCTGCAAAGTTTTAAGTAGAAGTAGAAAATAAATTAGAATGTGATGGAAAGCTATGCATAACTTTTTTGGGCAAAATTGAATTGGAAGGACAAGTGCTTGAGAAAACGTGCCAAACAATATTTTCCTTGAGCCAGTGCTGCTTGAGTGATTGTCCCTCTTTAATGAGACTCTCTGTGCCTTGCCTGCTTGTTTTTGCAACTGGACATGGACTATCTGATGAATTGCACTTCCTCGTACCATCCACTCTCTAGCTCAAGTCAGTAATCCGCCGCACCAAAGAGACCTCCAACGTGCATCCCATGTACAAGGACGGGATGTTGCGGCGTAAAATGGGACCGATCATCGTGAATAAGAGCAACTCTCAAGACAAACTGATTGAGGAGCTGCAGGGGAAGCTTGGCATTGGAAAAGTAGAGCGCAGGCGCAAGCAGCAGCCAGATGATTGGCTGACAGAAGGAGTTATTGTCATGTCCAACCCACAGCGAACACGGGAAGCCCAGCCTGCCGTGGATAAGGTAGACTCAGATGGAGTCTGTACTTTGTACCTCTATCTTTGAACAACCTTAGACTATTTGTTCAAATTATATCTACTCTGATGGCTGAGCTAATTTTAAATCAATCAAGAAATTAACTGGCAAGTATTAAATATAGATAGACATTTTATTGGTCTTTGGCATCTTTGAACACTTAATTGTATTTTACCATTTCTGTCCCGTAGTCTTCCCTGTTTGCTCCATTCTCATGTCCTTTTTTCTTTTTTTCTCTGTTTTGTGTTTGCTCTCCTCTCTCTCTCTGATCTTTTCCTTTTCCTCCCTGCCCTTCAGAAAATCATCATCCCTCCAGAATCACCTGCCCCGCAGAGAAAAGTTCTCCCCCCTCCACAATCTCCCCCAGCACCCAAAAAGCCACCCCCAGTCAAGCAGACTCCTCCACCACTTCCTCCTCCCCCTCCAACCCCTCCCCCTCCTAGAGAACCAACCCCTCCACCCCCAAAGGAGCCCACTCCTCCTCCTCCCAGGGATCCCACGCCTCCCCCTGTCCAGCCTCCCCCGTCACCTAGCCCCCCTCCCAAGCCCGTCACGCCTCCTCCGCCTCCCAAGGTCTTTGTATCAGTGGGTTGTCAGACTGATTACGACCCCATCTTTCCTCCATTGCAGGCACGCATCACCTTCTTTCTTTTTGTCTCACACTCTTCTTGTTTTCTGTCAGCCACTTTGTTTCCACTTTGGGTGTTTTATTGGATCATGTGACTCAACTGGTTCAAATCCGTACCATTGCAGGACAGTTTGTATGCAGGCACAACTTTTTTGGCTCTGATTTAAGCCACTAGTGTCAACTGATGCTAGATGGCATCTGCTGAAAGCTTTGTTAGAAATCCAGTCAGTCCATGTTGTGAGTGGTGCTGACATCCAGGGTAGAAAGACTGAGCCTCTTTTCTAATTCTGACATCTGACGGCGCCAGCGACTGTGAGCTCAGAGTGCAGTACAAAGTTTAAGAGCTTAGAGGAGAGAGGAGTGTAACCCCCATGTTCCCGTTACACTAACTTTCCTGCCATGAGCAGGAATGGTATGCTTGCAGTGACACTGACACCCAATCTGCCACATGACAGCACAGTTACCAGCACAGTAATAACGTCTCCCACAGGACTTCCGTCAACAGGTCCCACTGGGTTAGAGAGCAGCATGTTGATGCTGAATGCCAAGTCACAGCAGCTCTTTCAGAGGTCTTTTGTTGAAAAGCAGGAGATCAAGATGAGAGTTAAAGTCTAAATGGCAGTCAAAGGCCAGTGGCCGTTTTATTTGTGTGTTTGCGAGGGTGAGATGCAGCAGAGATGCTATTTTTTCTCCCACTGGAATGTAAGAGTCATGAAGCTCCAATAACCTCACCATCTGAGACGCTTGCTTACATTTCAGGAGCCAGAGACATTCACTCACACAATTTTGATATCAGAGAGTTATCACAAATGTCTCCAGGTTAGGGATGATGGAAACACATTTTGTCCTGGATAGCTTTATATGGCTCATTTTAGTTCTGACCACGTATTCCAAGGAGGCATCTGAAGTAAAACAAGAGCAACACCTCTCAAAATTTTCAGTGTGTGTTGATCTTTCTAGAATTGCCCCTCTTCTGCAATAGGATGAAAATTAAAGTTTAAATGAGCAAGCATGTCTCTCTCTTACACCAGCAAGCCTGTCTAAAGGTCCTTAGTTTGCCTCTTAAGTTAAAAATCTTCATCTTTTGCAAACATGGCAGTTACTTTTTACTCTCTACATCCCAGGGATAAATTCTGAGCAAATATTGATGTTGGCAAAACAAAAAAAACAAAATTCAAAAACAACTTTGAGAAGTAGTAGTCGAGGGAGACCCTGTGACTCCTACTGAACTCTTCACCGCTTGACATTTAATACTTTTACGGCTTACAAGATGATAAAAAAATATGAAGGCTGGATAAGTAAAGAAAAATCTCTCAGTCACAAAAGGTCTCCCTGTTGTTTTGTCAGCTCTTTAAGCATCTTTGTCAACTTTGGTTTCCCATCTACATCAGATCCAGTCACAAGGAAAGACTTCTCCCACGGGTCCACCCAAACCTGCCAACAAGCTGGACAACATGCTGGGAAGCCTGCAGTCCGATCTCAACAGGCTGGGAGTCCAGACGGTGGCTAAAGGCGTCTGTGGAGCCTGCAAGAAACCCATTGTTGGACAGGTGATGATAAATTGTTAAATACTTCACACTTTTTTCCTTCATAAGACAGGTGTACAGGAAGGAAATGTATCCACCAAAAAACATAAAGGTGAACTCACACACTCTGCATGAATAAGAGAAATAAATACATATTTGGAAACCTTTTGGTACAAAGTTTTCATCAAGCAAATGGTTCTTGACTGAGGGTAAATACAGAAGAAGACTTTAAAAAGCCTTAGAGGCTTGAATTAATCAGACACACTGCAGTAATATGATTGAGCACATATTGGCAGTGCCAGAGGCCAAGCGGGTTAGGTCTGTGTGCTTACCATGTATTAAGGCCTCATGTGAGCAGCCTGAGTTCAATTCCTGTTTCCTGCTTGTCTTCTCCTGCTCTCTTGTCTCCTTTCTCACTCTATTCGCTGTCTCTCTGCACCAATAATACAGAAAAAATAACTTTTTAAAAGTAAAAAAACTTTGTTTAAATGTTTTATCAAATGCAATGATATTAGGCAGTAAGAAGATGTGCTGTTTTACATCCTGTGTACAAGGAATAAGCTCAGAGGAGTCTGCCTTTCGATCTTTTGAATGTCGGCCTATCTTTCCAGTGTGTCCTATTTATACCAGTAACAGACCAACCACAGACTTGAGGCTTCAGATCAGGTTTAGGGGTGTAGCCATTTTCAGACAGCATCAGGTCAGCTTTGCTGATCACAGAGCATTTTGAGAAAAACACAACCCTGGCTGACAGGATTGTCTCTTCATAATGAGCGCTGATGTTGGGTGGAAAAAGTGTTGTGCTCCAAAATACTTTGCACTGGACATACTATAGAGCACTAATACAGAGAACAGAAACTTAACCACTGAACAAATGCCAAAAATGTGAAGTATTAATTCTTGTTTATTACCTTGCAGTGCAGCTTGATCAGAATCAGGCAGATTCATCTTGCAATGCTCCAAGCTAGAACAATTAATTTCAGCCTACAGAGGCACAAAACCCAATCAGCATCCTTTGAGGAGACACAGGCACGATCTGCAAGTGTGATGACTGCAAGAAACAAAGCGACAGCACGCCTATAAGTAATGGCTGCCCACATTGAGAGGAGGGAGCATAGATTACACCTCCTTCAGGAGCAGTTTTATCAGACGTGAAAGCATTTCTCAATGAAAAAATATATTTTTGCGCCTCTCCTGACAGGTTTGGCAAGAGTTTAATATATGTACTGGCTCAGGTTATGTGCTTCAGTAGTGCCCACCTATTAAATCACCTGAGTGGCCTGTATTGAATGTGATTGACAGAACAGTCATCTGTTCACCTTCCTGATTTATTTTTGAAAGGTTCTGCCCTCCCCTCCCCCACTTACTCTGGGCTGTTGTCAGATGGACTTGTGTATACTGAAGTGTCTATCTAGCATGTCAGGTTACCAGTTTATGGTCCAAGTAACAAAAACAATGTCCATGATAAGGTTTACTATGAGCAGGGAAGCTGATGTTAAATTTTAAATATATTTTTCTTGTTTAGATCAGTCGTCAGATGATTGGTTGTCGGTGTGTATCCTTTAACTTTTTAAGACATCCTGCTCTTTTTAACCAAATGTTTATCTGGTCTGGGTATGTTTAGTAATTATTATAGTACAGTGTTTTTACCACAGTATAGTAAAAATTAAAGTCTATGATAGTGGAACAAGCTCCTTAAAAGTAAAAATGTCTTATTAAATTTCATCATAGGTTTTATGGACAACTTTTTTATTGGAAATAAAAATCCACTGCTGATGCATCAACCAAAGTTGCAGGAGTTGAGCTGAGTTGGCTCATTATCCACATTTTTCAGGATTTGTTGATGCTTAAGGCCTGAGCCAGTCAATCTATCAATAATTCAGCTTTCTTTTAATTGCCAAGTTCTAAGTGGGGAAACTTGACATGATCTGAGGATATTTTTTTTGCTTTTAACAACTCACTTCAGTTCTGCTTTGAAAAGGAACAAATTTATTATTTTCTTTAATACATTCTTTAGCCAAAGTAGAGCTGACATTTTATACAACCACCATAGATGTGAGAAATTTCCATCATCTCTTAAGCATTCAGTTATGAGGTCTGCATCTGCTGCTCCTGGCAGCGTCTCCTCTGCCTCCTCCTTTCAAAGCTGCTGTTCCCCTGCTGAGCCAGGTCCTTTCCCTCAGATTCTCATTTTTATTTAATGCACTGTGTCTCCCTGCACCAGGTGGTGACAGCCATGGGCAGAACGTGGCACCCTGAGCACTTTGTGTGCACCCACTGCCAGGAGGAGATCGGCTCCAGAAACTTCTTTGAGCGTGAGGGGCAGCCATACTGTGAGAAAGATTACCACAGCCTGTTCTCGCCAAGATGCCACTACTGCAACGGACCCATACTGGATGTTAGTAATGCAAACACGCATCAACATTCACTGGGAGGGATGGCTGCATAATGATATTTATTTATTCATGACTTAATGGATTAAGTCCTAACCGGAAAAATCACTACATGTCGAATATCACTCTCTCTCAGGCAGACTTTGACGGTGGATTAGACCAAAACAGCCAAACGCACACACACACTTGGGGCTGCATGACTGATGTAAAAAAAAAATCACAATCTGGATTCATTTATACAAGTGATTTGATTTTAAACGGCAGTGATTCACTTGTTCAACTTCCCATGTGCATTTCAACCAATCCTCTTTCATATGTTGACACATTTGCCTCACAATAAGAGGTTGCTACTCCGTCACACTCAATCCATGAACAGTAAAATGCACATTTAAGACATTAGGCAGGCCATAGACTAGCCTTTGATACCACTGTGTAGTTCAGTCACCTTCCTGTTTTTTTCCTCATTCACAGCACTCCGCTTTCACTCACTGTTGGGTAGAAACCAGATGAGGTCAGCAGTGTGACATGCAGGAAAAAGGCAGTTTGTGGAATTGGGGCCACTTTTTGACAAGAAAGACATGCTGAGGTGACACAAACAAGTTAAAATAGAATGCTAAGAATCTACTAAAGCAAAAGTAAAAAATAATTATTGTCAAGACGAGTATTTTGTGAACAGTTTTCTGTGTTGTGCAAAAAGGGACAAGACTGAAGTGTGATTAGTCGACCAGTAATTCGTTTCAGTGTGTAATAGTTCAACATGTAAAATGTGATTTGAATAAATGAATATGAGTATGGTAGTGACGCACACATTGGCCGATTCTGATTATGTTGTTTGAAATATTGATTTTAGGCAATAGCGATGTTTTTCTAATTACGTCTTCAGGTGCTAGTCTCCCACAATGTCAATATTTTTTGTCATGTCTGAATATGAAAACACATCACAGTTTTTCCAACAGGTTATTTTTACTGCCCTGAATAAAGAATATTATCTAGATCAGCAGATAGGTGTGCCATATGGCAGCATTTAATTGGTATGACACTACAAATAAACATCTGAAAACTAATATCAGTTCACCCTGCATTAATTTGCTGATGGCCGATGTTTGTAAAAATGGCTGATATCGGCCAATACCAATGTTGAACGGATGCAGTTGTGCGTCCCTAGAGTATACGGTATGAATATACTGTATGTTTATTCAACTATTTGCACGAATGAATCACAAAATCTTATAAGTGTATTTTGTTCACTGAAGGTTGCTCATAAACTGTAATTTTACAAAAAGAAACCCTCATGGGCATCGTGTTTCTGATCAATTAGGTGTAAATTGCCGAACTAATATGGTTGCAGTGGAGTGGAAAATTGAAGCTCTGAGGGTTTCATTTTTATACCCGGTACTCAGATTCTCACTACAGAAAATACTCAAAGAAAAGTAAATATGCCGATTATTAAAAAAAACAGCTTAAAACGTAGTAGTACAGGGGGCCAGTAGCCTAGTGGTCATTTTTGTTGTGGGTGCTCTGGGTTCAGCTCTGGCCTTGAACCCCTGTTCAGTGTGTCCCTCATTTCCTTGTTCCTGCTCTCCAAGGGAGGTGATGGGTGATACCAGACTTTTTCAGATCAAAATGATACAGATACTTCTTGCTGTCATTCTTTTGATGCGAATACTGATACTGATATAAATCATCTTCTAAAATGCTTAGATAATGTTTTGAATTTTCTGTTTTTTAATGGCCGAAATCACATTAAAGAAACACGTAGGCTCCAGGGTCCAGGACAAGAGGGTGCTGCAGATTAGACTCAGATACTGCAACAGCACCTTCTCATAACTTAAAGATAATAACTTCTTAGAGGTTCAAAAAGTTCATCTTGCTGTTTTGTAGGGAAAAAACTGCATATACCTATTTTCTTTTCATCATTTGTACTTTGTAGTTGTTTACATAATCCGTCTCTGTCTAAGTGTTCAGTATGTCTTCTTGGTGTCCACAGTCAGAGGACACTGAAAGCAGTGCTGTCTCTGTACAGTGAGATAGAGAAATACTGATAACAGTTAGGGGAGGAGCATAGATACACATTTTATTAGAGTCCTCATTAATCATTGATATTTTATGAAAGTAATCAATACCAAATGAGTACTTGTAAAAGTATAGGTACCTCAATACTGCACTGTATACACTCCCATCATTATTCCAAGGTCTTTTTATTGTCCTGTCAGCTCTAGAAATGGCAGAAAATCCTAAAATAAATCTAAAAAAAGGGGGCAGTACACAGAAAAGTCACTTAGTTACAGTAATGTTAATGGAAGATACTGGTTACTCTTTACCCTAGGTAGTTTTAATGTACAAGTAATACTTAGGCATAACTGCAGAGCTACTCTGTAACCCAAAAATCACCAAAACCAGCTCAATTGTCAACACAGCATCCTCTATGTGATGTCAATAAGGCAAAATGAATCCTCTCAAAATACCGGCTGCTATGAAAGAAAACATGAGAAAGAGAGACGAGACAGTTTTAAGTTCATGTCCTGCTCTTGTACAGGTTTTTTTCTTTTGAATTCACCATGTGGTGCATGTTTTTATTCCATGGCATTTAAAAAAGATCATGAGTGAATTTGGTCTCAGGTCTTGTGGAGGAAAAGTCCTTTTAAAGTAAGAATGGTGCAGCCTTAACGCACACAGACGTGCCCCACACACAGGGCCCAGAGGCAGCAGAAGTGAAGTGACTTCCAGTTGCATTGCAGATAGTTAAATGTCACGCTCACTGTGTGCTTCTCTCTTCTTTAACTTGTCAGCTCTCTGTCTCGTCCACATAGTGACACACTCCTAAAGGGGGATTTTACTTTTTAGCCTTTACTGAACTACACTTACACACAGAGACACACTTTTCCAGAGGTTTGGGGAAAGAAGTGAACAGTGGACGATAAAATGTGAGGAAATGCAAACTTGAGACCCTGAACAGGTTTCCTGAATAACTGTCCCTTTCTCTCTATTGTTTGTCTATCCAGTATCAGTAACCATTAAGCTTAATGTCGTATTTTACTGATGTATGATTTTATGCCATTTTCTGTTGCACTGTCACGCTGCATCTTCACAGATGATGAATGTTAAATGTTGCCTCCCCTGATTTAACCCCTCTCCTTAATGCTGCACCCCCTGGTGGCAAAGCACAGTATAGCTGCTACTTTTACAAATGTAAATTTGCAGTGAAGAAATCCTGCCCTACTGTAGAAATCTGTTTGGATGAGATGTTTAAATTTGTGGCAGATGAAGTCTTTGAGTTTTCTTCTGGATCATCTCATAAAAAAATGATATGAAATGTGGAAAACATGAGCTAACAGTCCTGGGATTACAGCACCACCCAATCTGCTTCTGTGGACTGTGTCTGCCCTCTTCTGGCCTTTGACTGTCTAAAATGTCACCTCCTCCTGCTGTGTCCCGCAGGCAGGCATTTGTTATTGAGGAAAAATTTGAGTGGACACTTTTTCTTGACTGTATGTCACTCCCTTTCATTACTATTCATTTGTTTTTGTTTTTGTTTTTGTTTTTTTCGATTTACAGAAAGTTGTGACTGCCTTGGACAAAACCTGGCATCCAGAGCACTTCTTTTGTGCCCAGTGTGGAGCCTTTTTTGGGCCAGAAGGTACCGACTGATTATTTATGAACCCCACAATGCTAGACTCATGCTGAAGTAAAGCACTGACAGTCACTTTCTGTTTTCTCTCTAGGTTTTCATGAGAAGGATGGAAAGGCGTACTGCAGGAAAGATTACTTTGACATGTTTGCTCCTAAATGTGGCGGCTGTGCTCGTGCCATCCTGGAGAACTACATCTCTGCTCTCAACTCACTCTGGCACCCAGAGTGCTTCGTCTGCAGGGTGCGTTGTTCAACATTTGCTGGTCAAAGGATATTTGGGGGTGGAAATGACAACCTTCTGCATTTTCTCTCAACAGTACAGTTTAATATATGGAAAAAAATGTTAAGTGTTTTCCAAATAAATGCAGGGAGATTATTTAGGCTTAAATAAAGTGCCTCAAAGTTTAAATGTCATTATAATTATTTCTTTACCGTAGGCCGTTAAGAACAAGTCAAACTGGAGCTTCCTGATTTTATACAGGACTTTTCCATCCCCCATTGTACCTTGAAGTTGTTACAGTGTTCTAGACAACCTGATTTCAGTTGCAGCAGTTAAAATGTACAGATGCTGAGTGCAAAGTATTGAAGATTTATAGGAAATTATTACACAAATCAATATACTCTAAAGATACAGTGGGCATCGTGCAAAAGCTCATGTTCCAGAAACAATTGAATTGGTATTTATTGTGCATTTATTGGCCTCTTCTTAGTGTCATAAATGTTAAATTTCCTTTTGAACTTACTACATTGTCTGATTTTAACATTTTTAACAATGCCATTTATTTATGTATTCTGACCTATTTATATTTATTTATTAATTATGGTTTACAGCTTTCTCTACCATTCTTTGATTTATCTCCCCTAAATGTTTTAGTTCTGAATGTTAAAGCACTGTTTTAACTCTGTTTAGCTCTTCTTCCTTCTTAATTACTTCTGCCAAGGAGGTTATGTTTTTGCCAGCGTATGTTTGTGTGTTTGCTGGTTTGTTAGCAAGATTACGCAAAAACTACCTGATGGATTTTGCTGAACTTTTCAGGAGATGTTGGTAATGGCCCGATTTAAAAATGATTAGATTTTGGTGATGATCCAGACAACTGCCTTTCAGTGAATGTTCGTTTTTGTTCAATAACTCTCTAACTAACAACTATCAACATGATTCCGAGAGCTCGGTGTGGTTTTCAGGGTCAAGGAATCTTATTATGATGGTAACTTTGTCATGGAACTATTGCTTATAGATGTAACAGCAATATGCGAGCTACCTTGGTGGAGGTTTGCGCTCTCCAAGTGCTTTCTAGTTTGTTATATGTCTTGTATTGCATGGGCTCTTATGATGTTTTACCATGCCAGAGTCATTTATGCGTGGTGGGTCTGTTTGCTGTTTGGATTCTTGTGCTTTTTTATGCTGTAATTTTCAATGTGTTTGTCAAAGCATTTTGTAAACTTCTGTTTTTAAAAGTACTACTGTGTATTAATGAATGTATCTTTGCAATTATTATTGCAATTATTATTATAAATTCAAAACCCTATTTTCTGTTTATTTTCCCTAGGAATGCTTCACGCCATTCATAAATGGCAGCTTCTTCGACCATGACGGACAGCCGTACTGCGAGGCACACTACCACGAGCGGCGTGGCTCACTGTGCTCTGGCTGTCAGAAGCCGATCACCGGCCGCTGCATCACAGCCATGGGCAAGAAGTTCCACCCAGAGCACTTTGTGTGTGCGTTCTGCCTCAAGCAGCTGAACAAAGGCACCTTCAAAGAGCAGAACGACAAACCGTACTGCCAAGGCTGCTTTATTAAACTCTTCAGCTAGAGCATGTGTATCAATATTTGTGCACAAGTCTACACATTTACTTACACGACTGAGTGCATGGGTTGGTGTGTGGGAAATCACACGTCTGGCATGTTTGAGTGGGTGAAATGATGACAGAGGCAGAGGGTGTGGATCATATCTTAAGAGTATAAATGTTTCTGACTTTTCACTCCCTGACTGTCCAAACTCTCAGGCTCAGTGTTTTACACTTTTACTGAAGACATTTTTAACAGAGCCCAAAGAGATTTTCATTTAAAGTTTTATTCCTGTGTGTGACAAAGAACAAAAGTCCCATTTGTCCTTGTATGTGTACACAGTATGGAGCATACACAGGCCAAAGCACGACTATTTGTAAATGATTTTATTCCCTTGCTGTAGGGTGAGACCCTGCACATAATGGAGGTTTTGTGCATGGACCACAGAGGGTCGACTGGGACAGTTTTCAAATCCTTTGAGTGTTAAATATCTAGTTCTTGGCCAATAGGTGTTGGAATAATCTATGTAAAAGATGTATTTTTCTAGCTTTGAAAACTATTGAGGTGCCATTTACAGTTACCATTGAAATACTCCATTATCTACATGCACACGCAGATTGACTCTCTGTTTCTTTAAGGTAGCCGTTTACACTCTGCACACTCCAACCACATGTCTCTTGATGAGATTGTCTTATGGTGCATTTTACACGTTTCAACAAGATTATTTTTCTACTCTTATACAATCAAAGTACTCAGTTCAGCCTAAATGACATTCACATCTGTGCTCTTCTAAGTTAATCATTTTTACACTGGAAGTCAAACATTAGTAATATTCCTTCAACTTCTTATTCCTGTAGCAGTTTGGAACTTTTCCAACATAAAAAAGTAAAGTCACTCACACAAATAATGCAAAAAAAGAACTCTGTGTTGCAGTGATGACAAATTTGGTATATCAATAATAAACAGTATGCAGGATGGTCGTTGATGTATAAAAATTGTGCAATCCAATCATGCCAAATCATAGTTGAATATCTCAGCCTGAAAGCTATCAGAATAACATTGTTTCACTTCTTTTTTTTCTTATTTACCTTTACTGCTGTTGTGAATCGATCACTGTATTAAATCTTTAAATATGGCTGGTTCAGGGTTTAAACTGTGGTTGTGCATTTAGATTTAAAGCATGCTTTCTTTCATGTGGAGTTTTTTTCAGCACTCGCTGCTGGTGGGTGTTACAATCAGAGTCTAACATTTATATATAGCTGGAGAGTGCTCGACTTTGTGACAGAACTGTGTTTTGTCACTGTTTTTATGAAAATAAATCTATATTTTTGAGCTGTTAGGGCTCACACTGATATGCAGAGCTGGCTCTATGGGCGTTTAGGCCGACAATAGTTGACCCCGTTATACACAAAATCAAGAACCAGCTTTGATTCCAGAGTCAGACTTCAATGGAAACACAACCCATTTTATTGACAGCTGATCAGAAATCAGTAAAAGATGCTGAGCCAGGGCTGAGCTTTTGAAATCAATGTAAACTCTCATTATATCTTCATACTTGCAGCCTTATTTGAAAAAATGTGATTATTCAGACTATGTTTTGTCTTTTATTTGATCGTGTGTGCATTGAGTGAATACACATTCAGATTAGGGATGCACAATATTAGATTTTTGCTGTTATGCAATCTTGATTTTATCCACATTTATTTTTTAACAGAAATTTTCTCCCTCAGAAGAACTGACATGCTGCTCTTATTTAGGCAGATTATTTGCTTCAGAAACAAAGAAAAACAATAAATGATAATCAGAGATGAAAATCAAAGAAACTGATTTGGCTGACATGTTCACTTTAAGTAAAACAAAGTATGTTGTGCTCCACCCTATAGGCTGGCGCACTGTGGTACATTCATACATTTTTTCCCGTCCTACAGCTGATGTATGCATTTTTATGACCAATGTGTGAGGCTGTAAATATTGTCAAAAATGTGATACTGATAATATTTAAAGCTATCATCTGCCTTGTCAGTAATATCATGCATCCCTAATTCCGGTTGCTTTTACCTTGTGAAGGTGTTTGCTCCTGTGCCAAATGTGTCATTGCAATAAGGTCTCATACACTGTGGAGTTGTAAACCTTTCCTGTGATTTGACTCTTTATGTGCTGAGCTCTGGGAGGAGCTTCATCTGCTGTGGTTTCACTCAAAAGGTTTACACTGTAATAAGAAAAGCAAAAATAAAAAACATCTATGCTGACTCTCAGCCAAAGGTTTAGTGTTCACTTGTAGCAGACTCAGATCACAGGAAGTAGCGGGGTAGAATTAACAGAATTTTTGTCAATTTTGCCCCTTGTATATTTATCTGCCTACATAATTTTGCCTTATGAATTTTATTCTTTAAGAGAAGTTATGAATATAGACAAAAGCCTTTTCTGTTTACGAGATAAAGACAACTCTGCTCTGCACTTGGAGATAAATGTGATCTAAAAGCATCTGGTTAGTTTGTTTGTTTTTTTTTCATGGCTCCTTGTTACAGTGGGTGGGCTGTAAGAATCTGTTGGTCCTAATTTCTGGCTGATGATACCGGTAGCAAATAAAAATTTTATTTCTGGCATTTTCTTGGCTCAAAAGTGAATTTGTGGTTCCCCTTTCCATCAGTGCCTTGACATTTTAACAATTGTGCATATGTTTGACACTTAAATATGAGCTTAACTATGATTTTTATAATTTTAGAAAATGGTTCCAACATGGTGGCTCAGCAGGTTAGTGCACTGGAGGGCCATTGACAATCACAAGGGTTGAAAGTTTGTCAAGGTTACCCAGCCATTTACTCAGCTTTCAAATGAGAAGTGGAAGAACTTTCAACTTTATTTTGTGCAAGAAAACATACAAATATTCACATGATGTACAAGCACACAAGGAAATAGGGCACTGGTGCATAAAAAAGATGGAATGATAAATAAAATGAATAAATGTAGTCAATAAAATGAGTAGCATAAGCTTTAAGGTGAGCTACAGCTTTTCTTGCAGTTTGTATTCTTCCAGAATATCCAGAAGTTTTTTTTAAAGTCATCTTTCATGACTTTGAGGACTTTTATATAGAAACTCATTAAATAAGGCATATGGGGATAAACTTAATGTATCTGCATTTGTGAATATAGAATTTTCCAGGGATGAGAAGATTATGTACTTAATGCCCACAGGAAGTCCGTATTACATGTCTTTTTGAAAGAAGTCATTCCAGTGACAGACCTTTAGGCAAAATCATGCAGAGCCATTAGGCTGCAGAGGATGCACACTGAAAAAAAACATGGTTATTAGTATCAAAATCAATCCCTGTTGCAATAAGTCACCGGATGGATAAACAGCATTCAGGGTTTTAGGATGAAACTCTTTCACAGAGCTTACTATGTGACTAAATATACATCTAGTGGTTTTATTAAGAATTTTAATTTCATCAAAGTTACAGCTTCCTATCAGTAGCAGTGGAAGCTGAGAAATTTTATTCAGGCATTGAAATTGTTTTGGATTGGCAGACCAGACGCATGGACTCACTGCTGTTCCTCCCACAGGCCAAAGCCAGTTATTAGTTTCTGCTGCTCCAGCTTCTTTTGAGTGTGTGAAGGTAAATGTAATTGATATAATCATTTTTACCATCAACTTGTGGGCCAAAGACACAAAAGCTGAAAATGATGGTCAATGAAAAAACAGAGTAATTCTCTTTCATACAGACTTCATGGACACTCTGAATTAGACAGTAATACATGGTATCTGAGGAAAGTCGTGTCAGAAAAGCAGTGTCAGGAAGAGAAAGAAAACTGAAATTGAGAGATTTTTTTTTTTTAAACTACCAAAAGGCTACCATGACAAAAATTCCAACATGAAGTGAGAAGAGTCAAAATAAATGTAGAAATGTTCACACGACTCCAGGTGTATCTATTTCCACACTGTTTTGGATATTTTGATATTCATAATTTTGACAGCTATACTCTGAATATTTCATTCAATAAAATAAGTTTGGTAGTTTATATTAGCAAAAAATCCAGTGTTGTGCATCCCTCTGTATTTTGTCATAGTTCATTAATCATATTCATATTCTTTATCCTGCTCAGCATTAAATTCACCTCAGCTTTACTCCAAAGATGCTGTTTCCCATTGGCCTTTTTACTGCAGGTGATTGTTGCTGTTTATTCCTCTTCTGCTGCTACAGGTGTATCTTAGTTCTGAGCAGATGTTATAGAACAAAAGAAAACAGCTTAAGCAGATCTGTATACATGCACTGAATGCTCTGAATACATACAAACATGTAGGCATGTTATTCAGAATTCAAATATCATAATAATGATCTTTGTCTGATTGAGATTAGACTTTAACATCTATAAGTCTACTTGAGTAAAATCTACTCCAAAAATCTGAAAATAACCAGACAATTGTTGTGCATGTTCAGAGGCTGAGTGACTCAATAATGTCGTAGTGAAACCTCAGTCTAAACATCTCAATGGCAGAATCTGTCAGGTTTTCTTCATGCTAAAGGTTTATGAATAGTTGAAATTACAGACAGCTGTAAGGAAAGTGGCAGCTTTCTAACCATCCTGACAACATGCCTACTCTCAATTTTAAGCTGAAATTGATTCCATATATATAAATAAATACATTACCATGAACCAGATTGCATTTTAGTAACCTTGTGCAGCAGCTGGATCTGCCTGATTCAGTGTCTGTAATCATACAGATTCATCTCACCAAGCTCCAATCTAAAAGGTTTGTGCTCGGCCCAAAGCGGCAAGGCCCAATCAGCTTTCTTTAAAGCAGGAAGAGGTGGGAGCTACAAGTGAGACAACAGCAGGAAGTGACTATACTTACAGAGATTAACATAGATGCTGACAGCTTCAGTAACAGTTTTATCAGATTTTGATTGCATTGCAGTATTAAATCAAAAACAAATAACAACTATAACTTCTAAATAGAAAGGTTATGTTTGTTCCATTTCTGACATGTTTTGATGAGTTTGTTTTATCAAGTGGCTAACGTTCTGTAACGCTGCAGGATCAGCCTGCCACATAATCTGACTGGACCAGCCATAATAAATGTTGATTGATGGAATGATTGTCCAATCACCTGCCAGATATGCGTCATAAAGGTTTTGTCCTCCTCCAACACTTTTTATAGGCTCTTTCAAAGACAGACTAGTGAAATATTTTTAATGGTCTGTCTGGTGTTTCAGGTTAGCATTTAAGTAAGCACATTGCTTTTCCATTTTATTGAATAACTGTCAGATATTGGGGACAGAAACTGAACAAGGACCTAGTTTCTTTCAAATTCGCATCAGTACTTTTATCTTTACATGTAAAGCTTTATTTTGGCAAAAGAAAAAATGTAAATTTAGACACAGGGGTGTGTATTGACAAGGAATTAGCAATGAAATACATATCTCAATATGATACATCACAATATATCTAAATTCATCAGACCTCACACAAACCTCCACTCTGGCCCAGTGATGAACTGACGACATATTTCATGGCCATATTTCAAAAGTCAGGGTCATTGAGACTCATCTTCTTCCCGTACCCCCTAAAGAAATATCTCAAGTAGGTTTTATGAAATTTTATTGCAACTTCACCAAATATAAACTCTGACTCACAGATAAACTGATTAAATTTTGAAGGTCTGTGGATGTAATGTTCGCCCCTGTCTTATAATATATCACAGAAATTAAACTACTACACAGCCACCAAAGACCCAACACTGCACTTTCGCTGTCTGCTGCTTCTATGACTTTGGGATGAATAAAACTGCTAGTCAGTGGTACTAGTTTAACTTACTTGTTGGGTTAACTTTCTTATAACTTGAAATTATTCTAAAGAGGAATATATTGTCAAAAGAAATACTATTCCCAAGAAACTCTCCATTTTTTTTACAATCCCAAACACACAACAAACTAAGCACTTGTCAGTTTTTCAAAAATGCTGTTACAAAATGTATGCATCTTTGAGGACTTGGTGTATCTACAAGAATCCTGTAAAACATGAAAATGTGTTTAAAACAAACAATAACAAAAAAAAACTTGACCATCATGTTGAGAAAAAAGGCCATTGTTACCACCTACATAGACAGTTACAGGAAAACAGATCTTGCTCTTGAGTAGTTTTGACCTGAAGTCTGTAGTCTGTGAGAGCTCGCAGCTTATCACAGAGCTCAGAGAGACTCAGGCTGATGTTCCAGTCATCCAGAATCTCCAAGTACTCCAGGTCCTGCAGCAGGTGGAGGTTTAAAAAATCCTTCTCTGGTACACGTTCATGGTTGAGTTTAAGACTTTTCAGCTTTGGGAAAAGTTTGGGGATCTGAGCTGTGTCAGCTCCAAGACATGAGTCTATATGAAGGTGAAGGAGACTTGGTACCACCGTGGCTATGGCTGCCAGGTCTTCTGAGGATATTTTTTCTACACGCAGTGTGAGACTGGTCACTGAGGGTGGAATGGAGGCAACAAACTCCTTCACTGGAGGGCCATTGACAATCACCAGGGTTGAAAGTTTGTCAAGATTACCCAGCCAATTACTCAGGTGATTCGCAGAGGGCAGAGTACCCCAGCCACCCCCTTCAAATGAGATGCGGAAGAAAACAGAGAGACTGGTCAGGTTGGGCATCGTTATCAGGGCATCAGGATTAAACACATTCACATGGAAGCCATTGATTTCCAAACTGGACAATCCTGAGTTACGTGCTGCAGCAGGAGGACCCAGTTCATGCCGAGATGTTCTACCAGAGTCATAGTGTGGTTTTGTATAAAGACTCAATGAGAGATGCTTCAGCTGAGGCAGGCAGTTAAGTATGTGGTAAAACCCAACGAATTTACTCTTGTGACAAACCAGAGATGTCAGGCGTTTAAACTGAGACAAGAATGAAACGTAGTTCTCAATAGAGGGGTTATGAAATGCCGAACAGCAGAGGCTGAGGTGGGTCAACTGTGTAGGGTCAAACACTGAGACATTATCCAGCTCCAGGCCAATGAGACCATCATGTCGGAGAGCCAGACGCTTCAAGTGTTTAAACTCCATCAAAAAGTCCAGGTCTTTGTGGGAGCATTGCTCTACAACCAGCGTGGAAACACCAGGGAGGTTTGAGGAAAGCTCTCTCCAGCCATCAGAGTCGCGCTTCCCCACCACAACACTGGCTGCTTTTCTTTGACGGAGAGTGGCCCAGAAATCACTGCTATACTGGTTTTCAAAGTCCAGACGTACCCAACACCCTCTCCAAAGACAGCTGTGGTCCACCAGTTTCTTGAAGTGTTTGCACGAAGCCCTGATGTTCAGTTTGTCTTCAGTTGAGAGATATCCAAACACGTGGGTCCAGACCTCCGAGGGCAGAGCAGACAGCTCCATCTTCTGCTCCCTACAAGAACATTTTTAATATCCGAGGCAGTCAAACAGAAACCTGATGTTAGTTCTCCTCTGGGCTGAGAAGGAGAAGAGAAAAGTTTACGCTCCTCACGCGGATGTTTTGAAGGCGAAACTTCTACTTCTTCCTGTTTCACGGCGGTTGGAGTCCAAATCCGCTGGTGCATTACCGCCCCCTTCTGCTGTGGAGTTTGGCTCGGATAAGGTTTTATTCTGCTACATTAAGAGCAAAAAGAGAAAAAACAAAGAAACAAAAAAAAACACTTCGCTGCTCTCATCCTTTCCGACCTATCACCTTCCCCGACTTTCTTTATGTTTTTCCTTCCTATCTTTTCCTCCCTCCTTCTCCCTCATCCCACAATCTCCTTCCTTTCTCCCTTCCCTTTCTTTTCATCCCCCCTTTCCTCTCCTTCAATTCCTCCTTTGGTCCTGTTTTGTTCTCCCTTCCTTCCTTTCCTCCTTCAGTCCTTCCTTCTCATTTTATCCTCTCTTTCCATCCTTATGTCCTTCCTTTTCCCCTCCTACCCAATTTCTTCATTTTTTATCCTTCATTTCCCTTTATCCTTCTGATCTTCCCTTTTTTCTTGTTTCTCCTTCTTTCCTACCCTCTGTCCTTCCTCATACTCCAATTCTTCCATCTCTTTCCTTCCTTCATTCCTCTTCTGTCTTCATGCTGTACTGCATTCCTTCCTTTTTTATCCTTCATTTCTTCCTTCTGCCTCAATTTAACCTTTACCTATCCTCTTCATTTCTTCCTTTCCCTTTATTATCCTTTCTTTCTTTCTTTCTTTCTTCAGTACTTTACTCTATTCTTCTCATTCCTTGACCATCCCACAGAGTCTAAGAGGTGTCTCAAGTACGCAAAAGAGATAACACCTAGTCCTACACAACAGAACTTCCTTTTTGTTTGAGGTTTATTGAAAAGAGGATCAGAATATCTGATGTGTACTATTTCAAAAATAGTTAAAAATACAATGTAACTCTCAATCTGCCTATGATACTGAAATATTCTTCTTCTTCTTTTGAGATTTATTGGCAAACAACGAATTTCTGCATTTCCGATACATACTGGTTCAGTGTGGAGTAGAATATCTATATTTTACTGTTTTTTTAGAAAGAAGAAAGAATATAACCTGACACACCAGACAGACTGTTCAAAATGTCTGTGTCAGTCTGAAGAAAGAAAAACTTGGGCAGAAGCCAAGGAGTGAAGCAGAGGGTTCAAAAGAGTGAAAAGGGAAAGAGAAAGTGATATAATGCCAATGAAGAAATTGAAAGCTCTCAAATGAACTAAAAGTACTGAATTGACAGATTTTAAAACATACAAAAGAGAAAATGATGCAAAAAACAAATGTGTATCCAAACTCCCACCTATATATCCACATATATGCACCACATAAGCGTCAAAACACAGTATGTGTACATATGCCAACAAACATATATAAGTATACGCATACTGTGAAACATAAATATCTAAAAATAAAGTAAGGCCAAAAGAAGACATGGATAAAGAAAATGAGGATAAAAAGATAAGAGGCTAAAATGGAAGTAAGAAGATGATACCAAATAAAAGCAAGTCTTTAAAAGTGAGTCTTAATAAGGGATTTAAAACAAGTCCATGATTCTGCACACCTTATCTCCTCAGTCAGGTTGTTCACAAGTCAAGGAGCTCTGATGGAGACAGCCTGATCACCTTTAGTTTTTAGCCTTGACTTAGCAACATCCAGAAGGCTGCGGACCTTGAAAATCATCTCCCCTTTCTTTCTTCCTCCCACTGCTTTTGCCATTATTTCTTTAACCACTGTCTTTTAATGCTTTTCCACAATAAGCTTAAACTGTTGGTTGATTTGGCATACTGAGTTTGCCGCCCCTCAGTCTCTCCAATGCTTTCCCTCCTCTCTGTTTCTCTTTGTCCCTCTTTTATGGGTCCTGTGCTCATCTCTGGTTTTTGTCTTACTGCTCTGGATCGTTGGTGTGGACTGCCTGCTGCTGTGGACCTGCATAGAGTGGTGCAGGGAGGATGTATCTTTGTGGGCCTACTATAAGCAACTCTACTATAAGCCTATGAGATTTTTCACTGTGTTTTGGATCATTGCTGACAATAAGGTCTATAGAGAACAAAAAACATGAACCTCATGTTCTGCTCTTTGTTATATCTGCGTTTTGCATTTTTTTCAAGCTTAAATGTAAGCGGTCAGAGTAAAAAGCTATTATGAAACTAGAATAGAATAGAATAAACCTTTATTCGTCCCACACGGGGAAATTTGCAATGTTACAGCAGCAAAGGGGACAGCGTTGATAAAGAATAGGTATAAAAATTGTATAAAAATAGCATGAGAATAGCAGTATGTACATTATTCTACCAGTATAAATATAAAAAAGGGCTTGAATACAGAAACTAAAAAGCAAACCCTAAAAGGATTATTTACACATTCTTAAAGTAATTGCACATGAATGTACGTGATTGCACATGGATGAATTGCACATTGTCAAGAGAGTTAGCACAGTAATTGTACATTGTAATTGCACATTGTTAGATAATTGTTCAGTTTATGGTGACTGGGAGCAGTGCTGGTTGCAAAGTCTAACAGCAGCAGGCAGGAAAGACCTGCGGTAACACTCCTTCACGCACTTCAATGGAAATACAACTACAATGGAAATAAAACATAGGAGTCTGACTGAGCAGTTCTACAGTACTTCCAATGTAAAATGTCGTGGTGAAACCTCACCTCAAGTTGGTCTTCATGGCTGTCGCGATAATGACTGATTATTAAAAAATGATCAGAAATGCTTGTTGTTGGGGCACGGCCATTGTGTAGTCATTGTTAGCAGCTAGTTGGCAACCATTGTTTAAAACACACAACAACGGTTTAAGGTTCAGAAGACATCAGACTCATGTTTTTTTTTCTAATCAAACATTAAAATGCAAACCTTATTTCAGGCATTTATCGAAAACTGATATTCTAAATCCCATACAAGTTCTGGGCTTGAGAAACAGGAAGTGCCATATGTTAACTCATTTCAGCATTTTGGACTCATTCCTGCCACATGGTTCACCGCTGTGATGGGAAATACCAGACTTTTTTTCAAAGATCCAAAGCTGATATTTTTGCAGCAATTTTCGATACCAATACTGACACCGATATCAATCCTTCCCCACAATGCATACATTATGTTTCAGTTTTTCATTGACAAAAAGCACATAAAAAAAGCATCCAGACCAAATCAAAAATAGACAAAACAAAAATATTGATTCCATTGGGGAGCCAATGGGGATAATAGGAAATGACGGAGTAACAGAAGGACGTGCAGATACCTGAAAAATGTGTTCGCAGTGAGAAGTTATCTGTCAAAGGGAGTACAGGGAGCAGAGGCGAGACCACGGAAATGATTGACACAGTCATCAGCCAATAGCCGTGAAGCTGACAGTAAGACTCTCCTCTGATTGGTCAGATATTCAGTATATATACATTTCCAGGGCTATTCACTTCCTCTTTCTTTCACGCGACCCTACAGTGCGCGGTAAGGAACATGCCTCTCTTTTTTATAACCGATCTATTTGCTGTCCTATGAAATTATTCCTCATATGACTGTGGACACTTCTTATAGAAGAAAAAGACTCAACCCACAGCCATATTAAGTTACATGTAAAAATGCGACGACGTGATTTTATCTAATGCGGCCTGTTCACATGCTACTAGCTTGATGTTAGCATACTAACCTTAGCTGCCGACCGCATGTCCGATTGAATGATACAATATAAAACTGGTCAAAGGTTGAATCTTAATCCTCGACGTGTTCTTTCTATTTTAGGTACGACCTTGTCTTTAAACCAGCTCCTTAGCGATCCTTGGAAGCACTGCAAAGATGCCCAGGGAAGACAGGGCCACGTGGAAGTCCAACTATTTTATGAAAATCATCGTAAGTGTAAACCAAGTTTTCTCTTAAGTTTGTAGTGATCAAAGCAGTGGTTCTCAAACATCTTAGAAAAAGACCGGCTTAAAATTGAGCAAAATCTGAAGGCACGCTTCATTCATATTAATACCATAAAACCCTTTAAATCATGTTGAAAGAACCTCAGCCGGTTCATGTGTGTTTTCATTTCGTAGTGCTTATTTTGTGGCAAACTGTGGCACTCCTAAAGGCTTATCATCAATTATACAGGGAATTTTTGATGTGTTGAGTGTTATACATCCAGCAGCAAACATTAAAATTGACAGTATAATTATAAAATTTCATAGTCTAAGAAATGGGAGAGACAGAAACTATTTCATTCACTTACTGATCTTTTTATGCTAGATTGCTACAGAAGGTTTACTGACTCACCCATCATTTATTTAAAAAAAAAAAACTCATTGAAAAAAGTTGTATACCAAATCATTTACATTTACTCATGTTTTTATTACTTTGGTGCACCTAGATTTGCCTCAAGGCACTCCAGAGTGCCTGCCACACCATATGAGAACCACTGGCTTTAATTTTTGTCGTCATTATTGATAAGTTAGATGACTACTGTATTTTTTCCCCAATGTAGCAACTCCTGGATGACTACCCAAAATGCTTCATCGTGGGGGCTGACAATGTGGGCTCAAAGCAGATGCAGACCATCCGTCTCTCTCTGCGAGAGAAGGCTGTTGTTCTCATGGGTAAAAACACCATGATGCGCAAAGCCATCCGTGGTCATCTGGAGAACAACCCTGCCCTTGAGAAGTGAGTCTTAATGTCCTTGAATTAGATCCATGGTCTTTTCTGCAGGATAAGTTACAATGCAGCCTGTGTGGTACTGCTTTGTCGTTCCCCCTGCAAACAATAACCTGTTTCCAGCTATCCCTGTCTGTCTACATCTCATGGACATCCAGGGACGCAAGGTCTCAGACACAAGAATCCAGCAAATGTTAGGCAAATGTTAACCCTGTTTTGTGTCTTAACAGTTGATGCTGTGATTTCACAGGCTTCTGCCTCACATTAAAGGAAATGTGGGCTTTGTTTTCACCAAGGAAGATCTGGCTGAAGTGCGAGACATGCTGTTGGCCAACAAGGTAAGTATCTCTACTAGGCCTTGGAACATAAAAATTACAGCAGCCTGTATCTCAGTTGACTAATGTGGGACACATCTCTGGCCTTTGGGGTGCAAATCATTGCAATTGTAAGCATATTTAAGACACAGAAATATTTGGGATAGCATAACAGGCAACTTTAGTTGTGTAGCACATTTCAGCAACAAGGTAATTAAGGACATCTGAGCATAATGGCAAAGTACATTAGAGGGAATCTTTTTTTTTTTTTTTCTCTACAAAGCAATGCTAAACTGTAGATTTCAAATCAAGAGAAATGTCTAAACAAGTGTTTTTTTGTTTGTTTGTTTTTTTGTTTTTTTTTTAAGAAATCAGGTAGTATCCAGTTGGTATTTTGGGGCTACAGTCATTTCTTGTCAAACTTGACAGCAAGTGTTAATGTTCAAAACAAGTGCATGTGAAATGAGTATTGATGCTAACAGCACTGCAGTGTTAAATGCAAATAGGACAAGACATGCTGTAAAAGTGTCGTATCTTTTAATGACGTGCAGGATAAGTTACAATACAGCTTGTGCGGTACTGTATTGTCGTTCCCCCTGCAAACAGGAACTTGTTTCCTCGCTATCCCTGTCTGCCAGTTTCACTTGACTGCCAGGGACGTAAGGTTTCAGACACTGGTTAGATGCAAAAACAAACTTGTTTTATCAGATGTAGTTTTTAGATTTGAAATAACAAACTGGAGAGCATTCCAGCAGACTAAACTGTCCCTCTTTAATACCCCAGGTACCTGCAGCTGCCCGTGCTGGAGCCATCGCCCCTTGTGATGTGACTGTGCCTGCCCAGAATACTGGTCTGGGTCCTGAGAAGACCTCTTTCTTCCAGGCTCTGGGTATCACCACCAAGATCTCTAGGGGAACCATTGAAATCTTGGTGAGTCTCAATACTGAACTTTGCAACACATGCACTTTGTGTGTGTGCATTTAATGTTTCTCTTTGATTAAACGAAGTACAACTCTTAAATTAAGTGTATCTGTCCCTCAGAGTGACGTCAATCTGATCAAGACCGGCGACAAGGTTGGTGCCAGCGAAGCCACGCTGCTCAACATGCTGAACATCTCGCCCTTCTCCTATGGGCTCATCATCCAGCAGGTGTATGACAACGGCAGTGTATACAGCCCTGAGGTGCTCGACATCACAGAGGCTTCTCTGCATGCCAGATTCCTAGAGGTAAGTTGCTACAAAATGCCTAAATCAAGTCTTTCCTCATACGTCTGATCTTCATGTGGGCTTACTCTACATTTATTTTTTTTAAGGGTGTGAGGAACATCGCTAGTGTCTGTCTGGAGATTGGCTACCCAACTTTGGCATCAGTTCCACACTCTGTCATCAACGGCTACAAGAGAGTCCTTGCTGTCGCTGTTGAGACGGACTACTCCTTCCCTCTTGCAGACAAGGTATGCACATCAAACTGCAAATAAGCCCATAGGTTTACCTGCTACTGGGGATATAGCAGTGTTGGGAAAGTTATTTGATTTGTAAAAAGTAGTCACTCAGTAATTTGACTAAATTTTATATTTTCAAAACTGAAATGTCAAAAGTTACAGCAATGATTTATTAAACTTTCATGGGCACAACTGAAAACTTGTATAATAGAGTTGGCACAGCACACAATCTGAGGCGGTCGTACTTTACAGGTCACTGAATGTATACATTACCATTTCTCACCTAGGAAAATTAAGTAAGCAGTACTTAAAGGAACTGTAAAAAGTAGTTTTACAATGTAATCCGCTACTTGACTATATACTTAGTCACTATAGTAATAAACTGACAGCCCAACTGGGGTAATGGGACAGTGCTCGGCTGAATTTAAAAAGTGGTTTTGGTACTGGTCTGTCAGCAACTACCAAATTGACCAGCACCTTAAATTATTTTCAATATCACGCCCTTATTCTTGTTATACAGGACCAGAAATCCTTTAATAAATTCTCTTCTCATTCTTGCAGGTCAAGGCCTTCCTGGCTGACCCATCTGCATTTGCTGCAGTTGCAGCTCCAGTAGCTGCAGCAGAGACTGCTGCTGCTCCTGCTGCAAAGGAGGAGGTGAAGGAAGAGTCTGAGGAATCTGATGACGACATGGGCTTCGGTCTGTTCGACTAATACGTACAGCGAACAGATGAATGAGTCAAACAAAACAATTGTTCAATAAAAAACAATCTCCATCTATCTTTTGTCTTGTGTCCATTTCCTCTGCTTTGTGTCAGACATGTGAAGATATTCCCTGTTTCTGTTAGGCTTGAAACTGGCAACAATATACTTGTGAACTGTTCTGTGCATATGGAGCCAGTTTGTAAAGATATTGGAGCTCAGATGCCACCACTTTGCTTGCCAATTTGTAAAAGCCCTACATTTCCTTCAATGCAAGATGAAGCCTTTGAGTTGTGGGTTGTCTGTTGAGTTGTCTTTGCTTCGTTTCAGCAACTGACTGAGATTTCATCTTCCAAATTATCATCTGTTTAGATTAAAGTAAGGGTTGTAGAGAAAGATGTATCAAGATTTTCCCCACACACTCCAGTAGATGCACTCCTTAAGGCGCCCATGGTAATGAAGGGGTTAATATCTATGATGCAACTCTGCTCTCCATCTGACCAAACACTTGAAACTATTTGGTCCCAGAATATGAATGTGGATCTGTCAGACTTATGGGAATCTATCCTCTTGTGTGTCCATTCATCTGTATGTGCCAGATATGGGGTTATTCAATGTAAGCTTCTGAATTGTGTACATCAGGCAAAGTCCAAACTGTCCCGTATTTATTCCAACACCGACCTACTGTGTGATAACTGAACATCGTGGTACTCTTCATGTTTTGGACATATCCATCCTTGCAGACATACTGGGTTTCTATATTCTCAACTCTGACGTATTTAAAAAAAAAAACTCTGGGGTCATGTCCACTCATGGCCCTATTTGGTGTCTTATCAGATTCCACTGGATTGTCACTACACCAATCTGATTTTGTTGCTTTTCTTTGATTGCCAGATGTCTAATTTTGAGACAATGGAAATCACAATGGATTAGGGATATATTCATGTTTTCAAAACTAGAAAATATTCGAGACTTACAGAGGCCCTGTGTCCAAATTTAAAGTATGCAGCTGTTCCTCCTGTATGTAGAGGGCATTTACTTACAACCTCCAGACACTTTGTAAGCTTACTGTACATCTACTTTTTGGCCTATGACTGTGAACTTCCTCGTATAACTGCTCTCGAATGTGCTTTGATTTGAGTAACTTAGACCCCCCGAGCCCCCCTTTATTCATTTCTTAATTATTGATTATTTTATTTTATGTTATTTTCTCTCTTGTTTGTATGTATGTGCTGTTGTCGTTCTTGTTAATTTCCCTTATGGCCCTATCTTGTATGTTTTATTGTGTATGTTAAAGAAAAATTCAATAAGTATAACATTAACAAGAAATAATATATGTGGAAAAAAAATTATGATTCATGCCAACTGATAAGCATTGGCCCTCAGTGATATCTTCTAGAGATCTTCTTATCATATGCAGCACTATCCAGACCTGGTAAACATGTCCCGGAAATGACGTCCGCAATTGACGAAATTTTATCAAACGTAAATCCTTTAATGGGTGTGCCGGCCTTCAAAATAAAACCTACACAAGCCTACAGTCTGACGCACAACATTTCGTGTACTAAAACTTATACATAACTAATGCATGTCTATAGAGTGCTTAAGCATGAGAATTGTAAATTTTCACTTTATACAATTCCCGTTTGTACTGCAAGTCACATGATCCTTCACAAACCAGAATAGAAAAAAATCCGTATTCATATTCCCCTGTTTAAGAGACATTTATTGGCAGCTATATTGTCGATTGGAAGACATCAAACGGCCCATATTATTTAAAATAATCAGTCATACAATTCAATATATGCTCATGTTCATCAGCTACATCGCAGTCCCGTTTCCAAATTCATGGCTGAGAGTCTTTTATTTTGAAAGAAATATTCCGGAAGTGGAACTGTGTGCCTAAGCACCGATGCGTTGCACCGACAGGACAAAAGTCCACCATGGCCGAGGTAAGATTTACTGAGTTTTATTTGTTTTAAGGAGGTTGACATCCATCTCAACACTTGGTATCTGTCAGTTGTTTTACGTGATGTGTTGACGTACAAAGAGCTTGAAACGGTGTCATTACCGCTTAATGTACGGTGTCGTCGAAAGGTTAGCTAACGTAAGCTAACGCTACCGTCGATGCATCTGGCCTGTGTTTACTCTGATTTTAGTGTTCTTGATAATTTGGTATCAGTTTGAAACATTTAAAGCCGACAAAGATGTTTGTGTGGGGTTTGCGTGAGGTGTCATTGTATTAGCGTAACTTAATTAAGTGAATATATCACTACAGCTTACTGAGAACAGAGCGACAGGAAACACCATCTGATCTGGAAACAAATATCGACCTAACACCTGGAATGGCTGCAGGTGTGTAGATGAGGGGTCTCTACAGTCCATAGAGGGGTCAACACCCCCATTTGCGCAAGGGACGTTTTTTCTTGATATTCGCCCCATGGTCCGTAATTAAAATACATTGAAATATTAGATATCCTGGTCCAATTAACATATGACGAGTTCACTGTTAGTATTTGTCCTGCCCTGTATGCATATCTTATTCTTTAAAGTGAGATCAGTCCCTATCCCCCAAACTGCTTCTAGCCACTTAATGTTGGCTAAAAATGGCTGACAGGTTGATTTAAAAACCAAAAAAATGGATCAAACATGATCTAAAGTAGGGTTGCCCCTCTCATCTAAATTTTCTGAACTTAAATACATTCTAGGTGTCGGACAGGAAGCTTTGGAGGGCCTGATGTGTCCCCTGGGTCATCAGTTGATGATCCCCGGTCTACAACATAGACAAAACTCTTTATCCCCGATACTGATATCAATACCCATTTTTTGTCAAGACCACAAAGCCCCCACTTAACTGAAATTGACCTGTTTCTTTTACAGTGACACTCTGTCAAATTTTAAAACAGATATGTGGCAAGGAAAACAGAGTTTTTTTCATAAATAAATGACACTTTTGATTTATAAAAGTGGACAATACGTGATGACGAGGTACACCTTTATGGTACATTTGAACATTCAGTCAATATTTCCACCAATATATGGGATATTAATGGTCATTTTTATACAGCTAAAATATCGGCTGTAAACATTGGTTAAAAAAATCTTATTTGCCTATGTTGATAATCAGCATTTCTGACTAATAAATTCAAACACTGATATTGTACCAATAATATTATGCCCCACCACAATGTAGAAATGGATAGTTAATTTTTCTATTAGCTTCTGCCTGGACAGTTATTAAGAACGGGGAAACTGTCCTTCAGATGCAAAATCAAATACACCACCCACCATAATCTCTCAGAGTCCTTCCCAACAACATTACTTGATTAAATTCTGCCAGCTCTACTATCCTGAGTGTGAAAACAAATTATTAACCAGAAAGCGCTCAGAGAGCGCAAACCTCTGCCAAGGTAGCTCACATGTTGCTGCTACATCTATCAGCAAAAGTTCCATGATAAAGTTACCATCATAAAATGTTTCCTTGACCCTGAAAACCCACACCTCGCACTCAGAATCATGTTGATGTCATCATTAGTTAGACAGTTATTGAGCAAAAATGATAATTTGCTAATGATGATTATCAGGATCACCACCAAAATCTAATCATTTTTAAGTTGGGCCATTAACAACATGTCCTGAGGACTTAAGCAAAATCTGTCCAGTAGGTTTTGTGTAATCTTGCTAACAAACAAACAAACATACAGGACCAAAAACATGACCTCCTTGGCGGAGGTAACCAGTATCACGGATAAAAGTTGAATCATAATTTAAAAAAAAAAAAAAAAAGTACACTACGACTGCAGTCATATTGACGCGAGTAAATAAATCACATCAGTCCAAAGCCAAATACGAAAGGGATAAATAATGCAAAAACTGTGTATTCTACAATTCTTTTTCTGTCTCATTCTTAACTTATATTGCTGTTCATCGCTATAACAGTTATTTTATGAGCTTCATTAATGCACTTTACCACTTAAACAATTTTCTTAAATGTGTAAACCTTCTTGCCATTAATTTAGGTTTTGGTTTTGTTGACAGTCCTCCAACTATTTTGCTCTTTTGTTAGACCCACAGCTTACAGGACCTCCAGCAGCCTGCTGTCTCCTCCAAAGTGTTTGTCCAGAGAGACTACAGCTCAGGGACCATCTGCAAGTTCCAGACAAAGTTCCCCTCAGAACTGGAGTCAAGGGTACATTTACTAGAGCTGTCCAATAAATATCTTAATAACATTATTGCAGTGATTGGTAAACAGCATTATTATCTCATTCAACTATCATACATATTTACACAGTGTAACAGGATTATCATTATGCAGATAATAAATATAGCTGTCAGACACCCTCTGAGTCATAGTAAAGACAATTAATTAACTCTGCTTGCATGAGGAAAAATGCTAATAGCTCATTTGAGGCCAATACAGATTTTCTAGCATTAGTTAATTTGTCATATTTGCACATCCCTTTTTCCCTTTAGTGTAAAATCAAGACAACTACCATCTAATAAATGATTAATAAGGCTGAACTTATACTTCCTTTGATTAAGCTATAAATATTTATGGCATTTGTTTGAAATAACTCCCTGTGTTTTTATATCCTATTAAATATATGGCAGAAAAAGAAAATGCCATTTCTGTTTTTTTTTTCTGTTATCATTTAGCACTATTATTTATAGTGTTAACATGCCTGTTTTGATCCCTGACTGGATTTTGACAATAAAGTGTATAACAAACTTAAACTGAGTTAAAATCTCAAGGCACACCACATTAGTACTCATGCAAAGTAATCATTACTTGTTAGTGTTTTTTTAGTCCCCTAATTTCTCTCAGGCCTCAATTTTATCTGCCTTGCAGAATGCAAATCAACATCCAAATGCGTTACTTGTATTTTTAAAGAAACTACTCAATAGTTTACCCAAAACATTATTGAATCCTGTACTTTCAGCAACACACATTTACGCTAAAGACAGAGTAAAACATGTTCCAACCACTTCTGCCTTTAACAGCAAACGTGTAGTCTCACAAATATTTCACTAATCTTTTTCTGAGCGACAGAATTTTAAGCTTCATGTAGAATAATGCAGCTGAAGCACTGACATAGTTAAAAAGTCATCCAGTAGTTGTTGTTCTGCTGTAATAATGAGGTATGGTTGTACAAATTTCCCATGACACATCAGTGCGCCAAGCCACACCAATTTAAAACCACTGGTGAACCATATGTAATCTTTTTATTATCATCATTTTCTGTGTGTGGTTTCAGCTGGACAAGCAGCAGTTTGAGGAAACCATCCAGACTCTAAACAATCTGTATGCAGAGGCAGAGAAACTGGGGGGAAAGTCATATTTGGAGGGCTGCCTTGCTTGTCTAACTGCTTACACAATCTTCCTCTGTATGGAGACACACTATGAAAAGGTAAGCTGCTTGAGTATGTTATACATGTATGTGTATCTGGTGGGTTATACAGATCGTTTAATATCTTTATGTCTAAGGTCTTCTTTACTCTTCTTTATCTCTGAAGGTGTTGAAAAAGATTGCCAGGTACATCAAGGACCAGAATGAGAAGATATATGCTCCCAGGGGTTTGCTGTTGACTGACCCCATAGAGAGAGGCCTGAGAGTGGTATCCTTCCGCTGGTCGCTGCCAGTTTAATTTAATCATTTTAGGACTACAGCCCTATTGCTTTGGGATATTCTGCGAAAGCTGAATAACAATGACACTAATTTGCCAACAGCTGTCACATTTTCCAAGGTTTTCCTCACAAGCTTTGTCAAGATCAGCCATAGTTGTCCAGGGTCAAGCCTTTAGCATTTCTAAGGTGCATTCACACCGAACATGACTTGGGCGACTGAGATCGCACTACCCACCCAAGTCGCGTTGCCTGTTCATAAATAGTCCAATTTGTCTCCGTCGCGTCACTAAGTGACGTCATGAGTTTCATCGCAATCACATCGTATCATATTATACATATAAAAATATATATTATATATTTGTATGTATTAGCTGGCATTAATCCAACAGTATCCTTTTCACACATCTACCAACCGTAAAACACTGCAGCTGATGCAGATGAGGAAGGACAGCACCGCAGAGAACCGCCACTTCTGTTGTACAAGGCAGAACTAATGTCCTTACTATTTAAGGATCCCACACTGACATGGATTGTCACTCTGTGATTCGAAATAAGAACAGTTGTTATGGGTGTCGTCAAAACACCCATAACAACGCTGATTGGCTGTCGTGGCACAGCCACATGCAGTGTTGCCTGAAAAGTTCAAATTTTTCAACTTTGGCGACTGAGTGACGTGACCTTGTCGCTCGTACAAAGCAACTAAGTCGCCCAGGTCACGTCGCATCATGTGAGATCTGGTCACGGCTGTCCATTGACTTTGCATGGAGAGTGGTCGGCGAGGTTGTGTCAGTCACATTTGGTGTGAATGCACATTTACTAGTTATAACACATGGAAGCAAACAGGGATGAAAATGTAGAGGAGGGTCTTGGTGGTAAAGTGTTGTATATTTTATGAAATTTGTAAGTGGTGCTGTGTTTCCTTAACTTGTTTGTGTTCAGGTGGAAATTACCATCTTTGAAGACAGAAGTATTGGCTCTGGAAGATAAAGTGATTTGAGGTATGCTCTCCTCTGAAATGAAGCTCATTAGTGGCAAGTCAGGCCCACATGTGGCCATAGAGGCTCTAGCCTGACTCTTTGATTTAATTCAGAATAAAACTGTATTCTTGGTCGTGCTTTTCCCAGGACATGAGTTAGAAACATGTTTCTTACTGATCTCTGACAACACGCACTTACTGGTGTTTCCACTGTTGGATTAGGAGATAAGATACCCAAAAAACTGAGTGTGCTGTCCCACTTTTTGGCACCCCTCTGAAAGGGAAACTTACTTCTGGAAACTTACTGGCCACCCCGACGTCCTAAAATCTTGACTTTAATACACTTAAAATGAAGCTCAGGAAACTGACCCAGTCATCTATGTATTTTTCTGAATGCAGCCCTTGGTGTAAATAGTTTGGACCCCATCCTCGTGGATGGGGGCCATGGTGCATAATACTCATATGTTTTCGTCATATTTTCCTTTGAACATGTACAAGAGTTATCAATTTTCTGACAGTGTTGGTACATTAAAAATGTAGAATCCTCTTCACAGAAGAATTAAGGTTTGTATTTATGCAAAAAATTTAAGGCTTGCCATGATGTTGTAGCTGGTCGATGTAAAAGCTGTGATGTCTCTGTAGCCTTTGTTTCCTGTAACTGTCATCATGTTCTTTTCTTTGTCTCCATCTCTCCTTTAGGCTTCTTCCTGACCTGAGGACTCCCCATCTGTGTGGCCGTACATATTCAGACATCTGCTTCACCTGAATGGATGTATATAGTTTTGATCTGATCCTTCTCTATGTTATTTATAAATACTCTACTGTCTGCCTTTCCTTATATGTTTATAAAAGTGTCTTCATGTCTTTTTACAAATGCAGTGATGTATAAATTATGTCCTAGTTGATCAATACTTTATAAATAGTGCCACTGTGTTAAATGCATCTTTTTAATCATGGTTAATCTAAGTGATTCTCGTGTTTTGTTTTTGCAAATGTTATAAAGTCGAGCTATGGTCGCCAAGGAATGTTTGTGAAATATGTTGGGATGGAGTTGTTGGCACAGTTCTAAACAGGTGATTGTGTTTTGGGCAGAGCTCCAAAGTATTAACATGCAGGTTGTAGCCTTCATTAAGGCAGAGGTTTTCTAATCTGTGAATGAATGTGAATGATTTGGGGTAATATCCTGAAAGACACATAATGCAAGTTTTGACTTTAAGTCTTTGGCAACTTCATAGATGGAGCATGTTTATTATATTATCTTAAACCTGACATGGCTCTGCACTAGATCACACAAATCATTTAACAGCCTTGTTATATATTTCTCATTATAATCACTATCTTTATTGTGAATGTCATTCCCTTTTCATTGTCACTTAACACCACAGAAACCTTAAAAATTTCTGAACTCCACTGAGAATTGCGATACTGGGCGGTTGACAGAAATTGTGTACTTTTCTTACAAATGTATTCATGTTTTTTTCTGATTAAAAAGACCTTTTTCTTTCAAGTTTGATGGCTCCTTCTGTTTAATGCGTATCAGTTATAGAGCACACAAGACACTGTTGCAAATGTCATATTGTAATGTGTGGGTCATAAATTTGCTTTAATAAAAAGTACTTCATAAAACTTAATCTATGTTTATGCTAGTGGTTAATACTTTGTTGAGATTTGCTAAGTCTACATTTATAGGAATGATAATTTTGTATTAATTTTAAGTTCATTGAAGTGGATGGCTTTTTATCACTTAAGAACAATATTTCAGGGTCTCTGCAGATACCAGTCACACCCATGGGCCTGGCTTGGCCTTAAATTAGAATAACAGTTTTAGATAAATGCCTTAAAAAGGCATATGATGAACATGCACTCAAGATTTTAATGTTTAATCCGAAATAATATACATCTGGTATCGCTCATGCTTTAATTTTGAAGCGAGTGTTTAAAAGGACAGTTTCAAACGAACTGCTATTATGGACTGCAAAAACGGGGACCCAACTGCAATCATTTCGGATTGTTTCTTACTCAACAATGACTCAAACACTTAAGATTCAAGGTTGTCAAAATTTGGTTTACATTTGCCAGAGCCATGAGGGCCAGCTTGATCAGGTCATTTGCTTCAGAGGAACTTCTCAAATAAGGTGGGACACAAAATCTGGGACAGTTGAGGAATGCTCAAAAAAAAAAAAAACGTTTGGAAAACTCCACAGGTGAACAGACTGGTAGGAAACATGTCATAATTACTTATAAAAGCAGCATCCCCGAATGGTTTAGTTGTTCTCAAGCAAGGATGGGGTGAGTTTCACCAGTTTTTATAAACTGTGAGCAAATAGTCAAACAGTTCAAGACAAACATCTCTCAAAATTATCCACAGTCCATAATTTCATCAAAAGATTCAGCATCTGGAGAAATCTCTGCATGTAGCAAGGCTGAAAACCAACACTGAATGTCTGTGACCTTCAATCCCTCAGATTGCACTGCATTAAAAACCAGCATAACTCTGTACAGGATATTAACACCTGGGTTCAGGAACTCCTCAGAAAAAACACTGTCAGTCAATACAGTCTGTTGCTACATCTACAAGTCCAAGTTAAAACTCTACCATGCAACATGAAAGTCATATTTCAACAACACTGACAAACACAGCCGGCTTCTCTGGACCCGAGCTCATCTGAGATGGACAGACAGGAAGTGGAAAAGTGTGCTGTGGTCTGACTAGTCCACATTTCAAATGATTCTTGGCAATCATAGGCGTTGTGTCCCCTGGGTTAAAGAGGAGAAGGACTATCCAGATAGTTATGAGTGCAAAGCTTAAAAGCCAGCCTCTGTGATGGTATGAAGGTGTGTTAGTGCCCATGGCATGGGTAACTTGCACATCTATGAAGGCACCATTGATGCTGAAAGGTACATAGAGGTTTTGGATAAATATGCTGCCATCCCAGCAATGTCTTTTTCAGGGACCTCCCTGGTTATTCCAGCAAGACAACACCAAGAAACATTCTGAACATGTTTAAACAGCGCAGATTTGTAATAGAAGAGTGCAGGTACTAGACTGACCTGCTTGGAGTTCAGATCTGTCTCCTATTAAAAATATGTGGCCATTATTAAGCGCAAAATACAACAATGGAGATACCAGAATGTTGAGCAACTGAAGTCGTATATGAAGGAAGTACAAGAAACAATTCCAAAAACAAAGTTTGAACAATTAGTGTCCTCAGTTCCCTAATGCTTATTGAGTGTTTTTAAAAGGAAAGGTTATTTAACAGAGGGATAAATATGCCCCTGTCCCCTGTGTTGCAGGTATTAAATTCAAAATAAGTGAATATTAAAAAAAAAAAAGATGGTCAACTTCATTGGAATTAAGCTTTGTAAATTACAAAACATTTGATGGTTGTTACTTACAATACATTTTACTTACATTTCAACATTAACATTTACAGGGCATTCAATCCAACTTGTGAGCTTGACCGCAACAACAACCGCAGGAGTATGTAGCTCTGTTTTCTTAAAAAAAAAAAAAAAAAAAGGTGGACATTTTATGTTGCTTGGCTTTAGCATCTTGTCTTCATGTCCGACCATTTTTTGGCATTTTAAATTTACAGTAGAGCCACATTGGACAGGTCAGAGGGTCGCCAGTTGCCACCCCTGCAGTGTAGTGGCTTTTATTTTGAAGAGAAGACACCGGATGTGCGTAACTGATGACAACTTCCTGAAGCTAGTATACGACGGGAGTTAGCAAACACAGCAGGACCCCTCTTCCTCTGTCCAGCCCGGCTCCGATGGCGTTCTCCAGTTTCTCTCCAAAGGAAGAGTGTCAGTTCATTCATAATGTCAGGGCTGAGCTGGAGGTGTTTCAGCAGAAGAGCGACCATCAGAGGTAAAGCCTAAACCAGTGGTCTTCAACTGGGGGCCCCAGGGCCACATCAGGTCCCTCATAGCTTCCCATTAGGCCCACAGAGAATTCCCGGATTCAGCAAATATGAGGAGGAAACTTCCTGTCTGTAGCTGTTTTAAAGGATTCACTTTTGATGCACCATAAAACCACGTGAGATTTAAACATTTGACTGTGAATATTATTTTTGATTTTTTTTTTTTTTTACATAAATCCACCAGTCAGCCATCCACCATAACGGTCGTTTTTGCCCATATAATATATTCTGTTTACAATGTGACTGAAATTCAGAATATTATAATTTTGATGACTCCCTCTTATGTTGAGAGCTCATACTTACTGTAGCAGAGACTTCACATGTGGGCAGGATTTGATGCTATCCTCAGTATTTTTAACAATATTTCTCAGACATTAGAGTGCATGGCTTTCTAAATTTCTGTATGACCTAGAGATATTTGGAGAATATTCTGCAGCAGTCTGGCCCTGGTTGGGGAAGGAAATGCAGTGTACCACCATGATTTTTTTCATGAAGTAGATGCTGTCTGTGATTGAGACTTCAGTACTGATCCTCTGATGTTGTGGTCATTTTTAGTGTCTTTTATAAGGTAAAACTGACCCAGTTAATGAAAACCCTTTTTGTTCTCCTTCACAAACTTTCTATGTAGCCATGACTGGATGCCAAACAGCTGATTTTTGCACAGAATAAAACATTAGTTCTGACATTTTCTCCTAGTTCTGGTGCTATGTTGATGATCGCATCACTAATCAACAACTCCTTGGAAACTTGGAGCAGAGCAATCTTTGTAACATTTGGGCATAAGCTGACTATAAAGGTTATTGTCTGTTGTATAGACCATACCACCCAAAGGCCATCTGAACTCCAGCTTCACTGGAATCTCAGAGAAATAAAAAATAAAAAAAAATATGGAACTACAATTGAAAGTTTTGCTGTTCAAAAATAAAGTTACTTCATGATGTAAAATAAAAAAATCCTCTCTGTTCAGCCATGTCCTTTGTTTCTGTGCCCAGGGTGCTCCTGTTCCCCCCTTTACCCAGCAGACTGCGGTTCTTAATCCATAGGACCATCGAGGACCTTGCTGGGCTGACCACCTTCTCAGTGGGAGAGGCCTGGTGCCGTCAGTTGGTGGTCTGCTATTCTGAGATCAGGTAACGAATTTAAATCTGGCACTTTATTTCAAATTTATGAACCTCCAAAAACAACGTGATGAGATTGAGAGAGCAGGATTTTTAGTTAGTGAAGGATATAAAAGAAAACTGTCAAGACTGAATATAAAAACTTTTGATCATATAACATACATAATTTGAGTTTAGTTTAGAAAAGGTCATATTTTGCCTTAAATCAGGTTCATATGCTAATTTTTGATAACTGCTAGAATATGCTCACAATCGTTAATGTTAGAAAAATGTCTGATTTTCATAGTAAGAGTCCCCCTGATAGGGCTGTATTGTCAGTCTGTCTGAGATTCTTTGTTAGAGTTTTTGCCCCTTTAAGGCTTCCTACCCAAAGGGAGTTTAGTCCGCTATGACTGATTTATTGGTCAGCTTTGTGGAAACTGGTCAGTTCAGGGCTGCCCTGTGCCATTTTGTCAACAACTCTGCTTTCACTCTAATGCACAGATGTCAAACTGATCCAGTAAAGGGCCACTGTGGCTGCAGGTTTTCATTCAAAATAAGCAAGAACACAGCTGATGCAAATTATTCAATCAACTGGATTGTCTTTACACAGTTGATTTGTTGGATCAGGTGTGTTCTTGCTTGGTTGGAATGAAAACCTGCAGCCACAGTGGCCCTTTGCTGGATCAGTTTGACACCCCTGACACGTATCTGCTCTAGGCTGAGCTTCCTACTACAAGCCAGTGGGCTTAAACAATAGTATGACATCACACTGGTACCTCTATTTCGGGGTTGGGAGAACTATATGTTTTAGGCAGCTGCTGGTGCAGCAAAAAGAGGAGAGGTCTTAATGCTGCAGACTTTTTGTTTTATTCATAGAGTTGTTTTATTCATGTACATACCTTTAAGCTTTTCCGACTGAAAAAGAAAATTCTTTGGACACAAGTTCTAAAGTGACCCTTTCAACACGCGTGGTGATCAGTCAGACTTGTTATTTAAAGACTACAAGTGTTTTTGATCTAAAATGGTAACGGGCAGTGATGCACTGCTACACTAGCCTTTATAAAAAACAGATCCTTACTCTGGGGCCAGCACTCCTATGACCTACTGCCTCTCCTTAATCATGTTTTAAACATGGAACTGTTACTAAGCTTCCCCAAATTAGTGCAGAGTTTCTATGTTTGTGGATGGTTTGTGTGTTTGACACACTGTGTAAATGCAGCTTTGTTCATGCTGCGAGCAGCTGGATCTCCACAGACACTCCTCCACCTCTGGCTTGGTTTTTGGTGATTCAGATTAAAATGGTGCTTGAGGTTCAGGGTCAAGTCACTTAATTTGTACCTTTAGGTAGATTTATTTTGCAGCCAAAGTGATAGAGACATCCATTATTATAAAAACAAAAAAACAAAATCTGACAAGGAGGAGGGAGGAAAGCTATTTAAAAACTTGGACCATGATGAAAAACCATAAGAAAGGAAAGAATCATTGAATTGATTTACATCATAGACAAATTAAATCTGTTGCATAGTTGCTTGCAAAAAAACCCCAATAATGTAAACTTGACCTCTCATTGTCTCCAGTGTCTTGTATCGTGGGATTCTTGTCATGTGGCATTAGGTAACGGTGTGTTTTAAAGCTGAACCTATTGCACTCTACTGCCTCCAGACTTTGAAATTGAAAATGTATTTGTAGAATACATTAAATGGGTGTTCATCATAAAAATCTGTTTTCCCTCAGGCTTGAGGTGGAGGATGAAAGTGACCCTGAGAGCAACAACAGTCCCTGTGAGACAGAGAGTGATGTGAAACCTAAACCTTCAGCCTCAGTGAGGAGCAAAACACCTAAAAGACCAGACCAACAGCTTTACATGCCAAGAGCTGTACGCCAGAGACTGTCCTTACAAAACTCCCAGAACCTTGTACGAGACCAAGAGCCGTCCAGGCCAGCTCCAGATAGCTGCAGCTTATCTGACTCTGTTTCCAAACCTGAAGCTACAGAAAACACAAAGCTCTCCTCCACATCTGCACGAGAAACTGTCCCCAGTGAAGGGAACTGTGTCCTCAGTCATGTCAGTGACAGTCCAGGGCTTTGCCCTGAGATACTTCATGCATGTGAGCCCCCTGGATATGGCCACACTGTTTCCTGCTTTGCAGATATGACTCTTGAGGAGGGCGAGGACGCTGAGGATCCGGCTAGTTTGGTATGATTATGAAAGTATCTGCTTTTGTGCTTGATTTTTTATTTCATGTAACACTTAAATTAGATTTTTCTTTTTCTTTTTTAAAACATGGGCCACAGATCAAGGTACATCTAAAAGAGTCAGTGAATTTTTCCATTGAGCACGTTTCCAATGACTATTCAATGTATGAGAACGTGTTTTTAAACCTGGAAAACTTCCGCCATGTGATTGAGATTTATAACTTCCCTCCTTCATTCAAAACTGAAGACCTTATGGATGCTTTTGCCGAGTACAGGTGAGTTTCAAAACCAAAACCTCTTAATTATTATTGTCACCTTGTCCCAGGGGTTTGTTTGACAAACGTCAGGACTTAAACCAAAAACATAAATGTGTCCCCCCTGAGTGTTTTAAGATGATGTTGGACAGTTACTCTTGGTTCAGCTTTTACTAACGGCTCCTCTCCTGACTGTCTCAGTGATGCTGGAATGAAGATAAAGTGGATTGATAACACACGTGCTCTGGGAGTTTTCTCCAGTGAGTCAGCAGGTAAGATGACTCACCACATCACACAGTTAGGTTCAATAATGAATGAAAACATCTAAACGTATGCTTCTTTTCATCTGCAGCACTTCATGCTCTCTCCATCTCCCATCCACTGCTGAAGGCAAGAGCTCTGGCAGAAGGGAGTAAAAAAGCCAAAGGCAAAGCCTTTAGGCATGCAGGTAGAGCATTTGTTAAACTTCTTTCAGCCCTGGAAGTAAAATGGTTGATGTAGTTTTTCCTCCGTCGTATCTGTTGAAAAGAGTTTTTGTTTTGGTGCTGAGGATGGGGACCAAACTGTTTCTTGTGTTCTGGCTCCCAGAGTTTATCCAGCCAGTTAAGGTGCGTCCCAGGACAGACTGTGCTGTTGCTCAGCGGATGGTAAACAGAGCCCTGGGGCTGCAGGGACGCAAAAGAGTGCAGAGATACTGAGGGGAATCATTTATGCTGTTGGCTAATGCAGGTAAGCAGACTAACCTAAATGTACACAGTGTTTTCTTAGAGCAGAAAAGTGAAAGTCAGATATTGTTAGTGTTGTGGTAGTTCAGGTAGAGATATTTTTTATAATATACTGTCATTTTTAAATTCATTAAATGCAATTTAATTGCATTTCAACTAAATGCTGTTATATCAGTCAAAATCAGTCTTCTCCAACTTATTATAATTTTAGCTGTTAATGTTGATATCAGAACAATCACTCTATCAGTGGCTGTTATTGACTGTACCATCAGAATAAATATGACAAATATGATGGGGACACATTTATGGTCCAGGTGTCCATGAAATTGTCATTATCATCAATTATAATTTTGGTCACCTGGGCTCTAATTTCCTTGCGCAACTCAGGGTGGCGCAGCCTGGCGCACCCCGCGCAGTGGTAATTTCATCCGGTGCACCGCCGTGCTTAGCCAATTTGGCAATTTGGTAGACCGGCTTCGCCGAGATGGGTGTGACGGCACACCAGGGGGAGGTGTCGTAAGATTCAGCTTGGTGCAGTGACAATTTTGTGCCAAAAAAACGCGCAGAAGGTGCGCTGAAAGCCCGCCAGCTCCAACCTGGTCTATTCTCGGCACAGACGAGGCGCACCCTGGGCAGTGGTAGTTTGGCTGACAGGCGCACTATTCAATGTAACCGTCTGAACCAGCACATACATTTGTATCTATATTAATTGTCCCGTCACATCTGATGTCAGATCAGAGACGTTTGTCATAACTAACGAGTTCACATCTCTCAAGCCAACCACAAACAGCCACATCATCCGATACGGAGTATCCGGCTTCTCTCATCTCATGAAATTAAATAGAAAAGAAAAAGAGAGAGACACTCGCTGAATAAATGTAAGTCACTCGGTGTCTTGAGGATTTTCCTGTGATTGCCCATATCTCTCTCTTTTAATCTTTATTCGTAACGTGATCTAAAAAGATGGAGTACATTATTGCAAGGAGGATGAGGAGGGGATATATTTTCACCAAAGGTTCTGCTATTTGGCGATGACAGACCAGGAATGCAGGTGGATCACAAGCATGATGAATGGATTAGCCTGCTGCTGTGTTTAAATGTAATTATCACTTAATTTTGTACTCCTAATATGACACAGGAACAGATTAAATCTGTCCCGCGAGGTGGTCCACACGGTGACGCGCATCGTGGCCTCAGATGTGCGGCCCGGTGGCCCCTGCGCTCTCCCAGTTGCTGCAAAAGTGACAGCGGCTCTGACCTTCTTCTCCACCGAGGTGAAATTGTCACTGCGCCTCGCCTGTGGCGCATTTAAAGGCGAGGAGAGGCGTTCATTTGATTGGTGAAGATTACACTCGGCTGTGTTAAACCCACTCACGTCTCCTCTCCTCCCTCTCTGCCATTTGCGCATGTGGGAGAGACGGAGGCATGGGTGCGCCTCCCTGCGCCAGACTGCGCCGTGCACGAAACTTACAAAATGCCCTGGACACACCCCGTTGGCGCAGCGCAGGCGCGGCACAGGGCAGGTGCGCCCCGCCTGCGCCTGGTCTACGAAATTAGAGCCCTTCGTCTCTGCCAACCTCCCTACCTTCGCCCACTCACACCACAAACATGGCTTCAGTGGATGGCTGTTCAGCATGAGTCTGGTTCTGCCCAAGATTCCCTACTGCTTAACAGAGGTTTTTTTCTTTCCACTGTGGTCCGGTGCTGTGCTCATGGTGGGTTCATGTTGGGTTTGGATGTATATATGTATATGTGTATTTTTATATATGTACTGTTTATATGCACATACAGCAGTGGAAAAGAGTTTTTGGACACCCCATGCATTTGTGTTATATTGCACGAAGAATCCCTCTCAAGTCTCTAAGTGCAGTTTGTTTTACTACAGTCAAAGCCAAAACACTAAACAAGTCATAAAAAGCCTAGGTGTGAATGCGAGTGTGAACTATTGTCCTTCTCTCTATGTGGCCCTGTGATCAGCTGTATTTACCCCGCCTCTTGCCCAATGTCAGCTAAAACTGTTTCCAGCCCCCTCTGACCCTGAAAGGACTAAGCAGTATAGATAATGGATGGATGGATGTTGGCCAAGACAGTCTGTATCAAATCTACTTTAGGTTATTTTAAGGGCTACTTCAGAAAACAGCTGGAAAAACAGCGGAGGCCTTTTCTGTCTTTACACATCTGAATGCTTTTTCATGTCTGCGTCACTTTTCCCCTCTTGAGTGAACCAGGCAACTTGATATCCTATTACTAAAGAGGTCATATTCTGCTTGAACGAGGTTGCATATATTCAGTTACGATGACTGATCCAGTGTGTTCACAATTACTACAAAAAAAACAGCTAAATGGACTTGACTTGAGCTTATATAGCGCTTTTCCAGTCTTTTTGACTACTCAAAGCAGCTTTACACCACAGGTCATATCTACATATTCACACCCATTCGCTCTCACATTCACTCACTGATGGTTCAGAGTTTCTATATTAGTTATCCATCAATATCAACTAACACATTCACGCCCTTTCATGCCCATTTACACGCCACTGACACTGTGGGAGCAATTTGGGGTTAAGTGTCTTGCTCAAGGACACATGGCCATGTGTTGCCCAGAGCTGGGCTCGAACCTGCAACCTCTCGATTACTGACTAAGTGCACTATCCAACTGCGTCACCGACAGTTCCACACACTGAGTAGTCAGATCATTTCTACAACATGTGCCCTGCACTGGGCTTGCTCCTCCAAGCCAGTGGGTTTGAACTACTGATGCAAGCAGGTACGTCACAGTGTTAGGTCTGTTTGGGGTCAGGGCCTGTAACAAGCTTTGTCTCGCTCCGAGAAGTACTCTATCATGCAGGGAGGTGGGGCTAAAGCTCACAGAAACATAATATAATATTTCAAAATAATATTCAGCACCCTGGCTTGTAATGTCTCTGTAAAATCAAAACCTGATGGTATCGATTAGATCCGTTCAGTAAACACATGGTGGGAACTTCTCGCAGTGCAAGTCATGCATACACACATGTGTGTACCTGCTAGCTCTAACAACACACACTGCCACTGTCTTCCTATTTAGAAACATATTTAACCATTAAGCATTTGTGTGTAGATGAGGGGTAAAGGGCATTAATATTCAGGCTATATCTGGAAATATGTAAACATTAAAAAACAACACAAACAAAGATCTATTCTGCCCACCTTTTATTTAAAATGTAATACTTTTCCACATTCACCCATGCATACAAAATAAAAACAATCAGGCAGCAAGTAACAAGTACCCTTCTAAAATCAAGGACTCTTGTTTTTTCTGCTACATTTAAAATCAACTAATTTACAGAACAATGAGGAGGCATATTCACATACATTTGTGGCATTTTACAGAACATCCACAAAGTAAACAAAGTCCCTGATGGTAATGATGTAACAACAGTAAGGCATTGAGAGACGCTGAGGAGGTGAACAAAGCATGAATATAAAACATGTTAACTGAAGAAACCAAGAGAAAAATTAATAAATAAAAGATTTTTAAAGAGCAAAGGTCAAGTGTATGGCACATACAATGCTTGAAAAAAGAAAGCACAGGTCAAAGTCTTTGACAATGATGACTGAATATCACAATAAGGAATCAAATCCAAACAACTCCAACCTAATAGAAAAATCAAATGCAGTCACCATGCTCTGTAAGTCTTTGTAAAAATAATCCCACATGTTGGTTGATCATTATTTAGTTTTGGTGACACTTTGTTATGATTTGTAGAGAGTGTAATACAGTATTTATAAAAACAGGTGATTTTGTTTTGTCACAAATCACCGTTTGTGTAATGTAGAACATAACATCTGTTTTTAGTAGCTGGGTAAAACTTTCACCTTTCACTGTGAAGGCATCAGGAAAACACACAGTGCAAAATTCAGCTGCAGCACCAGATCAGGAGACGACTGTTTGCATCAATCACAAGAAAATTCTTGAAATCAGGCATAAAAAAACAAACATTGGTACACTTTTTAAAGTTATGAGGCTGCTACTTGTCTCTCCTTTTACGCACCAAATTTAAACCTTCATTTCCAAAAGGTACTAAAACCGTGAGAGGTATGGAGTCTTAGTAAAGCTGAATGTGGGGAGTGGATTGAATAAGCAAGCAGTTCGTTCTCCCATTAAGTCATTGTCCATTGTACCAGTTGAGCCCCAAGCCCAACAAAAGTCCATCACTTCTCCTCTAGTGGTTGTCAAATATTCATATTCACTCCCCTGCTATCCGTCCATCTGCACTGTCCATATTCGGAGTCCGTCTTCAGTCTACCTGTGGTGAAGATGATTGGTCAGCAATCCAGGGAACAGGTCATCTGTGTCTGAACTCAGTGAGCCCCCTGCAAGACAGAAACAACATCATTAAATTGTTTCAAATGACAAATCAAATGCTGGAGTTAAACAAATTGGAATGAAGATTTTTGCGTGTTTTCACTATGGCCCTTTAATTAGCACTCCAGCACTTTATAATTCACTGTGTATAATTCCCTTGTCCCCCCGACTCCCGGCCTGTTTTCTTTTGGACTGTATGACGTTTAGTCTGTATGACTGTATGTCTTTTAATATGCTCTGTGTGTTTTTATTCCTGTCACGGGTGTCTGTCTCGTTTTTAGCTAGTGGGACTAGGGATGGAAATTAGCCACTCGGCTATAATCCCATGCATTTACATGTCAATGTTTATTAATGCACCCATTTAAAAAAATAAAAATAAATCTCAAGATGGTGCAGTCCCTTTGATCAAAAAAAACTTGACCACCTTCAAAGGAAACTCTGACTTATGTATATACTCTCATGCTCATGAATTGTTGATTATCCAGTGTTCTTATATGCTGTAGCTACTGCTAGCATGTAATTTACCTCGATTATCTTGAAAAAACTTTGGTAGCCTGTTAAAATTAACCATCATGTCAGCGTCACTTTGAAGTTTGAAGGTCTGATATTCATGCTCCTGTGGCGTTTCACCTTCAGTATGAATTCTAGGAAGGTGTAAAGTAATTCCCTCTCTGTGCTGTCTTTGGATGTATTAACAGAGGTGTTTCATAACAAGTGAGAAAACACTTGTTATGAATTGGCACTATACAAATAAAGATTGATTGATTGATTTCAGAGCAGGGCTGCACATTATTACAACAAAAGTTATAATTACAGTTATTCCGATTGATTTTCATCCCAATTATTAACAATATTTATTGATTAACTTCAGCATACCATACATTTATTGGACTTAAACACTCTATTTGTTTCAATCTTTGTGTCCACAGGGAGTGTTTTTCCAGTTGGAAATGTTCTCAGCCTCAGTTTCAGAGTGCTTCTTGCAAGCGCTTAACCATGTAACAAGAGTTGATGTCTGTGTGTCTCAGTAACACTTGTAAGGGGCGTTTAAAATCTCTGTGTGCATCATATTCCTTAAATCTATCAAAATGATCACCCAGAAAACAGGAGTCAAGGAATCATGTCCTACAACTGGTAGAATCTGAAGACAAGGGAAAAGTTCCCTTGAACATATGAGGCAGCTTGTTGTCACCTCCACCATTGTTTTTCACAAAGTTAACGGCAGAAGTCCTGACAGTTCTTGATTTTGAGGCAGGAGTGACATAGACAAGCGTGGTGCTCCCTCAGAAGTTGAACTATTTTTAACTTAAGAGGACTGTGAATGCAGCGACAAAAATCAGCTGACTGAGGGCGTTTTTCCACCCAGGGCACTGAGCGCTGGAAACACTGGACTATTGGCTTTGAGTTGAAAACATGCCAGCGCTAAATACACTGCATGTGGAAACAGGTCCTAGATCTTTATTACACTGTTGTCATAACGGTGGGGAGCTTAAATTATAAATGAAACTACAACTCTATTGTTCAAAACTATTGCAAGAGCTACACAGAGTTGGGAGGCCCAGAGGGGTGTGTGTGAGTGTTTATATCTGTGTGTGTATGTGGAGCTCCCACCTAGCTGTACTCTCAGCATGCTTTCCCGTAACACTCTATTTATGAACAGACAGTGACACTGAAATTGTTCAGGTGTGAAATCGATATGAATGCCTAACAGGTTACATATCATGAAAATGTAATCTTTAACAGAAAATATGCACCAGTGGCCTTTCTAAAAATGCCTTCTTCCTCTCTGTTGCTAGCCCAGCACTGACTCTAACCTTTAAGAAAATGTGTGCTGTGTGGGTTTTGGGCAAGAATCTGTGATATATTCTGCTGGGACACCTGGGACTGGTGTCTTATTAAAAATGGAATGTACTATGAGACCTTTAGGATATAATGACTGTGGTGCTTGGTTACTGTGCTGTTGCAGATGCACTGTATAAAACCTGATCAGGATCAGGATAGGAGAGCACTGCGTTAATGCTAATTTTCTCACACAGTCATGTTAGCATACTGTCACAAAAAGTGTAATGATTTTGTTCGTTCTCTTTTGATCTAGCAGAGGTCTGCCTCCGTTCACTGGCACTTTGAAGAGGCTCCACTGCTGCGACAAACTGCTGGCGGATAAAGACCTCCTGTCCAAGACTTTGTTCCTGCCTCACTGATAAAGTAATATGCACATTTAAGAATGAGTCTGAAGAATGGGACAGCGGAAGATGAGCAACATTCACCCCGATGAAGCCGAAAAACATCTCAAATCGGCCTTGAAGTTCCTGTAACAGACCCATTTTGACTCTGTAGTTGTGGCTCCTGTTGTTGAGTGTTTAGATCCCTATTTAAAGAATAGTGGCGCATCAGTGTTAGGTAAATATTAAACTCTCTGATGCACACAGATTTATAAGGAGAGGCACTGGAGGTATGGAGACGCCTTTACTTGTTCTGTTTGAACCCAGTGTGTCAGATTTAGCGCGCCCATTGGCAGTGACAGATCTTATATTTGTAAAAAGTTTTTTTGGTTACCAATAATCTAGAAGTAAGAAGTGATGTTTTTGTTACCTTTGAATATGCCTTTTTTAAAGTTGTTGGTCTTCCTGAATAGAGGCCACCTTTTTTGCACTTTTATGTAGAAAGGACAAGCCCAGCCCGAAAGAGTTTTTTTTCCTTCTTGTTAAATGTTAATTTGGCAGCCATTGTTTGGGAGATGTGGTTGCAATATGTAAGCTCACCACTAGATGTCCCTAAACTCTACACACTGGTTCTAAGTATAGTTTGAAGGACACTCAGGAGTTGGTCAAAAATGTTTGAGTAGGGTTTTAACAGTCTGTTTTTATGTTAGTCTACAGCTTAATGTGAGTAATGTGATATAGTTGTATGAGCAGAATCTGATGGTCAGAAAGATCAGAGTGAATATAATTTTGAAAATGTTTCTAAAGAGAGACATTTTACTGTTAATACCATAGTGGAGTTATTGTTCAGAGTTTATTTTAATGTTTGTCTTTTTTAACTCTAAGATGTTAATTATTTTTTACAATATCTTATTGTAAAAAACCTGAAACAGTATTATTGCCCTCAAGGCAGGATGTTTATATATTTTTATTGCTCCAGGACAAAGGAAAAAACAAGTTTTGTTCTTTTTAGATCGACAAAAGTTTTATTTCAAAAACTTCTGCATCTTTCTGCATTATCTTTATATTTCACTTTGTCTCTGATTTAACGCCAATCTCACCTCTGTGACAGGGAACGCTATACAGAGAGAATTGTAGAATTGTACTTTCTACAAGATTTCACTTCTTTATTTTTTGTCATACTGAAAGTTTAATGAAATAATATTTTGTGTGCAATATTAGTGACAGGACTGTGAAATGGAAACTTGTAGAAATTAACAGCATTCAGAAATTCAGGGAAATAGTATTGTATTGTTGCATAAAGTATTCAACTGACCCATTATAACAAATGTTTTTTATACTGGTTTATTTTTGTTATTCAGAGGTGGGCAACTGGTGGCCACATGTGGCCCTTCTACTCCCCTAATGTGGCCTTTCAGTGAATTAAACAAAATAATAAACTGTTATAAATAAAGAAAATGTGACACATTTTACTAGAATACATTAAAAATAACAATAATCCCATGAATAAAGTGGTATTGGCTGTAATTGTTTCTGTAAAACTCCTGTTTGTGCATTGCTAAACTAAATACATTTGTAAAAATTAAATCAAAAGCGTCAGCAAACATACTTTAAAAACCATCAAATGCTCTAGATGTCAAGAGAATCTTTTTGAGATTTTAATAACTTGAGTCTCTGGTACTGGAGAAACTTAATGTGGCCTTTTTGGTCCCTGAATTGGTGTAAAAGTGATGTAAAACGATAAAAAGTGCACATCACTGCTGCCAGATATGTGATCGTATGGTAAACAAAGTCTATGTCAGCTTGGACACATTAAAAACAAATCTCAGTTGATTGATTGTGATAATCTTTATAAAAAAATTGAAGTCTAATTTTTTTTGCCATGTTTGGCACTTGACTTTAGTTTACTGTAACTCAGTTTAAAGAGGGACAAATATAAAGTAACAATCACAGTGAGATTTGAAAGGAAACTCTGTACAGTCAAATTAGAATTAAATATTTGACTTAACTGAGCCACTCGGACTCAAAGTTTGGTTTGTTTGCTTCAAAAACACAAATCAGATAGTCTGATATTTATTGCATCGTATTAAATATTATGTTATTGTTTTACAGTTAATACCATTTTAACTGTTGCATACAGAGCAAATGGTGATGTTCAGCTGGTAAAGTTCTCACCTATATGACAGTTGTATGTCCACATCCGATGTCCATCGTACCGGGAGCGGCACTTCATGATGTTGTTGGTGTAATCTGATTCTGCTACCTCAAAGTTAGGGTTTATCACAATCTGGAGAATAAAAAAACAGCGATTTTGTAAGACATTGCAAAACAACACCCTTTTTCATAAACAGACTATTTGTAGACAAAAGTGAAGAAGTTTACAAACTAATCTGATGAATGACCACCTCAGACTAAGTGATGAGTTTAACTGATACAGAAAGATTTTTAAAATATGTCCCACTATCTGGTTAATTTATCTTCTGCAGCAGCCAGACAAAGTTCTGTGTCCTTCCATAACCCTGCTGTCTTATTTATGTCTTCATAAGGGTGTACTTAGGCTGGAGGCCAGACTCAAGCAGATGCAGAGAGGTGGAAAACTGAGGTTAGCATATGTTTGGTACATGCTCGCTGGAGAAGAGGAACTCTTTCCAGTGGCAGATGTACTACAGTATATCTACTACGTCTAGACTGGCAAACAATGTCTTACCTGGAAAATGTAATCCCCTGGCTTCAGGTCTGTGATGTCAATCCACTGACAGTCAATGTCATGTCTGTAGGTATCCCAGCAGCCCACTGTGATGCCCTGTGACCCGAAGTTTGCACACTCATACCTCTTCTGGATACCTTGCAGGGACAATCAACAACATTTTTAATGTTTCATTGACCGTAATTGTTGATGTTTTTACTGTAGGAAAAGAACTTGTGTTAAATTACAACCTAGGAGAAGTCTATACGAAGCATAGTGTGTTAGGAAGTGAGGCAGGAAGTAAAAAAGCTGTATTTACCTTCCTCACAATGCGTGTCCTCCAGACAGAAGCTGGCTTTGTGTCCCTCAGCTACTTTGGTGCCGTTTAGACTCAGCAGGTCATAGTGAGTGAAAACCTCCATGCTGTGGTAATGTCTGGATTGGACAAGGCAAAAGGACATCATGACCATACTATAGATTTAAAACTAAAGTTAGAAGCTCCACAATAACAAACATGCACCTCTCCGTGACAAAGTCCACACAGCATTTACATCAGAGTTCAGGAAAAAAACGAACTGGGAAAGAAATGTGGGGAGATTTGGGAAAGTAGGCCTTTGATTATTATGAGAAGCTTTTTGTTCTTTTCTCTGGCAGTTTGTAAACTCTTTCTGTGGGAACTGTTTTACTTTGCAACATTTCAGATAGCATAAATAACATATCAGACTTTGTCCTATTTTGTATCTGACAGTTAATTATATCAAGTGTTAAAAACAATCAATTAAGTTTTACTGATTCAATTATCAGAGCAGTTTGGTAATCTTTATTCTGTATCTGACACTATATTTTGTATCAAATATAGATAAATGCTAAACTTTGACACAGTGTTCACAGTAGATTTTAAATGACATCTCTCCTATATTCTACAGATATACACATACTGTATGTACTCTAGGTTTTATTGCAGCATTTGAGTCAAATGTTATTCTTTTCTTTACTGTTATATACTTAGAAATATTAAGTTGACTCTGAACACTCCAGTTGTTATTCTTTTAACATGACCCCAAAAAGGTTGACTCCAGAATACTCTATCCCTTGAGTCCTTTTTCCTTACTTTTTCTTTTACTGAAATAGATTTAGAGAATGCTACTTTACTTGTATTGAAATAAATGAAACAATGATTATGTTTTAACTACTTAATTCTCAATCTGGGGTCGTAACACTTCTAGCTACAGCTCTGTAGACCTAAGGTGCTGATCAATGTTCTTTCAGATTTAAGGTTTTCAAAATTGGGTTTACATTAATCAGCTTAAACAGTGAAAACACACTAACTGCATGTTAACGAGATCCTAAAAGTCTTTGGAATGCATTTGTAGGTACATTTTATTTGGATTTAATCAATAAAAACAATTTTAAATTCTAGCTTAGGACAGCTGTGTAGCTTTTGGGTCATTTTTGATGATTGCAAGGGTATGCTTACAATCACCAATGTTAAAAAAACGTGATAGTGCTGCATTCTTACTCTGTCTGAGACCCTCTCTCAGAGCCCCTGCCCTCCCTTCTCCATGTGGGCAAGGTCTGCTATGATTCATTTATAGGTCTGCTCATTGGTAATCAGTCAGTTCAGCACTGCTCAGCGCAGTGTTGTCAACAACTCTGAATTCATTCTAATATCTACGATCAGTGGACTTGAATCATGAGCCAATGGGCTTAAACTGATGATAAAACAATAGGACGTCACACTGGTAGGTCTGTTCAGGGGAGGGGCAGGGGAAGAAGATGTTTTAGGCAGCTGCTGGTATTGCAAAGAGGGGAAGAGGGAGCGGTCCTAATGGCACAGATTTCTTGTTTTATTCACAGAGGTGCTCCATCATGCAGAGTAGACATGTTTAAGACAGTGAAAGGCATACAAAACTCTACAAAGCATGATATGACCTCTTAAATAAAAACACCAGTATCTGTTATCAGCCTCTTAATACAGCTTAAAACCTGAAATGGTAACACTTTATTTTAGGGTCACCTTATTCACTACTAACTAGCTGCTAATTACCATGAAGTAGTAGCATACTGGCTGCTTTTTAGCCAATATTAAGGGCTTATTAGTACCGAATGCTGCATGGCCATAATATACACTTGTTACAATATTAATTAAGGGTTTCCCTTAATAACATTCTAATTTCTGCCTATTGGTTAATAGTTAAGAGTTGTCTTATCTGAATTATGATCTTAATTAGCTTTGTACTAGTTAATAAGTGTGAAACTACCAATGAATTAGATATGAAAAAGACCTCACTTTAGTTTAGGGAACATATCCTGAGTTACAAATGATCAGTTATGAGATATTTACACTTAACTAAGACCAGATATTTGTGATTGTTCTTATAAGAATAGGACATGTAATTCAGAGTAATTAAAGAAAAATTAAAATTCTTGTGATACCTTTAGAGGTGTTTAATAAGCAAAGCTAACTAGGATCACAATTCATTAAGAGCAACTTCTTAACTAAAAATCAATTGGCAGTAATTAGGAGGTTATTAAGGAAAACTCTTAATTAGTATTGTAATACGTGCATATTATGGCCATGCAGAACTAAGTACTAATAAGTCCTTAATATTGGCTATTTACCTGCTAAGTTTCTAATTAGCAGCTAGTTAGTGATGAATAAGGTGACCTTAAAATAAAGTGTTACCCAGTTTAATGCAACGTTATCAGAGGGTTACTCGATCTTAGCTCACTCTCAGGTCTGGATATCAGAACAGGTGTTAGGACGAAAGTTGAGATAAAGAAACACCTCTAAACAAAGTTTGTAGACAAAATCTGTCAAACTAACAACACCGTGCCTCTTTGTGGTCTCACCTGTGACACTCGTGCCAGATCCAGGAGTGGTGTGCAGCCCGCGGCCTGAAGTCTGACTGTCCGTTGTTGTGGATCTGTGAGGAGAATCTGAGGAGGCGGCGGTAGGAGGTGGAGTCAGCTTTGGCAGCGCTGGTGGACAGACAGTGTTCCTCCTGGGCACACTGCAGAGCGTACATGGGTCTATCCTCCAGGTAGGTGGTCTGCTCCACAGCCTGCGCATTCAGGACGAGGTCTGGGGCCGCTGAGAGGGTACAACATGAATCAGAAGAAATTAAAACTCCTTAAATTAGCTGTAGAGCAGCTGGTCAACACTGCCCTATTCATGCACAACCCCAGAACCCTCCAAATGGAGCAGCTAAATGAAGCTCAGCCACATTTCATTGTCATTTCCACCAAATCCGTAATATCCTCAATGAAAAGCTGTAAAATTATAAAAGTCCATGTGTTTTTTCATCATAAAGTCTCTTACTCTGAGTGCATGACACTCCAGCAGCAAAGCGTCCCCCTCCTTTGGGACAGTCGATGTGTTTCCCATGATGCAGACACTGATCCAGAGTCAGCTCGGTCCCTGAACATCTCACTCCGCTCATTATGATGGCATCAGCTGAGGGATCTCCTGCCCAGTACCAGGTTTCCTAATAAAAGAGGAGCACTTTTAACAAATATGACTCACATTAAGCCGTATGACCAAACGCATCTCAGCTGGTTTGAACAAAAGTGCTCCTGTAATTAATCCTGTAATAAACCACTGCACATTATCATCAGGAGCTCTCAGTGTTCTCTTTACAAGCCCCATGGCTTGTTTAACATCAGATCCTTCATATCTCAGATCCAGTGGTTTAAAATTCAAGATCTGTGGCTGTGGATGGCCTGTCTGTTGCTGTCTTCTCCATTTTTTATTAGTCTGGGTTTTCCCAGGTCATGTCAGTTTTTCCTTTTAGGACTTAAGTCTAGCCAAAGCTTCAGGGCAGCCGAGTCAAGTCAAAGTTAGGTCCAGTAAAAAAAATAAAATGGATATCAATGAAGGTCTGTTTGAAAAATATAGAGGCAGCAGCTGGTAGTTTAGTATAAAATGTTTAAATATGCATTTTCCTCATTTTGATGGTGTAAAATAAGAAGTTATAGGGTTTCCATTAAAAGTTGACCTGTTATAATGGTAGATTGAACCTTCGGCTTCATTTAAGAAAACACTTTAGAAATCCTTCTGAGAGAACATTCTGTTCTTAACAGTTTCAGGCTGGCTGCACACCAGGCAGGGCTGCAGGATTAAGCTTCGACCTTCTACGAATCACTGGTCAATGGTAAATACTAGTGAAGAGACTTGATCTCATATCAGATATATCAACATCCATTCACTCTCACATTCACTCACAGATGGTCCAAGTTTGTATGTAAGTTATCCACAGGTATAAGCTAACACCTCCACACACCTTCGTTAAAACTTGAATGCACTAATGTAGCCATTAGGTGAGGCCCTGTCAGTACATTCGGAGGTGTCTTGCCAAAGGACGCAGTTGCGTGTCACAGGCAGAGCTGGGCTTGAACCTTCAAACTTCAGATTGATGGGGGAGTGACTCTCAAAACTGAGATACCAATGCTTTCTGCTTGCAAAAAGTCCATCTATAACAACTTTACTCTATCATTGTGTGAAATTCCCGATCACTTTAGGTTTAGCATACAACTTATGAAGTGCTAGTTTTATTGGACAACGTCCTTAATCTAAAACAAGAAGTTAACAGGGGTGAGAGATGGTTAAGGACCCCCTGGCAGCAGATGTTTTAACACATTCATCCATCAGTTATCTAAACTGCTTATCCCTTGCTGGGGGCAGGAGCCTATGCCAGCTGACACTGGGAGAGAGGAAGAGTTCCCCCCTGAGCTGGTCACCGGTCGATCACAGGGCTTTTTTTCCTTTCTGTTATTGACAACTTTGTTGCCCTTGTGGACAAATGGTTCCTTAAACCTCCTTGATACACTTTTCCTGCACACCACATGTCCCCAACCACCAAGCTGCAGACAGGTACCAGGCCATAGATCATTTGGCACCGGGCCTTGGAGAAACAAAAATAATTACTGTAATTAACCTTTTTCGAATAACTGAGACTGAAGGGTGTTTTTTTTTTTTGAGAGGATGACCCTTGTATATCCGTCTGTGAAGCTTGACTGTGCAGACACTCAGGCTCCCTGTCGCTGTCACTGCTGTGATGAATGAAAAAGAACAACCTGTGATAAACTACCTGCTACATTCTGTGCTCATGCACTCTTTCACTTGTGGTCTGAGTATAGTCAGAAATATACTTGATTCTGCAAGATGTGCATAACGGGAGGACAGTTGAGGACACAAGAGTGCTCAACTTTCGAATGTGGAAGGGTATAAGTCAGAGGTAAGAACCGATAAAATAACCAGTAATCAGTAATCAATAGAATCATCAGATCAGCTTGGACTGATGACCAATGAATGAAACACACACTGTAAGCATCATATGAATGTATTTTTTGCAGCACCTTCCCCAACACTCAGATGGTGTATCTGTTTGATTAGTTACTGTGTCAACTGGTGAGTTTCAGCCATTTGTGTTCCTGTCATTAAGTAGCTGATAAAAACAGAGTGCGTCCTTATGAATGTCTCCTTATGAGGGGTTAGGAAGAATCACATGACTCTTTCTGGTCCTGCATTATGCTGAGTTAAAATATGCACAACATGTATGATTCATGTCATCTGCCCCTGTTTCCCCCTGTGAAAGCTTATGCTGTATTAAATAAAACCATGGTAAAAAAATTTGGGGACCACTGCCACACAGGATTATGTGTGTCTGATATCGGATCTAATCCTTTTTCTATCATGTTTCTTGTTGCTGTTGCTAATTTCAATATCTGTTACTTCTGCTCATCTGACATGTACTCCCAGGCAGCGTTAACAGATATCAGAAATAACTTAACAAAAACTGAAAACCTTCCTATTGATGGTCCTATATTCTTTTGTAACTCTTAGGGGCACATCACTAAATTTATCATTACATTTAGTCTGTTTAACAACCTGGTAAAAACCAGTCACAGGAGCTTTCAGCAAAGTCTTCACTGTCATAACGCAGATCTGTCCTCGTTTACCAGATTAAACTAAAATCAAAAAGGTTAACATCCCATGCTCTAACTGTTTTGGAAATTTGTGTGGGAGCACTCAAACGAAAAATAATCTTATTTTCCCTTCTGCATTGAATTTGCAGACATTTGATCTCAAATGTCCCACAGGGCAAATCTAATCAAAATTATCATGCTCACACAGAAGGATACATTCTGCTGTCCTCATGCAGCTGACTCAGCCTTATTACAGCATTTTGCAAACCACAAGGAAAGGACCTTTGACAAAATACTTTCCATCATCTTCCCTGGAAGTGGGTGATTCATGAGAAAGAAGATGAGGGATATGGATGTGGGAGTCGTGATGGTGGCCTGAGGTGGACAGACGTGCAGCAGTAAAGCTTGAGCTCTGTCAGTTGTTCCATGTGGTGGTGGTGGTGGGTTTTGCCTGCAGAAGTACTCAAAATTCATACGGGAAAGTCTCTCTGATGGGGCTGATGCTGCTCTGCTGTGGTTACAGTGAGCAGACATTTATCGCTCCTGGGCTGGCCGTTAACATGAGAACTTTTATGCAGCGCTAACGCGCAGTGTGTGCTGACAAAAAATGTGTCATTATGATAAGTGAACCTGTATGCCACAGGGTTTTTGATTAAAGGAAATTGATGCTTGTTGAAATTAATGGCTATAATAGGCACTTTATCTCACAGAAACTCATGTTGAATTATAGCTGACTAAAGAGTATGGGCTCCAGCAGGGACCACAAACACATAACGGCATGTTTACATGTTTCTCCATTTGAAGAGCATTGCACATAATTATCCTAACACACCAACAAACACTCCATCAAGTCCTGTCCAGGTTCCACTCATAAAACCTCCTGTCGTTATCATGGTTCACACATATTTTCCAAGCTTATATCATCCTCTATTAAGTACAATTACAGCACTGCTTTAAGTCTTAAAGTAGGAATGTTTAAAGAACACGAGGGGGGGTTTAACTTTACCAGCCTCCCACCTCCTGACAAACAGATCACTGGGGTCTCCTTTAGAAAAAGAAAGTATAACGTAAGCAGAGCAGGACGGTGACGTGGTCAAGTCACGCCACCAATTCCCCCGGGGCTTTAGAGGTGGAAGGCTCCACTAAACATCAAACAGTAAAGAGGGTTTCCTCCATCTCTCCTGCTGAGGAGTTTAAAGCTCCTCTGTGTCTTAGTTTTACCATCGCTTACCTGCTCTCAGTGCTGACTGTGTGTTTTTGATGTTTCCAGGACAGTCACAAACTAATTTAGCCCTCTGGGGTCAATAAAGCTCATGCTAGTTAGAGTGAGAGTTACTGGCATACACAAAACACACAAACACACACACACACTGGTTTTAAAATAGAAAATGATGCCAAAGGGGCTTCCTACACATGGCTGTATCCTGCTTTTCATCTGTAACACTGAAACTGAAAAAACTGTTGTAGCTATTTCAATAGTGTCTTTATTGATCTTGATAACAGATTACATCGAAATCTTCTCTGGTTGTTCACCAGCACAAGCTTAGGAAGAAGCTCTGCGGCAAAGAATCATTTATTTAAAGCATTGGATAATAATGAATTTACTTTAGGATTCTTTATTAACCTGTCTAAAGTTTTTGACACAGTTTATCACAAACTTTTGATTACATAAGAACTTGACTTCTATGGTATCAGAGGGGTTTAACTCTTGTGGTTGTAAAAGGTTAATGTGTGGAGTACCTCAAGTTTTGGTCCTTGGTCTCTTACTCTTCCTTATTTATGTTAATGGTCTTTATTTAATCATACAAAATATGTTTTAATCATCCTTGCTGATCATAAAAATGTTTCTTTCTGACAGAAATAGCATGATTTATTTAACCAAACCATGCCTAACTCAATAATGTTAATCACAGGTTTCAACACAATACGCTGTCACTCAATTTATCCATTTTCTCTCTCGCTGCAATATAGTCTTGGCAAATACTTACAGAACAAACATAAAATATATTTACATCTTTAGAAACAATTAGTAAGAAAAGCTACAGTGCTCAGCAAAATTGAGTACACCCCTTCAGATTTGTCAGAAAACCTTTAGTTTCCTTTCAAAATTAACATTTTCTATGGCATACTATACCACAAAATACTCCCCCAAATGTGGGCTATTGATTGCAAACAAGATTTTTTAAGTTGCACACAATAAAGTATTTTTCTTAATATAAGATCAGGATGTAAAAATGAGTACACCCCAATCAAAGGGGTGGGAAAAAAGGTAAATTTTAGTTACCATATTACCATTATTTTCATCTTATGGCAAAAAAAAAAAGTATGTTAAACTCAGCTTTGTCAAAACTTTGGAAATTGTTCTTTTGTTCATTTAGATATTGATAATACATTACTTTAAACAGGGGGTGTACTCATTTATGCGGGGCACTGTATATATTCTGAGCCACTTGTCAGCTCAAGATCCTTCCTTTATAAAGTAACTGGAGTACTTTGGAGTACCAGGGAAATGTCAGTGCCTCAGCTGCGCCTTAAACTCTGAGAGACTGTCCTGCCACGATAAGCTCATCTTTAAAATGAATACTTGACAGTGAATGTGAAGACGAACACTTAGTCCTACCTGAAAAGCATGACTGGCAAAGCCCAGGCCCAGCTGTCTGCACACCACCATGGCCTCCATGGTGCCCCAGGTGTCACTGCACACGGTGCCCCACACCAGAGAGCCGTTCCTCTCTGCCAGGACCTCCACACGGCCCTCATAGGGATTGCGTCCACCATTTAGCCGCAGCTTAGAAAAGACATGACAAATGAGTCCTGCAGTCCTATAGAATTGTCTGTTTTTTTGTGACATAAATAGAGATGCTCACTCTTGTGTTGAAGCCCATAGCAGGAACGTTACACTTGACCGCAGCGTCCTCCTCGTGGCTGCAGCCCAGAGCCTCACGGTTGAAGTGACACTCTGTCAGCGACTTCTCAAAGCCAGAGCACTCCACCTCGTTCATGTGAACAGGTCCTATTCCTGTAGGGGGGCAAAAAGAAAGCATACATTTAATAGAGCAACCTGTGAGTCTTGTCTAAGGAAGAGATAGTTTACAGACCTCATGCTGATAAGAAAAGAAGTCTAATAACAGAAGAGGTAATTGCTTACGGTCACTGTTGACTGTTACTGACAAACTTAACACATGATTTTATGTCATAAGTAAAAGCAAATTAACAGCTCAATTTTTCAAAAATAAGTGTTCAAGACAGTTAGGACACGCAAGCAGTGTTAGTGGATTTTCCTCCACAGCACCACAGTTTTCTTGGGTTGTTTAAGGGTGTGCCTGACGCAGAGGGAACAAACTGTGATCATCAGTAAGACTTTCCTGATTAGATTTTTCAAAAAAATCCATTCAGAGGTGGGTTATAGGCCAGACAGACAGATAATTGAGCCCTGTAGGGGGTCTTTGTTGACCTGTCTTAAGTTTTTTACACAGCTGATCACAAACTTCTGATTAGACAAGAGTCCAGTTGGTATTAGGGAGGTTTAACTCCAGTGATTCAGTCTATTTAATTGGAAGCAGTTTGTCTTTTGGAGTGATGCTGAATCTAGCTGTAAGAAGTTTATGTGTGGAGTACCTCAAATCCTGTCTTTGGTCTATCATCACTCCTTATTTATGTTAATGATTTAACATAAAAGTAATGATGATACGGAGGGAGTAAACTGTAACTTGAGATCCTCAGTAAGACTTAATTAGATTTTTCAGAAGAATTAATTTGGAGGTTATTGACAAGACCAGCAGATGACTGTGTGAAGATCTAGTAGCTCGGGGACTTCAGAACACTTAAACAGTATAAGGTGCACGGAGCAGAGACAACAGTTGTTTATATTCTTATCTATTTAATTTTGTCAGTTCTTCCTTTTTCTTAATGTAATTTCATTATTCCTTTAGATCTCATATTTAAATTCATTTTTTTAAACATCTGAGTTGTCTTTTTATGCTAACATTATACATGTTTTTTTAATTGCGTAAAACAACTTGCTTTATGTATTGGTGGCACTCTGTAAATAACACTGTCTGCAAAATCTCACAGTGATGAAAAATTACAAATCAATTTATAAAAGTAGAGCCTTTAGGAAGTTTAATTCAAGTCTTGAATGCAAAATCATAAAGTATTGAATTTACAGTCTGCTTACATTTTCTACAACATTCATTAAAGTAGGTTGCAGACTTTATTTTTCCAGGATTTAAAATGCTACGTTTATTTTGAATAGAAATTATAATATATCTAGATTTCACTCTTTTAATTAAAAAAAAAACCCTCGCATTGACCTGTTATTCAACTGATTTTCTCTTGGTTGTTTCCTATAAATATACGGTAAATTACACGCCAATGACATGCAAACAAAGGCTGTGTTGCTTTGTTTTCAGTTGTGTTTCTTTACATTTAGTACAAAAACAGTCTTTCTCATGAAACTGGGTGGATAAAGACACAATTATGTTTTTAAAAGGGTTTTGAAAAAAGTCTTAAAAGACTTGAATTAAACTAAATTACCCTGAATAAACATGCCTTGTTTTTACTTCAGTTTCCAACTAAACTTTCTCAGATGAAAACTCTGGCAAACAGATGGAGCATTTACACCTTGTTTGTGTGATCCTGATTACAGAAGCAGTGACCTGGCCCACGTGTGTGTTTGGTCAGAACAACAAGTCCATCTAAAGACAGCTGTAAGACGTCCTGTTTCCTTGAATGTCTGCACAAAGGAAAGGCCATGTCAAATGAAAATGAGACACCAGAGACTTGTAAAAGGAGAAAATCCCCCTGTATGTATTTTCTTTTTTTTTTTTTTTTTTTAAGAGAAAAGTCATCAGATTTTCCACAATAACATGTGTGAGTGTTCCCTCTATGCTGGTTTTTATTCACATGTGATTGAGGAGGAATGTCTCCAGTGATTTGAGCCCTAAAACTTTAGCCAGAACTGAATCTGAGTGGCAGCCAACAGGAAAAAAGTAAAGTAAAAACAGGATTAAATCACTGCTGCTGTTATCTCATAGGCAGTTTCCTGGTCTTATTCATGATCATAAAAGACATAAATTCCACATTTGTCCTACTTATCAAACACACATCCATAACAGAAACAAGCACAACAAAATAAACCATTTAAAGTTCTAAAAGAAGAAATTGTTGAAAAAAAACAAACAAACAAAAAACTTTTGTTGTATAAAATCATTGTGCAGGAACTAAACATGTATTCAAATCTTGGAGTCAAAAGGCACCATTTCAATTTTATTTACATTCCTGTTGTCCACTTCAGAGTATTGTGAACACAAACATAATCATCTTCTCTGTCCTCAGTCTATATGTGAAACCAGTTTTAGATACCAGTGGTCAGCACATAAAGAAAAGTCCTGAAATAACCCTGTGCACTCTCCAACTCAGAATTCCCCTTCTGGATCCAATAAAGTTTCTCCATTGCAGGAACATCTTGTGCACATTTTGAGTTTTGCTGTGAGAATAAGACCCAAGAAAGAACAACTGCTCCAGTGCACACATTATTTTTATAAGACTGGGTTGTATAACATAACACAAAATCAGGATCTGGTTCAGGGTAGAAGCATTAATATGCAACTGCATACATTCCCCATGTCTTCATAGTGCTGACTGAAGGTCTAGACTGATTGAAGTGGACAAAAACAGGTTGCAGTAATAAAGAGGCCAAAGATAAGGTGGAGGTGGATGTGGCCGGTTAGAGCCCACACCTTTCATTTTCTCAGCTGGGAAAAAGTCCTGCTTTAAGTTTTGTTTTGACTTCTGTTGAGTGATGAGTGCTGTGAATGTGAAATGTGATTAAGGCTGGATGTTCTGTGAAGGTCAGTGTGGTCTCCAGTAATAAAACTGGTATAGACTTCTGTTTTGGATCTAAGCCATCTTAAGCACATATACTTGAGCACTGGTGTGTCCCTGTAACTCTGCAATGCTCTGCAAAACAGCTAGTCGCACAGTGTGATATCTATCCCAGCGCTGTCACATTTTCTGCTTGTTTGTATACAGGGATCCATGACGCCTGGAACAAGCATAGTTTGTTTGAGTGGGACTGACCAGCAGTTGCTTTTACTGCTATTGATGCAGGGTAGAAAAGAGAGAAGGTGCACCCGACTACAGAGGGACATGGCTGATGAAATGCACTTTCAATGTTTGATGAAATGCACTTTCAACTTTTCAACAAGAAGATCTAATACAGTGGTTTCAAAAGTAGGCATTTTTAAACATTAATAGGGAGGGTCACAAGATGCCGTCATACCCAGCAGACCAATCACAGGGCTTGCACCAGGAGCAATGGGCATTATGTCTGACTGACATAAGAGCCTTTATATATTTATTCTCTTAGGTTATTCTCTAAATCTTCAATTCATGAAATAGGCGTGCTCCCTGTTGAGTGTAAAGTTGCTTTCTCTACACTTTGAAAAAAAAAACATAAATGACATAAAAACTGTGAAGAAAGGAGAATTTTAAATAACGACTCTGTGCTGACTGAAATACTTTTAAAGAAGATCTTGTTCCCTCCATGTACCCTCCAGAACAGCCTAAAGTCACATTATGGTAATGTAAATGTTTCAGTAGACATTTTGACCTCCCCCTCTGTGGCTGTTCATCCTGCAAATTTTTCCTCATTGTTCCTTTGGATATCACTCTTGAGTTTCCTCCTGTGTTGGTATGTTGTCTTACTTTCTAATGTATTAAATTCTTGACTCTATTATATGGAAAGTCTTTTTTTATGGTTTCTGTTTTTGTGTTTTCAACTCATTGACCCTTTCACAGGTCTTAATTTTTCAATTTCTGCATTTAACAGCATTATTATCTGCATTTGGGTCCTTTCCCCTGTGAATTCTTCAAACTTGATAATTATGCTATATACAAACTTGTCTGTAGGTTGTACCTTGTCCTAGGCGAGCTCCAGTCAATGCCTCCTTGGCGCTCCCATAGCCAAGCTCTCGGCACACAACGGTGGCGGCTTTTATGTTCCAGTTGTCGTCACACACAGTCCCCCACTCCCCGTTCTTCAACACCTCTACTCTCCCTTCACCGATCATAGCTCCGCCTCTTAAGCGCACCAAGGGTTGCTGGAAGTAGTCAAGATGAAAATTTTTGATGGTAAACATATAAAAACAAAGCAAAAAAATACATCATTGCTTATTTCTGTTTGGTCCATATATATTAAGACAGGAAAAAAAACCTTAACAAGTCCTTAAGGATTAATTCAAAACAGGAAATCAGTTGGTAATGTAAAAAGACTTTTAATATAGTAATCCATATCTCTAAACCTGAACAAAAAACCTGTACTGCGGTCTCACTCCACACAGATAAGGTATTTGCCAGTAAAAAGTGATACAGAAAAATGGAAATCTGCCCAAAACTGATCAAGTTAGCTAATTTACAATAGAGATGTTCTACAGCGCAAAAACAATCTAGTACTGACATTTTAGCCAGATCTGCTTTTGTATGTGGGACCAGACAGGGATGTTGCCTGTCACCTCTCTTATTTGTTAGGGCAATAGACCCGTCAGCAACAGCAACAAGATCCTATTTGACTATTCATGGTGTTCAAATAGGAGATCCTGTCCAAACCCTACCTTTATACAAAGACCACATATTATTATACCTCTCTAGGCCAGAGGCATCTGTACCTGCTCTGATGGAGACCCTTATGGGCAATGTGGTCAAATCTCAAGTTACAATGTTAACATAAGTAAAAGTGTAATCATTACTTATTTTTATGACAAGTGTGATATTTTTTAATTGACACGTTTGAAGATATTTTGTGATGAGCAGCATCCAGAGAATTTATGTAAAATGCACAATATTCTGAATTGATAACATTTCCATTACTGTTTTTATCCAGAGCAATAAGCAAGCAAAAGCCTTAAACTGTAATACACTATACTAAAAGCTCTACTGCAGAGGCACATAAAAAGTTGGAACAGTTACAAAGTTTAGACTAAAAAAATCTATATATTTCTATTGTGAAGTGTTTACTGGCACAAAATTGAACATGTATTGCCTCAGTAAGAACTTAAAAAAAATACAGTATAAACACTGAATGTGAAAACACCAGTGAGATTATAAATATGACAGATTTTAAGCACTCATCCATTCAGATGCTTTCTGCTGCTTGTCTACAGATTTATATGATTGATAATCAGTCAGTGTTGTAATCCAGTGCTGGATTGAGTTCTATAATTGAATATAGGAACCGTTCCATGTGCTGCTAACCCAACTCTGGATCTATGCTGAAGGGGAAGAAGAAGAAATGATGCAGCAACATGACTTGACAGCAAATAAACTTTGATTTGTGCATTAAAACCTGCCATTTCCAGTCAAAAGCTGATGTTATTTTGAATGTATTCAGATGCATTCTTGTAGAAGTATTTCAGAGATGTTTCAGACATTTGCTCTGTGTGGAACTAACACCATCCACATGGCATCATAAAAGTGTGTGTCAGCCAGTTGGATGTTTCAGCTTGTTGTTCTCTTACACTTTGTCCTCTAAGCGGAAAACTTACAAAAGAATAAATCACTGCCCTTTTACCAAAGAAAAACACTTCGTTATACATCTGGTTCTGTTCAGTCCAACAAAGTCACCAGTAACTAATGGCACCATCAACTAAACCCACATCCTTGAACATGACCACATAAACAGCCGTTTATCCAAACACGAAACAACATCTCCAGACATAAATGAGCCAAGCTTTGAAACCAGCAGAGAACAATCGACCAAAGTGCTAACTATCTTTGTAACCTAGCATGCAAAATTCAGACCCACCTCCACCCTGTAGGCCTTCCTGAAGCCGGCGCTTACGCTGGGGGCAAAGGCACGTCCAGGCACACAGCTGATCACCACAGGCATGTCATTCTCACAGGTTTGATTTCCTTTCAGCTCGATCTCTTTGCCCAGCTTACAGTCGGACAGGTCAGCCTCGTTGCCCGTGCAGTTCACAGAGAAACCCCAGTAGTTCTTCTTACGACGCTTGGCCAGAAGCCTGAAAAGACACAATAGAAACAGGTTTTTGTCTTAGCTCATCAGTGCTAACCGAATGATGAAGCATGTGTTAAGGGTTAATGAACAACTAACATTTTTCAGCCTTTAAAGTACCCATATGTGTCTGTTCAAGCCAAAACCTGCAGTCTGGAAACTTTATTCAGAGAGAAAATCCCTCACAGAGGACATGAATCATCTGTCTTCTTCTTGTTATCTTATGTTATGTCATCGTAGCATGGAGTTCCTGCAGCATATGTTATTTTAAGTGCTCCTTCTTGTGCCCCAGTGCAGATGAAAGCAACTCTATCCACCACTTTAATTTCTATTCATGTTTACGACCCAGATGTTCAGAACATTGGAAAAGCACATGGCACAACAGCAAAAAAGTACTGTCTTTGGTTGGATAAGAATTAATAGATATCAAAATAAAGACATTTTTCACAAGTTTAGAAATGATGGCAGATGATTAGGGCCAGGCAGTTAGAATAAACTATTCAAGGATACAGATATTTTTCAGTATGCATGTTGAGATAAGATGAAATGTACCGAAAAATGTTGAGAAAATTAGAGAAAAAAAAAGTCGACATCTCACAAAAGAGCGTTAAAAAAATCTGCATTCAAATCTCATATATTTAAAATCAAGTTTCCACATCTATCCAAAGACACCTATGAATCAATACCTTTAGACATAATTCTAAAATATTACGCTTTTTATCAAAATGAATTATTACCAGCAGCTCAGCAGCTCAGCACAGCAAGCCTGATGCTGCCATTTTCTTAGTGCACCCCCACCCCACTCTCTCTTTGTGTGGTGAGCAGGGGATGTGTTGTTCCTGTGCATTAGCTGTGCTGCTAAAACACTGCCATTTTCTGCTAACATTAGCATTGCTAAATCAGCCTCAGTAGTGTTGCAGCTGTCTCTGACATACCAACGTGATACCTGCACTCTCAGCAGGACTGGACGCAATGTGGATACTACACAGTGGCCTGGGCAAGATAAAAACTAAAGCATAACAAGTCTTCTTTACTAAAGTGAAGTGCCTCAGAAATTATAAAAATGGTTGTCTCACATCATTAGACACCTTTTGTTATAATGAGTTAAATAGCAAACATCTGCTAACCATCACTCTAGAGGTCCACCAGCCAGTGCTAAAAACACTGCAAACAACCATGTGAAATGTAAGGCAGTGAACAGAGCATGTGTTCATCAGTTTATAGTACTGCCCCTTTATTGCAAAAAAGCAAGTGACACATTTGACTACGCTCTCACTTTGCAGCTAGACCTTCAGCAGCTGTTTTAAGGGGGTGAGACTTTCAGTAAGTGTGAGGAACAATGTCCATCCTCTTCTATGAGGCACAATGGAGGTAATTGTTGTGAGACTACCTTCACATTCCCATGACCCCCTTACTTGAATGGAAGCCATCAACTCGGGGGTCATTGAGGACCCAGACAACAGTGAGGTTTGAAGCAGGTCGAGCCTCAGAAGAAGCAGACCATGAAATGAAAGCGGCATGAGCTTCATTTACAGCCTCTCATGCAGATTGTCTAGATGCTGTAAACAGAATCTGGCTCTGAGGTAGTTTGAAAACAAAAGAGGTTAAGGCTGTTGAAACAAGAAAAGATCCAAAACATGTCTGAAAATAATTGACTAATGCATAGAGATTACTTTCTGTGTTAACAATCAATTTTGTCAAACCATGGCAACAGCACAAAATTTAAAGTATGATTAACAAACAGTAAAACGACAAAAGATTTTCACAGCTGGCTCCATATATCTGATGCTTATTTTAGTTTAAGTGCAACCACCTTTAAGATTCACATCAAATCAGATGAGATCATGTCTTTCAAAACTATAAGAGCACACACATTTCTCATTAAAGTGAGACTCCGCCATTATCTTAATGCCATTGAAGCCACACGCATCACAGAGAAGATCCAGCTGCAGCAAGACTTTAACAGATTACTCTGTTCACTCAGGTTTTTACAAAATAATAGTATTTCTGATTACCTTCTTGTTAAACCTGGTAAATGTCTTACTGACTGCTCGAAGTGCTTTTACATCGCAGGGCACATTTCACCCATTCACTCTCACATTCACTCACTGATCGTTTAGGTTTCTATGTAAGTGATCATCAGTGTTAGCAGACACATCCACGCCTTTTCGTGCCCTTTAACACACCGCTGACACAGCAGTGGATGCTGCAACAACTTGGGGCTAAGTGTCTTGCCCAAGGACACAATGGCATGTGACAACCAGAGTTGTGTTATTCAGTAAGACTCAAGAGAAAAAGACACAAATTGACAATTGATTAATTCTGATTGATCAACCGCACAAGAAAATGTATGCAGATACATCACACTCTGATACCATTCCATACTGACTAACAGCAGTTTTTTTTATATCTAAAGAAAAGTTTTCCTGTGCTTTTCAGTGTTATTTTATCTGTGCAGGTGATCAACACCATCTGAGGTTGACTGATAAATGGAAAACCTGCATTCAATCTTGAAACTGAGGGGAGTAGGGATGGGAATTGAAGACAAATTCCAGTTAAGAATCAATAATAACTCCCTACTCCCTCATAGCCATTTTGCTTATCAATCCCCTAATCAATTCCTTCCACTTTGTTCTGCAAGCCTTGCAAGTCGAGGATGCCAGGTTTGTGATCAGAGGCAATCAGCAGAAATGATAAAAAAAAAGTAAATGATGTGTTCATGGCAGACAGTGGACTGAAGTGGTCGAAATTGTGGCTTAATTTCCAACAAAATGATTTTTACAACAAAATTAATGGGTGGAAACTCCAGCAACTTTCAGACATTAATCTATGCACATCATCTAATCTAACACATCATTTAATATCATAATATGTGTTTGTGAATTAATTATCAATTACATAAAAAAACGAGAAATATTAAAGTGGGAAATTAAAAGAAGATCCCATAACAATAAGATAAAGCAGTAAGTCTAGCTGTAAAGTGATCCTTAAAACAGAACTGATAATATGCAATAAATTATGATGAATTAATTACAAAGTTGTAATTAACTGGATTGATTTTTGAGTAATGGCAACACCAGTAACAGATGCAGAGGACTACTAGTTCATGCCTTTAAAGGGTAATGGTTTTATCACTGTGAAAGTAAAAGTGAGGTGTTTGAGTTTTTGATTGCATGTTGGAAAAGAAACACAATGTCTGTGTATTTATTTAAAGATATTATGATGATTATTCGCCTTATTTGTGACATTTTACAACTAAAAGGATAATCACGTGATTGTGATGTAATAACAAAAACAACAGTTAGTTGCAGATGTAAGGTTTCCAAATCTAAAGTGATTTGATTTACATCTCATGTTATCTGTTCTAGAGAGAAATATGTTTTCTTCACTATGCAGTTACAGCATCTTCAGTTTTTCCATGTGCTCGATCTAATGTGCAGCTTCTGTTATGAAGCTCATGGTAGCAGACAGAAAAACGGAGAAACGAGTGTTCCTGGAAATCGTTGACTTTGTGTTGGACTCCATATTTCTAACATTTAAGAAGGAAAACATGTTAACACTCATGCTCAGATGGGAACTCTTAAATGAAGCCAAATAGTCATTGTTTTACTTCACTCTGCACTCAGTCTTTTCCCAGAAAGAGCCATCCTTCATACTCTAAAACTTCCTCTGGCTGTGTTTGGCTTCTTGTCAAGAATCTGCAGCTCATGTCTGTTTAATCTCAGTGTGCAGACTGGACGGAGGGTTGACTGATGACCAGTGTAAACAAACGGGCTATGTAATCTTCCTTAACATCAGTTTGTCTGCATGTGCAAAACATTCCCAAATGAACAAAAATCAACAGCTAAAAGAGGACTTCCCAATAAATGAAATATTTCTCACTCAAAAAGTTTTCAAGACTTTGCTGTGTACAACCAATACTTTTTCAAAGACAGAAACATCAAATAAATAAACATTTATATTGCAAAAGTATGATTTAAGATAGAGAAAAAGGGCCACATTTAGGAATTAAAAAACGCTTATGAGAACAATCAAATTTAAAAAAAATAGTTCAGGCAATTTATCAAGTGTTGATTTCAATTCAGTTTTTGCCATCCATTATTTTGAAAATCCAAATAATTGAGATTAATTTGTAGCATACCATTATCAGGTTTTGTTATGTGTGATAAATGTTTGTTGTGTTTGCTGTTATAATTTGGCCACAAAAGTTTGTGACCAATACCACAGAAATATACTTAATTAATTAATTGTTTTGTATTATTATTATCATTATTACAATATTATTACCAATAATTTTGCATACATATATTTACATTTTTTCACATATTTTCATGTGTTACACTTATCTTTGATCAGCATTATAAAGGCAGATGATCCACGCATCATGCAAAATCATTAAGTGATGGTGACAAAACAATAGTTATAAACATCAATCAATACAATTATTTTCACAGTTTTTGCCATAATTAAGCAGCATAAGCATGAAGTCACAAATTCACCAAAAAAATCTATACATTTTGAGAAAAAAACATTTATCAGGAATAAAGCATTATAATCTTATATTAACAAGAATGGAGAAGTGAATTCAAGACCCTAATTTTATATATATTTAAGCCACAGAAAATGGGTTTTACCTCACACAGGAAACTATTAGAGGGCCAATCAGCTGCTTGTACTGAAGCAATTAAGTATGCACTTTATTGTCTTAAAACCAAAACTACACATTTGCTTTCAATTAATGAACTTACTCACATAAAATTAGGAATTATTTTAGTTGTTAATTTAAGACACTATGCTTAACATTTAAGACTTTATTCTAACAATAGTGCAACTTCATTTTCTCAATTTTTGATTATTTTATCAATTTTCATCCACTAATTCTTACTAAAGTACTGTATTCCTTCAATATTCAGTTCACCATCAATGTAATTTCCTTAACAAAAAAACAAAATACTTCTGCTATAGTTAAGTTCATGTGTAGACTTTATTTTATGTTAGTGGATGTACTCAGACATTACTACAGGCCCCCTGGCACAACACTCACTTGTATGGACGGGTATTCACTCGTTTCTCCCCGGGGAATCCGTGCATGCCGCAGATGACCCTGGTGTTCATCGCCGTCCAGCCATCGTTACAGATCTGTCTCCACTTGCCTCCGTCTTTCACCTCCAAGAAACCATCAGTGATGGGAATCCTTTTCCTGTGGGAGTATGTGGCCCTGATCCTCACATCCTCAACCTGCACTGTCATGCCCTGAGAACACAGAAGGAGATATATTATATTATTCAGCCTATGTGATAATACTCCAAAAGAAATGTTAAGTTCATCTGGAAATGACTGTGGTGAACAAAGTCTCTAAAACAAAAGATTAAGATTGCTCCTCTTGTAATCAAGTACGAGCATCAGCCAACCTCTGGCCACAGACCTGTCCACATCTGGGTTTCTATTTAGTCTGACGCAGCTGCAGGATGAATTATAACGACGTTGGTGAATCATTCATTTTCCTTTAAATCATGTTTTCATGAACGTGCAGTGTAACTCACCTTTCTGTAAACCACACTGACAGAGAGTTACTGCTTAACAAACACTATTACATAACCAGTGAACATACAGTATTTTAAATGAATCGTGAGCTGTCAAAAATGCAGGGATTTCACTTGAAGGATGTCATTTTATTTATACATTGCATTTACTGTTCCTCTTGATTGATTGTAAATACTGTACTGCCTATGGGTCATAAAAAAGGTTTGCATTATGAAGGAATGCAAACAAATCACACTGGGGCCTTTCAGAGGCTGCACAGTCCATACATATACCTGACAATACAAAATAGAAAGGAAAGAAGAAGAAAAATACCTGCTAAAACTTGGTGAACATCATTGAACTTTAAGTACAGACTTTCTGGAATTTTGCTTTTCCTTACAGATTGCTTACAGATATGAACAGATTCCTGCAGGCCCACCATGACAGAGTGCTTTCTGAAGCAACAAATTACTCACTATTGCAGAGGACTCTGTTACTGTGCTATCAAACAGTCATCAATATAATTTGATTTCTACTGACAAATAATGATGCATTAAAATAAAACTTAATGATATAAATATGATTATTCCTCATCAAGACTAAATTATATAAAAATATGCATTTTTTGTTATTCATGGTTTTTATAATAATTATTTTTAGGGAGTATCAGAAGTTTGGAGGAAAGAGGTTTGTGTCTAACACCTATGATATGTATTTCTAGGTGGTGAAATTTTGACAGCTGCTCTTTGTGCTTGCTTTGACAATAAGATGCAAAGCTGAGATGAATCATTTCATTATAACAAAAAAAATATTCTTTTTAACTAAGATTAATTGAAGAACTGTGTCACAGACGAAAACTGGATTGATCTCAGAATAGACAGCACAGACAGAAGAGTAAAATAACATCATTCTTCAGATTGTGTCTTTAGGGCAGAAGCATGCAACAGAGTTCAGGTGAGGACTGGGTGTTTGCGGGTGGTCCACAGTCATCTATGAAGGGCTGTAAAGTCAGTTGGTATGACTGGGGGTCACCACCACAGCTAGTGGGATATCACATGTCCTGAAGACCCTTAAATCAGTCAGGAATGGTGACCTCTGACTTCCACGGCTTTAAAGGCAAACAACAACCTCATAACTCTGCCATTGTTCATTTTCTTCCCTGAGCCTTGTTTTGTAGTTAGCTCCTGGCTGATTGTGAGGTTCAACTGCTGGCGCCAAAAAAAGAGCCAAAACTCTGAGCTGCTCTGTGGTATTCAAGCGCTGACACAGCCGGCTGCTTCACCGCTACGCAAAAAAACGACATCCAGGCAGAAATACTAAACGTGTGCCCACAGGGTGGTTTCCTGAGGTGGCGTCAGCCTGAGGGAATGTTCAAGGCTCCAGGGGTCTCTGCACACCAAACTGAGCAGCACGGGACGAGCCAGCACACATTCAGACAGTTTCAACAGTGACCCCGTCCTCCCACTGACCGCAGCGGATGGAGCGGGTAATAACCGCTCTTTCATGAACAGATTCCTGCAGGCGCACCATGACAGAGTGTTTTCCATCTGTACTTGGCAGGAGGGAAGGTGAGGAGACGTGACTGTGATCAGGGATCTCGTGTTCTGAATTTATTCCTTGCTTGATCTCGGAGCTTTGGTTGTCTTTGCCTCAGTACAAAACAAAATGAGAATAGTACAGATAATATCAATTTGAGGTCTACAGAGATAATAAGAAACACAACTTTGAGAAGAAACACGAAGAAAAACCATACACAGGCCATAGGCCAAACTGCCCAAAAACATGAGCACAAATGGAAAACGTGAGTAATGTGAAGCCAGGTGTGAGGACAAAACAGCAGACAGGAAGGAGGGCACGAGGTGAGTTTGAAACGTGGTACTAAGATGTGTGTGACCCGTGTGTTACATTTGGCTCAGTCGGAGGAAACTGACTGTCTGAACGTGTGAGACCTGTAAGAGGAGGACAAACACACCCACACAGCTGGGATCAGTCCAGACAGTTACCCCTCCCCAAAGCCAGACCACCAGACATAAATTCAGCATAATCCTGCTCGGCAGAGGTCCAAATCTACACACTGGTCACTTTAAGAGCTTTCTGTGTGAAAAGAAGCTGGAAAGTTTCTGTAAATCACATAAAACATGCAGCTAAGCTCTGGTAAAAAGGAAATACTTCAAAATTGTCAGAATCTTTGATACATTATGACAAGAGTTAAAACTAATGTGAGGAGTTTTTCATGATTATCAAAAAGACAAATATTAATACTGCATCTCATTATGATCATTGAAATGATCAAATTATTAATGTCAAATTAGAAACAAACCAATTCTAATGTCAATTTATACTGCTGCTGGGTGTACCTGGCACACCAGGTGAACTATTCCACATCTCCATGAGATCCACTTCACGTCCACCAGCAGAGAGTGACTGGGAGTCCATTTGAATTGCTCAGCATTCTTAATTTACTTCGGGAAATATCTCAAAACCTGAAAATAATGTAATGAACTGTGTTTCTGCATGAACAGCAGTTAGAGACCTGAAAACTGTACCCTTGAAGTGACAAGTCAGGTAGATCATGTTAGAAATAAAATATTTCAACTGGCACTTCTTGGGGCCGTGGTTCCCAACCTGTGCTCTACGAAGCCCTCCCAGGTGCACCACAGAAGAGTTGAGCCCCCTTGTTACTTCAATGTATTCTTGTGCAAAGATCTAAAGAAAGTGTGCTTTTAGTGTGTTACCATTGTTTTAGGTATGAAAACCAAATATTGGAAACCTTTAAGGTGGCAGAGGTTTGTGTCCCTGCTACCGAGACACTCTTGTGCCACCCCTAGGAGTGGTCCGCACCCCAGATTGGGAACCAAAGTCTTTGGGTATCTTCTCTTTGTAGAAAAGCAAACACTCCATGCCCAGGCTGGCCCATTCCTTCTGCTTCTAGTTCAAGCTCAGCTACTGCTAACTCTGTGTTGGACATGCTCATGAGCTTAGCTCATCTTAAAGTCACTCTCTGTGTTGGACTTAGTGAGTAATTTCATCTTGTGTGCTCCTTTCAATGAAGTGCACTTTTCCTGGTAAAACATCCAAAGCAGCCAGTTCTTCATGTTTTAAATGTTTAGTAAGATGACTAAAGTATGACTGGAACTCTACACACATTACACATCACCTATTTAAGAAAAAAAAAGTTTAAATAAAGTGACACACTCTTGGTCCTGTGGTCACTGAAAAAAGAGAAAATATTCCCTGTTTAGCTCTTTTCATTACCAGCATGTGAAGTGAGCTCTGACCATTACTGAACTGTTTCCAGTTGGAGAGCAGGTTTGTTTTTCTGACTGGGTCTCCTCACTCAGTTGATGTGTGAACATGAGCTTGTGGTCTCGCCAGGACTTGACTAACGTTTCCACTACTGTGCAATTCTTCCGCTTTATTCAGCCTCCCCACCATGCCGCACGTTCATCTGCACGTGCCCCCACCCAACCACACACACCCACCTACCTCTGCTCCACCCTACGGGACATGTTGAGTATGAATAATTATCAGTCCACAGTTTAGATGAAAAGCAGGGAAACAGTGAGGCTCTTTGAAATGACTTTCACATCTGCTCCACCTCCCGCTCTGCCTGACTGGCCCCACGTTTGCGTGATGTGACAGAGGAAGTGTGTGTGTACATACAGAGCATGTGTGCAGTGCATGTGTGTTTTGGTGTGTGTTTCATCTGGAATACCTATCAGCTAGTGAAAAGCTCTAATTATGACACTGAAAAGGAAAAGAATCATTAACAGTAAGCTTGGGGCCCAAACGCATGCACACACACACACACACACACACACAAGGCCTTGTAACTAGACTTAAACATTGCTTGTACAGTATTCATCAGTTCAACATTTCAGTAAACATTTTAAGCTGAATCCTGATGAATTTCACTTTAGCCGAATGTATTGGAAAAAGCTGTGCTCAACGCAATACTGATTGAGAATCCATCAAAAGAATTAGGGGCACTGTTGACCCAGCAAGAAAACTGAGCCTCATGTCAGAAGGCTGTGGTTCAATGAGTCAGCTTCAGTTCAACCTGTGGCTCCCCTCTCACGTGTAGGCACCAATCTCTCTCAGTTTTCCTCTATTACCATCCCATCAAAATGGAGGTTAAAAGCCCCCCCCCCTGTAGATAAATAAATGAAGTAAATTGTTTTTGCAGGAGTAACTGTCTATAATTTTTTAAACATTTACAAAGTACAGTGTAAGGGGCCAATCACACAGAGACGGACAACTAGAAAAGCACTATTAGTAAAGCCATCGCTTTCCAATGTCACGGCGCATGTACCAAGCGCTTTTCTCTGCCACTGGGCAACACAGTTTTACACTGTTTTTTGAGCAAGCATGAAAGTTGAAAAATGTTTAATTTGTCTACAGAGAACCTGGAGTTGCAGCACTGGTTTATTTCACTTTTAGCCAAAACAGACATAAATAAAGATGGACACAGATCCCACAGGCCTCTACATGAGCTCTTTGCTGTGTTAACCCCTGAATGCGTTTTTGTTGCAGCTGTGCAATGCGTTACAGTGTGATCAGCCCCCATGTTAAGACCGCACTGATCTACCCAGCTCACTGACTGGTTGTAAGTTTTGTTTGAATACAAAGGCAGTGTTTTCCCTACCATTCTTTTAAGAAAAGCCACACCACACCAACACAACCTTGCACCAAGACCTGAGATACTTTACTTAGCCTATGAAATTTACACAATGTACTTGTTTGTTCCAACAAAACATGACCAAATTTCAGCAGATTGGCAATGTCAAAGGCAACTTTTCATATCTGACACAATCTTACTGACCAACACATTGACTGTTCTTGATAGTTTGGCCAGGATATAAATGCTAAAAAAGTTGTATACCATAACTCACTGGTTTGCAAGTAGCACAGGCCTCGCTACTAGATCCTGTAAATGGTGTGACCTATTTTAGTGGTCGGGGCATAGCTGGAGGCCACACAGTTCTCTAGACATGCTGGCTAGCATGCTTTTGGCTTGTTTTTGACAGGTCTCTGAATGTGTCAAGCCACTAGCCACCACAAAATACTGCTGAACTGTACCAACAGGTCCAGCTTCAGTCACTTTAAGGTAGTGTTTTTGGGCAGTAATTTTATCAAAGCAGTAACACTTTCATGTGAACCAATATATTTATTGTAAGAAAGGAGAAGACTGCTTGGCGCAGACACTGTGGAGGATCTGTATATAGCCACTACTTATTCTGCTATGATTTTTTTCTGAGATGGGTTTTGTTTAGTTTAAGCAGAAGCAGAGGGAAGAGTTTCTAGCCAGTCAGGGGAGTGTTCCAGTAACCTATTTCTGCAATTGAAACATATGATGGTATCAGTCTCTTTATCTTAATCTTCATGTGATGGAAACTGGCTTTTAAAAATCAAACTTTTTCTTCCAGTATCAAGTTTTTTTACTGAAATGCTGCAAAATCACTCCACAGTCCATTTTGTTCTGGGCTGCCTTAAATCAATTCCATATCAGTAAAACCGTTTTAAATGCCAAATGCATTGTCCTGCAACATCTCTCTCTGTGGTCCTATCAGAAAGCATTTCATAAAAATGTTCCCCTACATTCAATCAGTTTAAACATCTGTAACATCTGTATCACTGATACATCTGCATCACTGCACATGAATCAGCACATTGGTAAATCATAAACTGTAGGCATTAATACTCAAGAGTTTGGATTTAGGCTCCCTGCTGCCTTAAAGAGATCTGAGGCCACAGTGAGATCCAGCTGTTCAACATCTGCCCAATCTGTCCACCACTTTATCCACATGAGTGAGACTGGCTTTAGTCTCCAGACAAGCATCAACCTTCTCTCCCCTCAGTCCTTTTCCTCCTGACAATCCCCTCGCATACATCATGTTGGATGGGAGTCAGACTTTGGCTCAGGTTTCCTTTTGTTGTTCAGCAGAGAATGTAAGAGACTGAATTCTTGTAAGGAGAAACCGTTGCGCCTGATTGAGATGTTCAACCTCTGCCTTGTGCAGACATGCAAAGAGTTGAAATGCTTTCAACCAATGAAACTGTTCACACAACTGCCCTTTGAATCTTTCTGTTGATACTGAATACATGTGTAACACACGCAACTGCTGCTGCTTTTGGAGGGATTGTTTTCCAACCACTATTTCTCGCTAGGAACTAACCTAGACTTAGAATCTGAAGGAGTTTCTGTTAGTGGCTGAGCTTTTAGTTTTTAAACAAAATGTTCATCAACGTGTGCAAAAGTTCCCACAACAGATACACCAAAGCATTGGTATAGGGCTGGGGCAGTATACCTTTGTCACAATGTCATTAAGATCTTTGTCCGCCAAGTTTGTTCACATTGCAATTCTAAAATAATGCGATTTCTAAGTGCCACAATTTAACAGCATCACTCATTGCAATTTCCATTTTTTTGAGACCAAGAACAATTGGTCAAATCATTCAATAGGTGAGGACGTTCTGTTCTGAATTCATTATTTTTCCATAAGTCAGTCTCTGCTTTTTCATCCTCTGTGATCATCTGACGAAAATCTGCTGTTTACCTGGGTAACATATCCCATTACATATAGTATATAATTGGTTGTCTTGAGCAGTGGTCATCTGGTATGGACTGGGGGTGTACCCACAATGGACAATAACTCTCTGAAAAAAATGTTGACTGCAGCACATCTAAATAAAATAGATGTCACTCTCTCTTCATCTGACAGTGCTCTGCAAAAATATTAAACAGACAAACAGACCGCTGTAGCATCGGAGCTAAATGCTGCTAGCCCTAATTAGGCTTTGGACAAAAACTTGATCAGGTCATTTCATTTATGGGAAATCCTCAAAGCGTTTACGTGGCATTTTACCTTGGAAGTGTGGTAGTTGCTTTTAAGTCAAACACAGATTTATAGGGCCCTACTTTTACTTGTTGGATAAACTCTTATCTGTTACCATGGTCAAAAGTAAGGGAAATCTGCTGATCTTACACCAAAAGAAATCTTGTAAAAAAGACTAGTATTGTTATCAGTAATTATTTTTAAGCACTAGTATGATCCCTTATCTTCACAATCAGTGCATCCCTAGTTCCCACAGGAAATTTCCTTGCTGCAGATGTATTACACAACACCCTCTTTTCAGGAAATCACACAGAGTTAGATGGCCTTGTATAGCTCTTATTAAAGTCAACCTGTAATTATCCTTGAATAACACATCACCCTTTCTCATAAACATCTCACATAAAAAGACTGAATCTTCTATTAAAGGGGATGTTTTTAGTAATGATCCAGTAGAGACTGATGGCACGTGCAGCATGCCATTAACACGTGAACAACAATGAGACGTGGTGGTAGGGCTGGATGGAAAGCTCCAACAGATGACAAACAAAGTTTCCTGGCTGCTCTGTTTGGTTCTGCTGATGAATGTAATCTCCCACATCTTCTGACTCATTGACTGCAGCTCCTACAACCTCCTCCATCTAACTGTAAAACACATGCTTATCAATGAAACAACAGTGTGGATCAAAAAGTGTAATACAGTCAATCCCCATGTGAAAAGTTTAACAGATTCGAGAGAGGACTGTTGTATGGTGTGGAGCCTCTGAAGCTGTTTGTCATAATAATAAACATTATTGGTAATGATTCAGACACTCAGGAATGAATGTTCTTCTGCTTTGTTAGGAGTGTTGTGTAACAGCTGCACAGATGCTGAAATGCTGAGAGACATGGCTTTTGTCTCCAGAGAGGAGATCAGTGACGGACAGCTTTAAAAGCCATTTTGCTTTGACAAGGCAGAGGTTAAAGAGGTCAGCAGTTAAATGGCGGCTCTGAAAAGAGCTCAGGATGACTGAGGGACGCTCAGGGATTAGTTTCAGCAAAACCTTGAAGGCCTCCTTTTTGCTTTGTCAAGGTAATGTCAGGATATAACATCAGCTCATGAGGTAAAATGTCCTCAGTTGCACCTCTTGCCAGGAGAGGCATCTGTTTTCATTAATGACAGACTGATGATTTGAGAAGACTGTTATTTGTGGTTAAAGCTGCACTTCAGTCTTCATGTATTTGCATATACTGCAAAGTGGTCTGATGATGTATCCCACATAAAACAATAACTGTAACTTTGTGAGCTGAAGATTCACCCTGCCTTACAGTACTATAAAAACCTCTCACTGTGAAAAGCTGTATATAAAGATAGACAACATGACAGCTCCCCAAAAGTGATGTTATACTACACAATAAAGTGTTTTGGCAATGAGTGGACAAATGGTATGGGTTTTAGTAGTTAATACATTATCACGAGTCTGACTTAACTGCAAAAAAAAAAAAAAAAAAAAAAACATTTAATGCAATCAACAACCACTTTTCCACTTATGTTAAGTGTTGTGCATGAATGTGCCAAATTATAATTCTTTTTTTTTTTTTTATCAACAATGACCCAAATGCTCATATTTTCAACCCATGAATGAAATGAGTGTAGTTTACTCTGGAGACAATAAACAACTGTCCACAAAGTAGCAGGAGTTTAAAGCTTCATCTTCTGAGTTGAGTGATGGACCAACTGTGTGTGACGGTTCTTCCTGAGCTGCTATATGGACCTTCTACACCTGTTAAGATAAAATGTTCATACAGGAGACAGCCATTGTGGGTTTTTAAAAGTAAAGGCTTGATTGTTATTACTCCATGGTTGGACTACCTCTGTTTCTATAGTCTGTTTTAAGGGGGTTATGTTTTTGGCAGCGTATGCTTGTTTGTATGTTTGTTTGTTAGCAAGATTACCCAAAAACTACTGGACATATTTTGCTGAAATTTTCAGGAGATGTTAGAAATGACCCAGCTTAAAAATGATTCAATTTTGGCGGTGATCCAAATAACTGCCAATAGTGAACGATCGTTTTTGCTCAGTAACTGGCAAACTAATAATGATATCAACATGATTCTGAGTGCTAGTTGGGGGTTTTCAGGGTCAATGAATCATATTCTGATGATAACTTTATTATAGAACTATTGGTTATAGATGTAACAGCAATATGTGAGCTACCTTGGTAGAGGTTTGTGCTCTCTGAGTGCATTCTGGTTCTGAAAGCGTTTCTTGGACAGTGAGAGATGGTACTGTTTTTGTGCCCAGTGTCTGTTGCAAACTATATTCACACACACAGAAAAGACCTACTATGAGCCAGTACCAGTTAATTATTATAAAACTTCAAGTTACAGCTGAGATTCATAAGGGTGCTCTCTCTCTAGCTGTGTAGCTAGAGTAGCTATGTTTCCACCAAACAGTCCAGTTTAGTTCAGCTTGGTAAGGCAAGCTATTACAAGCATTTCTATCGTCAAATGAGGAGAAAGGTACGGATAACCGATTCGTACCGACCCTCTTTTTCGGCACCCGGTGCTATGCGTACTTAGCCAGCCCCAAAGGGTGGAGCTTAAAACGCTACAGTCTTTCGATTGGTGCTGAACCGAACCATATCATTCAGTGAAAACACAGCTTTTGATATGCTGCTATAATGGAACCTGGTATTACTAAGATCATTTGATTAGTCAAGTGGAGGAGGACTGGCCAGATATAACTTGACACAGACACTGAACATCCAATAAACGGGACAAGAATCTGTTTGGCTGTAGACTGTATTGACCTGAGGGTTTTTTTCTATTTTATCTGTCAGTTAAATGTGTGTTTTGTATGTAAAAGGGGACAAGGCATAAATCGCATCACTCCATCAAATGATCTCTATACTGCTGAGACGGTGATTTCAAATAACAACACTTTTTGTGCAAGAGAAGACACAATGGCTCTTCTAACTTATATTTCAGCAAAAGAAAACTCAATGACCTTTATACTATTTATTTTATACTGTAGTTTAGTTCTATATTGCCTGTTTGCACCGTGGGTCCGAGAGGACTGAAATTTCATCTGTGCTGTATGTCAAGCATGTATAGCATATTTGACAATAAAGTTGACTTTGACTTTGACTAATGTAAAAGCATCTTTACAGCAGTGAAAACAACAGTTACTCCACATTTTAAGCACTGACCTCAGGATGCACAATCAGTGAGGGCGGTGATTTCCCAGATTTCTGTACTGAATGTAGATTCATGCTGTGAGTGAACAGATTAAAGAAACAGTGCTGCCCATTGCTTTAGTTGGTTTAAGTGTGGTTAAAGGGGTGTAGCTGCACCTTTTACCATTCCTCTCTCCTGCCAGTTAAAAGGCTTCGACCAGACCAAGGAAATATTTACAGGGTGGGGGACTTAACACCCCAGAGACACTAAACACACATGACAAACAGGGAACATGAGGGTGCCTTTGACAAAAGTAACTTTAGAATTAAGAACATTTAAGGAGCATTCAGTAGTTCATGATTAAAAATTGTGACTGATCTTGTCATCTTTTTGTCCCTGACACACTCGGCATGAGATAAGAGGCTACACAAGGATATCAGCTGTGTGTTATCTTAATTAAATCCAGTAAAAAACAAAAGCACTGCACTTGAAACAGACCCGCCCTCTAATATGAACAAGCACAGCACTCTGGTATGAATGCAGTCAAAGTGTCAAAGCATCCACAGTTCTGTAAGCTGCCAGAAAAATGTTGCTTCATCTCTCTCTCTGTCTGGTTTTAATAGGGAAACCCCTTCATCGCAGAGTGTTTTAATAACTCGCTGTCTGACAGGCTGAATAATACCCCTTTCCCCCTCCTTCCCTTTCTCCAGTCACGTCCACATACCCACGCTAACTTTCCATCCAGTTCAAAGGTGTGTTTTCTGCAGCCAGACAGGATGGTCTTCCCTCTCTATGAGTCATCTCCAAAATCTCCCCGGCTGCAGAGTGGGGGTCTGCTGTGGGCTGGTTTAGAGTAATGGGAGCCTGGTAAAGTCATTAGTGCAAACTTTGGAGAGACAGGCTCCCCACTATAGGATGACTATTTCACATGGTTGACGTAATGGTAGATATGAAACACTGTTGACTCAGTTTGAGAAGAAAAGGTGTTTTTTTCCCCTGATGGCCATTTTTAATCAACTGATAATACAAAATCCAGAATATGTGGCAATGCCAGACACCAGCACATTCTCCTCTACTTTACCTTAAAGTGACTATTACATTGAGATTATTGTAATTCTACATTTAGACAAGTTTCAAACTTTGAATATCAAGTTGTAACTGATTTACAGCTTGTTCACTAGATAAACAGCCAAACCTACATTTGGTTGCAAGAACACTTGACCACTTAATGCTTGATTAAAATGCTGAATGATTAGGCAACAAGAATATTCTGAAATAAATCCGGAATTTGAACTGCCAGTTTGTACTATTTAACTGTACTTAAGTCTAGACATTCACTCTTCTTTACTCATTTAATCACTATTTTGGTCCATGCACACATGCCTCCATTTATTTGTTCTTTGACTACTTTATCCCATTGACATATACTTTACTATTGTTCATGCATGCATTACTCAAGCCCATGCACACATACCACTGTGAATTTATTCATTAGTTCTTATTATTTTAATCATATGACATGTACTTCTGTCTATTTATACATTAAATTACTCTGCACATTCTCTTGTTCAATTACGTTTTGTTATACCTTATGCTTTTATGTTTATATTTTGTAGTTTTTCCTACAATTCTTTAATTGTTGAATGTACTGTTTGCTTTTTATTTGCTCCAATGATTAAGGTTTTTCTTATTTGAAATGGAACAGATGTAATGGGAATTTTCTTTGGAATCAATATTCTTTAAATGTATGTACGTATGTTCTCTATGTTTGTATGAATCTATCTACCTGTCCATCAGTCTATCTATCTGTCTGTTTGTCCATCCATCTGTCTGTTCCTCCGTTGATCTATCCATCCATCTAAACATGTAAACTCTGAATTTTGTTGATGTAATCTCAGAGACTTCACGAATAAATAAAGATTAATTGTAAAGTTTACTGTGTAATTTGAAAGTCAAATTTCTGATAGTATACATTTCTTGATTTTATGACTTATTATTTTGATAAAGCAAGCTTGTTTAATGGCCAAAACCAGCTTTAGATTTTTCCTAAATCAGTGTTAGCTTGATAATATGATTGTGACATCTAAGTGACATGATTCAAATGCTGGTTAGCAATGAGAGTGAAATTTAATATCATACTTTACACATGAACAACATAACATACCTTAAATAATCAGACATCCAGCCCGTACCATTTGAATAAACTATTATAAAAGCTTTTGCTTATGTTACTACAAAATCTCAAAGCACATCCTTTCTTGAGTATAAACGCACAGATTGTTCAGACTACAGTTGACACTTGATCTGCCACCTTGAAACAGTCCTTTAGCAGGACAAATATAGCTAATAATGCAAATTTTAACTGTTTTTGAGTTGATCATGCTACAAATCGTAACCAAGAGATTTTCAAGGTCTCTCAGAATTTTTTTCAAGCCCCTTTTCAACCTGATTTAGCAAACCTTTCTTTTAAAACATGCTAATACAATTAAAAAAGCCTTGACAAAGTTACTAATGAATTAATAAAGAGCTGCTGCAATCAGTTCTTGACGTGCACCAAGTAGAGTGGATGGTTTGGAGCAGGGATCTGACTATTATTCAGTTAAAAACAATAAATAAATAAAAATGGGTATTCCACACAAAACATTCTGGATATTTTGGTCAGAAAACGTTTCATCATTTTAAACTGCTTCTCACAATATCTACAGACAGCCAACAGACATCACATCAGCCCACTGATCTGTCTGGCTGGAAAGCTGGAAGGATTTAGAGAGAATACTTTACTTTGGAACTGCTTGCAGGGATGTCTGCACCCTGGTAAGTTTTTTCTTCATCCAAAGTCAACCCTGTCTTCCTCCTTTATTGTTCTAAACATTTGTTGTAGTAGCATGTGTGTACTTGAATCATGTGTGGCTGCTACTGGAGTGTTATTAATCATGGAATCTAACAACACCACCCTGGGTGTTTACATTTGAGGGAATTTATATGCATTTAGGCACATGTTTACTGAACACATTTTTATTTTTGAGTGTGTTTCTCTATGAGTTCCTACCTCATCGTTGTTGGCCTGGTTCCGAATGAACTTGAAGCCAGGAATGCGCTTCTGCGTGCACACAACACCGACATCCTCTGAATGCTTGCAGTCAGTCACTCCAAAGCCGTTGGACTCACACTGAGCCAGGCTCTTCTCTGAACCAGTGCAGTGCAGGTTGTCCAGCCAGATGTGGCCTGAAACAGAGAGAGACAAATATTGGTGTAAAGTTATTTAGATAAGAAATGTAGATTTTCTTTGCATTAGACAGAGTTAGCACTCTATCCTGCATTTAGCAAAAGTCATACTATTGTGTAAGCATGACTTAAACTGAACTTCTGAAGTATTAGTCAAATTTTTCAAAGTTGGATTCAAACACCTCAAAAATGCTAAGACCGGTTTTAATCTTGCACGTTTACACATCCATGCTGAGCTTTGACATGGAGGTAAACAAGTATAAATGGGTTGCCTAGTAGAAGAAGCATTGTTTATTGTAAGATATCAGGGTAAACTTGCATTGTGCTGACAGTAAAGCAAAAAGCCCTGATTCCCAACCTTAGGCCAAGGCCCCTGAAGGGGTCATGGGAGGGGTTAAGGCCCCGTCAGCTTGTGGTAGTCAAAATTAGGTTTACATGTATTATCTAAAAAAACAATAACACACTCACAGAATTCCCAATGAAAACTATTTGAACTGCTATCAATTGGGATGTATTGTCTTTTTCATGCAGGTCCTGGGGGCGCTCAGCTATTCTTAAGTTTGACTAACAGGGGCTCCAAAGAAAAAAGGCTGTGAATCACTGGCACTGAGTATGTGCCAAATATGAGGAGCAAGGACGTCGTCCATTTCCAAAGTTCAATATTCAACCAGTTTATAATTTGCAAAATTGTTGGCAAGGTCTTATGAAAAAGGGTCAAACTAACAAACTGTGCATGAACAAGGGATGCCACAATTCTCAATAAAATAATGAACAGTTCGGTTTAATACACACACATGAAGTGCATCATTTTTGGGTTTGGATACAAAGAGTTGCCATTTATTGTCCCCCTTTACTCTCCGTATTTGCTGTGCTTGCTGTTCTGAAAAAAAACCCTCCTAAAACACCTCAGAATGGAAAAGAATAAAAAAAGGCCTCAATGACCAAGTTGTCAAAACCAAATCAAACTGAAAACCGTGAGCAAAAAGAAAATAAAGGTATGAACCAAATCCAGGGCCAGTTGTATTTTTGCATGTACATACACTGGGAAAAGGACAGTGGTCCAGTTTAAAGGATAAGTACAGGTACAACAGTAGCTGTGCATGTTAATGTACTTAGTGTGTACCGTAGTTTAACTTGAATAGATGATGGTTGGATGGCTTCATTTGATTCCATTTTGTTATTTCTGTAGAAAACTGATTATGTTAACAGGTCTTTAAAAAGTGAAGTAAAAGAAATCTACATTGTTAACTAAACCAATCATTCAGCATTTTGGGCTGCATGACTTTCGCATAAGCAGTGGTATAGTTTATGAAGCTACCTTAAAAATGATGAAAGATATCTGTCACAAATCAAATGTTTAACTCATGCAGTGTCACATCTTCCCACTGAGATTTTAGGAGATAAAGCCTCAGTTCCAGGTAACTAATAACAATTTTGACTGAATTTGTGAGTGTGCCTTTTTGACATGCACTCTGGCATGTCCACCTGTATTTAGAGATGGCAAACCTACTCACGTGGAGATGCGCTTGGGCTCCAACATAAACTGACTCATTTTTTCAGCCAAAACCTGCCCAGTAAATGTTGTAATGTTTTCATCTGCTGTCCAGCTGTCTATCCTGACTCAGACATGAAAACCACAGGACTGTTGCCATGGAAACAACCAACGGGCTGCTCATCATTGTGACAGTCTCAACACGTTTCAGGGGAACATCCTGATCATACCAAGGACGTGACAGCATGTTTCATGCTCACGTTGTTGCCTCTTCCCAGAGCAATCATTAAAGACGGAAAATTTTTAGAGCCAAGTCTTCAGGAGCTGAATCACAGAGAGTTTAGGAACACATTTTTTCAACCATTATTCAGCAGTGCCTGTAATAGGTAATCAGGACTGCTGTGTTGGAGTACAATTCACAGGCCTGAATACATCAAGCAGCGGGTGCAGTGGACAACGGGACTGTCAAAGAATCAGAATTGAAGACTGTCGTATAAAACAAGTAAATTTCAAACCACAGAAGAATACATTTCAATACGTCTTGAGCACACAATTTGGGCAATGTCTTGTTTTAACAACGAAAGCTGCAGGTTCACTTCTGCACGCTGTCTATATTGCACAAATATGTTGGCAACATATTTTGGTGCCAGATCCATTCCAACTTAGAAAGTGCTGTCTCTCTTTGGCTTATGGAGGTTTAGTTATAAATATAACTTAAGAGTTTTTCTTAAAGCTTCAGCATTTGTTGACAAACTTGTATTGTTTCATAATGTGGCATCCTCAGGGCCCAGGGATCCATGATTTCCTTAAATTGAACTTTTATAATCTCTTTAAGTAAACCACAGAGCCCCCACTTAAAATTATGTCAACATTGGACAGAGCAGTGTTACTAAAAGTATTGTAATAAAATCAGTTTTGGATGGCTGCTCCTGATGCCCTCTGTCCAACTATCTTTATCTGCATATTTGCTTTTACAATTACAAGTCATAGCTGTGTAAAGACGGCTGAGGAGCAGATTCAAACATGCCTACAAGAAAAACCACTGTGCATACAAAAGGCTATCCTCCCACTACTTATGTAGTGATGCCTTAAATTAAATCACTTGGTGGTTTCTTTCACTGGCACATCGGTCATCATGAAGGAGAACAGAAACAGCTTTCAATCACTTTAATGGCCATGTGTCTCCACCAGCGACATGAAAATGTGGACAACTGTAATCTCCATTCAGTCACATTGAATGCTCTGATCTCATAATGATACTCCAACAAACTAAAAATACTTGTCATGTTATAAAGACTTCCTCAGTCATTACTTAAAATGTTTGGTAACTCTAGTTATAAATGGCTGCATCCTTTTTCAGAAAACAATGGATACTAAAATTAACATTCTGACCTGCCTGTCATTACACCATTTAACCAGAAAATAATGTTTGTAGTTTAATAATGTTTGTAGTTTTCTTAAATTTGCAAGGATTCACATCTGTAATTGGTTATTGGCTATTTTCCTCAGTAGGAGAGAAGTTTATATCAAAATTCATGTGGACAATGCTAAAGAAGTCATATTTTGCCTTAAATCAGGGTCATGTATTCATTTTTGGTGACTGCAAGGGTACTTTCGCAATCATTTATGTTAAAAAGAAAACTTTCTATCGCAGTTCTCATACTGGACAACCCCTGAGATGCTCTGTTAGAGGTCCTGCCCCATTAAGGCGACCTTCTGCACCAGATTGTCAACAACTCTGCATTCATTGTAATGTCTATGCTTCACAATAAGGCCCTGTTTACACGACTCCGTTTTCGGCCGTATCCGAAGAGTTTTGATTGTGTTTTAGCCTAACGTTTACATTAGAACGGTGCCCGGAGTGCTTGAATCCGCAAACTTTTGAAACCAGGGTCCCAGGGGGGAGAGTTTTCAAAACGCATCGCCACCCGGTCTCATGTAAACAGGATTCATCGTTTCAGGGGGGAAACGCTGACGTCTACGCATGCGCAGTACTCTTTCACTTGAAGGCTTTGCGCGCATACCAGGAACAACAACAGCTTCGGCCGTCTACCGAGTAACATGTGTGATGCTTACCGTGCTCGGCTTGTTATCCAGACAGATTTGTTGTCCCGACAGATTTGTTGTCCAGACAATAAACTCCTGCGTCTTCGTGCGTCCACTAACCATTGTTGTTTGTGAAAAGTTTTTCTTCTTCATAAGTGTGTTGTAACAGCGCTGTTTCTTTGCAAACCTACATCGCCATCTACTGGACTGGCATGCACGCTACAGCGTTTTCAGTCGTTCTCGAGTCTCCGTCCGAACGCAGATCGTTTTTGAAGACGCAAAGGAAAACCATTGCGTTTCAGATGAGAGTGTCTCCATGTAAACAGGGCCTTAATGACACAGGTCATTACGTTACTGAAAGGTTTTTTGGAGCCAGTCCACAATGGTCTGCATGTCAAACATTGACTCAAACTTAGGTTGTCTCCAAAATTTTATGTGTTCATCTTTTTCTTGCTAAATGGGATGTCATTTTAAATATGTGATATATCTGAATTTACTATATTCAATTATGTGAATGTCAGAAGTCCCTAGATATATCCCAGACTGACTAGTATATTATAGTTTGAAACAGGAGCCCAATTTTCATACTAAACTGCCATCGAAATGCAAGCTGGCTCTCAGACAACGGCACTTCCTCCGCCACCAAGCAGTAAAAAAACAAATAACGGAAATCGTCTGTATCCAAATACATTACACATACAGGATTAAATGATATGAATCACATGATGCGAATATGATAGGCAGCTAAATGTATTGGGACCAAGAAGCAAACTCTGGTGTTAAATAATGAAGCCAGTGTGGAAGTGCCAAAAACTGCAGTTCTTGGAGTGTCCCCATGAGGCTAGCCACAGGAGCATAGGAGGTCCTATTCCAACATGTGAGACAGACGATTTTTATAGCTTCGGACTGAATATTTAAGGTTTCTATGTCCTTTCACTGTACAGGAATGCAGGGGGGGTGGGGGGTGGGGGTGGTATTATGTATGACTCACCAATATTAACTTTATTATGGATTTCAGGTTAGGTTAGTTTTATAGTTTGGGGCATGGTTGATATGACTACTTGCCCACACTGTGACTTGATACCCCATTTTAGCACATCACTCAGACTTTTTCTCCAGTCAATGGGAAGAGTGTTTGAAGAATGCTAATGGACTTATCCTGAAATGTAGCTTTTGTTTGAAATATTTTACTTTGACTGATATATTAGTGGCTTTTTTTGCGCAGATGGGAGGGGAAGATAATGTGAGGCCTGTTTGTTTACTAAGCAGGGAGCATCATAGAAAAGTCTGGAACTCACTGCCTTAACACAGAACCAAAGCACCAACTCTTTAAACCACATTTCTAAAAAGCAGCCCAGAGCTGCCTGTCAGCCTAGGCAGCGCAGACATACCAATGAATCTGCTTGTTTATTGCTCTTCCCCAGTAGTATACTCACCTAAGATTATATACATGCAGAATTACTTCATAGATGGGCCTCTTAAAGCTGTTGTAATGACTGTTCAGATTTGGTAGGCAAGTACTGTATCTAATTTAATTACTTCATGTTTGTAGTGGTTGCCTGGATGTGGCAGACCCAGTGGGAAAACATGTGCTTTTAACGAGGGGCACTGAGATAATTAACAGCCACCGTCTGACATTAACCAGCTGCCAGCAGCATTATTGTCTGGAATTTCATCCGTGTCTTTACAGTAATGCAGGATTTCATTCAAGACAAAGCGGGAGAAAAGATTATGTCTGCACTTGTGTCTGGTTTACACTATCAGTGTTTCCACTACCACTATCACACAGCATACCTCCAAACCTCATCATGCTCAGAGCTGATTGGAGCAACTAAGTTCTCCTTCAATGGGGAAACCTGTGCCAGAGGGTGCGAGGAGTCAGACAGGAGGAATCATTCAGGGATTTCCATGGACTAAATGAAATGATATCACAGTAACAGACTGACTGACTTTTAATTGATGGCTGAACAGTTTGCTGAGAAGTCAAACCTTAGCTCTTAGAAGGCTGGAAACTTTTATATTAAGATCATTCAGAGGGTTTTTATTCAGTTATTATGGGTTTAGATCAAATCCTTAAAACCAGTCTTTGCTTGAAATGAATAATATGCTAGCTTTCTCACCTTCTCCTCTTCCATACTTGGCTGAAGGTGACCAGGACTCTGCATCCATGAAGCCAAGCTCCCTGCATACCACTTGAGCAGCTTGTATGGAGAAGTCATCATCACACACCGTCCCCCACTCTCCGTTATAAAACACCTCAACACGACCCTCGTTGTGTTTCCGCTTCTCGCCGGCTAGACGCAGCTGAATGGCGGGGGTGCCGGAGTTTGACTGGGTGCTGCACAGGGGCCATATCAACATCAGGGTGGATACTAGAAAATGGATGGTGACTGGATGAGACATGATGCAGGACGTGGGCAGTTATCTGGGGGAGACAAGACAAAATCAATAAACATCAGAAATAAATAAAACTTTTCAGTGTTGCATTTTTGCCAGTATTTTCAAACTCTGTTTCCCTTCATATATCCTTCTATACCTGTATAAGTCTAGGAATCTCTGAAGCATCTTGTGCCGTTATTGTGTTGATTAATGTGTTATCTGGTGTGAATGGATGAATATGACATGTTGTGAAAAGTGTTTTGAGTACGTGCTGGCCTGGGTGCAAATTTAATTGCAATTTATGCTTCCAAAAATCATGTTTACAGGTAATTGAGATTAAATCATTTTATGTGGTATGCCTTGTTGCACATGACTTGTCCAATGGATATGTCATATAAGGTAAATGGAGTACACCTTCCTTTCATTACAGCAGAGTCTGCTCTCTCTCACCAAAACATCTCACACCTAAAGTAACTAGCCTCATCTTATTATTATGTACATTTTTAATGGATAACATTAGACATCGCCACAAGACTACCTGGAGCTTGCCTGTACAGAAGTTGTGATGCTGTTTGGTAGCGATGGTCATGTGGTGTGATATGTACATTAAAATTTTTGCCAATAAAAATAAAATTTTTATTGGCAAAAAAGGCCGTGAGAGTTCACATAGAGGGAGTGGCTCTGGGATGCTGGGGTTCATTGTTCAGCCTCTTCAATAAATCATCATAAACCGATTGATGTTCTAGCTCTTGTTGCTTATTTATCAACATAGTTGGTTCGGGGGCCTGTGTGGTAAGGTAGGTGGTATCACCATTGTCACAACCTTAATTTTACTAAGTACACAGCCTGGGTCTGTTGAAGATGGTATAGCTGTGGAAAAGTAGGGCCAAGTGGTAGATAATGCAACGTGTGCATTGGGACCTAAGCGAGGTTAGGGTTTCAAGTACCTAGTGTTTCTTTTAAAGAGGGAGGGAGTCACTACTCTAGTTAGTTTAAAATGAACCAAAGAGGGTGACAAAAAGGCAGCCAAAGGTTTAATTACCAAAGTCATATGGAAACAGTTTACTTCTGAGGACTGGATATGGGACAATGAAAAATAACCAACAGAATTTTACATAGCTGGTCATAGCTGCCTCAGCAGGCAACACAACAAATCTACTTAATAATTTAAAACTCATCCAAAATGTGGTAAATTTATTGTGTATCTGTTACATCAAATGAGTGACTGCAGACAAGAAAAGATAAAACAAGAGCTAAACAAGTTCAAGTTCATTTACCATTCTACTTGCCGGATAGTCATGGTTAGCCTCGGCTTAAATTAGAACCACACGTTTAGTCAATAATGTTTTGTTATTTTAAAAGAAAATAATCTCAGGAAGACAGACTTTTTCTATCCCTGAAGGGAAATCCTGCATTTTCACTCTGTTATTGTTGCTACACACACAAAGGCCAGAATAAACACAAGATCCAATGAACAACCATTTTGAGGAGATGTCAACACGAGGGGCAGCACATAAACAAGCAACCTAAGCAGTTGGGGTCCAGTACCTTGCTCAGAGTTATTGTGGCTATGTCTGGGAAGTGAAATGGAACCTAAATAGAAAAAAATAACAGTTTTCATGCTTTGGTTTGCAATGGGGGGAGTTGAAAATCTTTTTTATCTAGTTTAAGGAGTCAGTATAATTGATGTGCCTATATGCCTAACAAATTCCTTATGTGGATGCAGCAATATGTTTACTATCAGGAGTGTGATGTGTCTGATATTGTTGATGCAGGAAATCTGTGTAGGCCTACTTTTTCACAAAACAATCCACAGGAATCAAAAAAGAACTGGATCACTGCAGTATGCATAATGACATTGGTATCAATAAAATATTTTCAGTTCTCATTTATAGTTGAGAGAAGGAGCAACTCTCGAATTCTTAACCGGCTCTTTAGATTCAGCAACAGCTGGCAAATTTGATCATTTAAATGACTTAAATCTATTTTACAAATAAGGCTACATCTAAGCAGTGGTTCCTGACCTATTATCCCCAGAGCAAATCTCACACATTGCTGTACAAACTAAATATCAATTGTAATTGTTTACATGGATAAAATGAGAATAAATTTGGGTGACACACATTCTTGTGACAGACCTTTAAAGACAGAGTACCCTCAATGTGTTGTCATTGTTTTAGGTAATACACTTAAACCAATATTTGACATCCTAATAGCTGACAGTTCCAATAAAAGACACCACCAAAGCGAGTAGCATTCATGCTTATCTATTAACAATCTGCTTTTCTTTACAGGCTTTCTGCTTCTCACTGTTGTCGTACTTGTAGCTCCTGCCTCTTTCTCCTCAAACAACACTGACTTGTTGGCGCATCTGTAGACTGAGCTCATTGGCTCCTGCTTCAAGCTTTGCAAGATGGATCCGTCTGTTTTCAGAAACTGAAAAAGGTGAATCAAGCAGCAGTGAAATGTTGATTTACGTTGAAAGAGTAATAATTTGGGAACATTGTCTAGTCAGAGCAGTTTCTCCAAAAACTGATTACACGTCATTCTGGTAAAGTGTTCTCAGTTATGTGTGGCTTTAAAGGCAGTTTACTCTGTTGGTTTGAATAATCAGCGTGAAAGGACCAAAGATTGAACCCTTTCACCCTTTTGATTTAGTTCTGACGTCCAGCCTTGAAACATCAAACTTCTTTTGGAGTGCACTTCTCTTGTTCCTTCATACATTTAAATATTGTTTTATGAGATGGATTCCAACAGTAATTTTTTCCATATCCAAAGTGTTGAACTGTTGGCTGGATGTTATCTAAAGACAGGCGGAGGCAGACAGTATAATTTGTGGTGTATATGTGGGCAGGTTCATCCATGTATTTGAACGAGTGAGCAGTTTCAGCATGAAGTCTTGTGCTGTAACAGTTTGGTTTGGCCATCATCTGGCTCCAGAGGGCCCTTCACTGGCCTCTATGTAACCACAAGTAGAAGCTCATGAATCACTTACAGAACTCACCACAGGTCTGAAGTATTTTGAGCAAAAAGTGAGAATTCATTTGAAATGCAGAAAGGGAGAAAATAATGACAAAATGTGAAGGTTTGTGTAAGAATGGAGCTCTCTCTGTGAGAAGGATCCCCATCTGTCCCCCCTGACTGACTTTCAGACAACCAAATGGAGAGCAAATGTGGGCTCCTGCAGAGTGGGTGCTGCCCCTCTCATTTATCTGCTACTGATCTGTGCCTGGAGGCTGCTCCACTGAGGGTCAGAGGGAAAACCTGACTCCACCTCAATATTTCATGGTAAACCATGAAAGTGTCAACGAAGGGAGGGACCAGAAGCCCCGAGGGAGGAATGTTCCTGGAGTTAAGGGAGTGGAGGAAGACAGTGAAAGTAAGGAGACCCCCACATCTTCAGGAGAGGAGGAGGAGGGGGTCTTTTGGAGCTTATGTCATAGAAACAGCCAAACATACTGCAGAGTGTACCAGCATGAAAGGACACCCCTGGGGAATGCCAGTTGTCACTTGAGATCATCTGAAACATCTGGTTTATCTTTCCATAGATGGAAAAAGTTCAAAAAGAAGCAGAAGCTCCTTAAGTATTGCCTTCTGCTTTAAAGAGTGTTTCTACCTACAGCAATTGGAGTCACAGGATGAGCCATAAGTTTAAGAGCAATGCTTCCAGATAAGCTTGTTATAAGTAACTTTAGGCTCGTTTTTTGTACAGTCTCCTACAAATATTGTCAGTTGCCAGTTGAGTTTTGTTTGTTTTTTGGGGGGGATCTGTTTCCAACTATAAGGAATCAATATCATTTGCTTTTATGCTTAACAGTTCCCTTACCTTGCCATTCACTAAATGCCATGTATCTTGCAAGACAATAACGTAACTGCTCTCAAATGACAAGGCAGGAGTCAAAGGATTAATCATGGTGGACATGAGACAGAGGTGGTCAAAAGTGTGGTTTAATCTTACTCAAAAAGATGTAAACAGCACAACTTGCAATGTACGTATGTGACCCAGGGTTGGAAATTAGCACTAGCCAAATGTTGTTTTTGTGGAATAGCTGGTGAATTTGGTCAATCTACCAGCAGCAGTGGAGGGTCAGAAATAAGTAAAAACAAAGTGATTTGTGACAGAAAGTAACACAATATAGGTATAGGAATACGCAGACTAAAATATAAAACTCACAATCTCCACCATAATAATTTTTCAGTGCTATGACTCTCTTCACTATATGATAGTATACTTTTAAAACTAGAAATGTCTTATCTTTGCTCTCAGTAAAGTGAGGTGCTTTAAATTAGACATTGAAGCCACAGCTGTAATGTAGACTCCAGTCATTCTTAAAATTAAAAGGTAATCTAACTGAAATGTCTTTTTTTTGGTTTAGTAACTTTTATCTTTATAAAACAACAGATTCTTATGCTAACTGTTAAGATAAAGTGGCTAGTAAAAAAACCTGACTATCTGTTGGATTTTTAAATCAACAGGTGAGCAAAAAAGCTAATTCCCACCCCATATCTGTGTCTGTGAGATCTCAACAAAGAAACTTCACTCCAGCAACATGCCTAAACATTTGTCAGTGGTAGATATCCAGAGTGCCATGTGTTTGATGTTGTTGGCTTGGGCTGAACAATATATTGTTTTAGCATTGCAATTGCGATGTGCACACGTGCAATAGTCCAACTGAGGGATGTGTATTGTCAGTCAAATGACTCAAAGCATGTAAAGCTGCCATTTATGTGTTTATATTGGCCACGAAACATACCAATGGCCTCATTGTTTTGACTCTATATACAATAACAGTCAATCTGACATCACCATCAGTGGCTAGATGACACTTGTCACAGATACAGTGATGTTAACGGAGACCCTCAGCTGATTGCTTTTTTCTCTTTTAATCATTGATAATCATTATATGACTCTTGAGTCAACCTCCAAACAAAGAGACAAATTTGTTGATGTATAAATGTGTACATCACAGCTGCTGTCAGATGGCTGCAATGAGCAATTGAAAAACAAATTTGGGTTTATAGCAGACAGAAATGAAGTTACTGTTGAAATAATTTCACATAAAAAGACACTTTTGTCTGGAATATTCCCTTTAAAACATGCAATGAATATTGATGGAGGAAAAAATATTGCAGTATTCTTTTTCCCAATAGTTCAGTGCTATTTATATACAAAAAACATATTTCTCCCACAAAAAAATACACAATTATCAATAAGGCAATCAATAAACAATTGTATCAATATAAGCAGACTCAATAATGGCATTGTAATGGACTTTATCAATCACCATTCTTATGTAAACTTTTTCACAGCTCTCTCTAGTTTGCTTTCAAGATTGATGTCCAGTGGGTTGTCAGAAATAAAAGTATTTCAGTTAAAAAAATCATAACTACATCTTTTTTGGATGTTATTTGAAGTTTATACATTTTGAATACCCATTAACATTTCTGACAAACTAGATAGCCCCAAATATTTTTAAATGTAAAATTTTTTGTTGTTGTTGTTTTTACATGAAAAAGTTAAGAAAAAAGTTAGCGTTACAGTAAATCCCTAATAGTTACTTAAGCAATTGAAATAAGTCCATAAATGTAGAGTATTAAAATTTCCCTCTTTTAAACAATATATTAAGTATGGTTACTTGCAGTTGACCTTTTATTATTATTCATTCACCTATGAATCTATTTTTTTTTAATCTGAAGAGCCTCCTCTTTTAGACCTGTCTCCAAAAAGCTGCTTCCTTGTCTCTCTCGTGAGATCTGGCAACCGTGGTTCAGAGGTCACTTCTGTACAGCACACACTGAACAAACATCCCCCTTGTCCACAGATGTCAGCTTCATACCTTGATTTACGACAAGTTAACACCTCTGTTGAATCTGTGTGATGAGTGTTAGAGATAAAACTGTTCACAAAGAAGAGGAAACACACCCACCTCCTGCATGGAGGAATGCTCACCAAGTAAACTCAAATCTGGCACAAATCTGACTCATTTAGACTTAGAGCAGCTTGTTAGAATAAAATTTACTGCAGAAACACTGTAATCTGGCTCAAATATCTGGCTTGTACATTGATAGCTGCGTAGACATTTCCACATGAATCTTGCCCAAGAGAAAAACTGCCAAACAATAAGAAGTCCTGGCCAGATATTGAAAAGCAGAGGGGAAAATCCAGATCTCTACATGTTGAATTGATTTCTTGTTCAGTCACAGCCAATGTTCTGACAGTGTGGAGCCCACTGTTCGTTTGGGTTGACTGTAAATCTCAAGTCATAGAGCCTGACAATCCCTGCACTGATCCTAATGTTAACAGTGAGTAATAAAAGAGGAATGGAGCTTTTGAATAGAGTCGTGAAAATGTCAGCACCACAAACAGGAGCTGGCCTAATGATGCTAATTCAGACTGACATGAGGACTGAGACATGCTGAAATACTGACATTACTGTCGTGAGGCTAACTCCTGCAGACATTTTACAACTGACACTAATAAGATTAAAAACATAAAATATGAGCTAAAAAGACAAAAACACTAATGGATACTATTTTAATGTGGACACTGTAGAGAGAAACTTTTAACCATTTGCTTTCTCGCTGTTCATTTCACTTCTTTCACACCAGAGTACAAGACTGAAGTATTACAGTAAGTAAAAAGGAAACTCTTACCTTAACAGACGAAGAAATTAAACAGCATAGACTTCTTAATAAGACACAAACTCCTCCTGAAGTTTCCAGCCTGATGCAGAGGATGATCAGTAAAGCTGAGGGGCTTTGTCTTTTAAGAACCCCTCACAGCTGGGAGAGCGCGCCCGTCCCACTCCTCTTTACACAGAGCGGCCAATCAGAGGCCGCCTCAGCATCCTGGGCCCGCCCACTCCCGCCCGGTCACCAGGGTTACAAAAACAATCTGGCAGCACCGACGAGCTGATCTGAGGGCTAAGAAACTTTTACTCACTGGCTGTTAATGGCCTTAACGAGCAACAGTGACAGGTTTATGCAAAAATGTAAAACAAGAAGAGGCACAGAATTATGGGGCACGTTCCCCACACCTAAAAGAAGGAAAGTGCTGATGGAAAAAAATCTAGACCCCTAAGTCATAAACAATCAAAATTTGAGAAAAAAGGTAAAAATCATCAGATTGAAAGTCAAGCTAATGGGGACAAAAGTGAGATGCAAAGTTGAAATTATGAGGAAGAATCTGAACTTTTGAGAAAAAAGGTCAAAACTATGGGATAAAAACCCCATGATTGATAAAAAGTTGAAATTACAACTTGAAAAGTCAAATAATGAGAGAATCTGTCAATAAAGTGAGGGGTAAAGTCATGAGATATAAAACGAAAATTAAGGGGAAAAGGCAGAAATTATGGGATTAAAAAAATCTCATGATTCTGAGTTTTTTCTTCTAATTATGAATTTCCATCTCATACTTTTTTCCTTTTATTAATTATCGTGACAGGAATCAAGTTTTTTTCATCATCGCTTATTTTTCTTTCCTTTTTTCAAGAGGCAGAAATGGTCTTCCATTCATTTTTAAAGGAATAATCTACTCTGGATGTTTTTCAGATTACTATAGCTCTAAATAGACATGTACAGATAGATAGATAGATAGATAGATAGATAGACTGATTGATTGATTGATAAGGTATATATTAATTATTACTGCTTCAAAAAGTAATACATTAACTTTACACATTACTTCATTGGATCTTAAGTAAGTCATTACTTTAAGGTAGTTTATAACTTTTCCCTCTTTGTAAAACTGATCCACAAACAAAGTTTGCAACGGATGACAATGTTCTTTGTATCTCTTTTAGACACAATCCCCAAATAAAGATAATAATTTGAGTTGTTTAGAGCATTGAGTCTCAAACAATTTTTAACCCAAAGCAAATCAAAGACTCGAGACACACCATATCCATATCCTTGTTAAAATTTTCTACAACATGTGCATCTTTTTGCCTCTTTATATGTTTTTGTTGTTGTTTGTCCGATTAAAGTCTAAAACTGCATTTAAAACATGGTGACAAAATATGAATTTTCTGCAGTATAACTTAGTAATAAAACTGAATTAAAGTTTGCACTGAGATGAAACTGTCTGAATGTTACTTTTGCCTAAAAATCATGAAAATACAATGGACCAGGTATTGTTACATGGTCTTTTATTTCTTAGATTCCCTTACAGTCACTGGCCCATAGAATCACCACATAACCTTTTAAGTCCCTCAGCAGGGAAATAATCATGAAAAACTGTATTTTTGCTCCCTCAAGACACTGATGGGAATAATCATTCTTAGACTTTTAACACAACTGCTATATAATTAGTGACTCATACCAGATGAGCTGGTAGTTCGTACACCCATTACAGTAATTAAATTTAAAAATTGCCAAAAGCAAAAATCTTCCAATCAAATTAAACATTTCTTTGATTAGAAATGAATCCCACTTTTTTGCAGTTTAGCTTAAGAAACATTTATGTTTACTATAAACATCCAGCTTAACTGTTTGATAAGGCATTTTGTTAAAATCATCTTCAAACTCTTTTTCTTCCTAGAATGAATCATTATAAGTAGATCAAACAGCTTGCTCTTTGCACTGCTTTTTATTCTTTTCACTCCTCTTGGCTTTCGGCTTTAGTGTGATAGATTCTTGTTTTCTTTTTCCTGCCGCCAACAACAACTTTTTAAATGATTTCCATCACATCAGCTCAATGAAGTCCAACAGATTTCTTCACACAGTGCCACGACTTACAGTATAGACAACTAAAATGAAGGCTGATGTAAGCCAAGGGAGATTTGGCTAATTCAGTTCTTGGATGTGTGCACCCTCTGACTCATCATCTGGGAAAACATCCACAGAAGGTCTCATCAGGACAGCCCCCTGGGTTGTTGGTGCTGCTGTGTGTTAGGACACCACCATGTGGGGAGAGGGGGAACAAAGACTAACCCTGCGTGGGGTAGGGCAGAGGACATTGAAAAGTGGGTATGACTGGAGAAAATAGCTAGTGTGGAGAACATAGAGTTTGGAGCCACAACAGCAGAGACTGACTGTTGTAATGTAAGCTGTATTAAATGAATTGGACTGTCCCGAATCAACTTGAACATTTCAAGTAAACTTTTGTGAGATATCTTAATAATGTGTGGGAAGCTGATTTAGCCCCAACAATCAAAATACTTTGCCATCCAATTTATCTTTGCCTGTTTTTTTGGGTTTTTTTGCATTTTGTCCAATAATGAAGCTGTAATAGAAAAAAAACATTTATATAAAATTAAGGTAAAAAAACACATACTTTTTGTTTGTTTGTTTTATGTTTTCAGTAAGCAGAGACAATCCTTAATGAGTGCGGAACCAAGGTGCAATCAAATCACCTGAACAAGATGGCTGCAAATGTTAATGGTAGGGATAGACAGATGCCTTTTTTCAGATCAAGTGCAACCACTGAGACTTACATTTCTAATATGAGTACAAATGTAAATAATACCAGTATAGGTCCTGAAATTACTCTACACCTGTTTTATTTCCTTTAGATGCCCCCCAATATAATTAATAGGTGGACAACGTTAGCAGCCTTTGAATCCATGTGATAGATGAAGCACTGAAGGCAATGTCATAACTTAACCCCATTCCCCAATGACTATGACTTGGACTTGAGTTTGGACTTGTCTTAGGCAGTGTTGTAGGGGTGTAGATTTTAGAAAAAGTGATTTCACTGGAGATTAATATACTACACTTTGGTCAAACTCTATTTTATGAAATTAGCTTTTATATCCATGTGCCTGATGAAGCACTGAAATCAATATTAGAAATTTATTCCCTTCCCCTGATGACTCTGACTTGGACTCAGATTTGGACTTGTCTTGTAACCTTCTTTGGAGACTCAGACTTAACCACTGAGGACTATGACTCGTACTCAGGCAATGAGGACTCAACTCATAAACTTTTTTGGTGAATTGGACTTGGACATGAAAACTAGGGGCTCTAGACAGACTTGGACTGGGGAAATGGTCAATCATCTACAACACTGCCCAGTGATAATGAGTACAGGTGTCGTCTAAAGCCAGTTGTGTAACGATCAGTCATAGGATAGATGTAAGTGAAGTTAGCAGGCCAAACACAAAATAGCAGATGTACTGCTGGTAGAGGTCACTCTGTGAGCTAAACCAATGGTTCTGAGATTAATTTTCAGGATCCTAAGAAATGTGTGGCTGGTTACAAAAAAGAAATCTGTGGCCAGAGGTTTATGATCAGAAGTCCCAAGAGGATATATGTATACATATATTTTATTTGACTTATTTAGTCATGATAACAGGGGCATTTTGTTTTGTTGTCTGAAGATCTTGGCTTGTTTTCCATGATGAATTTAGTTACACATTCATCATGGAGTTAATGCATTATTTAACGGGAAACAGAATAAAATAACATGCATACATGTACTCCAAAGGCCTTCTGTAATGATATTAATGCTTTTAACCCTTCTGTAAAGGTAAATAAAAACTTCTGAAACAATTTTTATGACCACAGGAAGGTCAGAAGACCATGCGTGTAGTATTCTTTAAAAATTATACTTTTTCTACAGATTACTTTTTCTTTCCTTGTTTGTTTTTAATAAACTGTATTTTTATCAGGTTATCATTTATCAACAAAACATCATCAAATTAAGAATTGACGTGCTTAATTGTAGTATAAAGTGCTATTACTCTGGTCTAATATGGGCCAATAAAAAGCAGTAAGGCTGATCTGTTGCATTAAGCCATTTTGGTGCAATGTTGACAAAAATTGCCCTGTTAAATTGTACAATTTTGATTTAAACCTCTCCAGGTTTTTTGTTTAAATATTTTTTATATAAATGTGTTTGATTAATTTAAAACATAATTTAATCAATATTGATCATCCTACATACCAGTATATGTGTTTTAAATTTTAACGCATGGGCATGGATTAGAGAAGTGAAAATACAGTGAAAATCACAGGATACAGGTTTATCTAACCCTTTTCCAGGCTTGTGCACGCTCATGCCTGCAGGGTTCATGCACCTGTAACACCCTACACCAATTTAATTCCATAATCAACAGAATTGTGAAATTTCAAGGAAAATAAATATGATTTCAATGGAAGACAGTCTTTGGTCAAAGGGGTGTCATCTTGGTTCTTTTTGTTGGTTTATTTTGATTGAAGTGTTGAAAGGTGTTGTGCTGACACTTCATTGAATTTCAATCTTTCATATAAACTACCAATCTCTACTTTTTATGTGGTCTTATGACTGATCACAGATTAATATGACCAGAAAGGGTTGGGGGCACAAGGGTTAAACATGTTCATTTGTCTTGTCTCTCGTTTTTTTTTCAGTCGTGTTTTGGAGTCTGTGGTGGGTCCTGAGGCGAGCCAAGTAGGGAACTGCTGATTTAAACCACTAAGTTGTAGTTTTTTTTTAATCTTATTTTGTTCCGTAAGATATTTTCAAAGAATCTGCGTTTGCTTCCAAACTCTGACACACCCCTGCAGTGGATCAGGCCACATGACGACAGACTGTTTTGGGAAACTTTTGTTGCTGAATTGTTTTATCAGACTGCCGCAGGAAACTGCAGGACGTCGACTCACAAACAAAATGCCTCTAATGACATGTTTAGATAAGAGACAGAAGACTGGAAAACAAGATGAAATTTGGCCTCTGGCTGACCTGTTGGAACAAACAATGTCTGGGTTTACCTCTGTGTATTCAAGGCTGCAATGACAGTAAAATTAGATACAACAAAGATGTGATGTGGTTCAGAATTATGTGAGAGGAGGACACTTGTGTAACACTCAGTCTTTGCCATTTATTGAGAAAAGCACAAAATATAGCACTTAACATCTAATCTGGGTACACAGTAATCTCAAATTTTACAAATATTCTTGTGATAAAATATAAAATGTACATATATTTGTACTGCAACAATAAATTTGCAATAAAAAGCACCTTCAGACTAATGTAACAGCACTACAATACATTATACAAACCAATCTTATTTTACAACATTTGGCAATTGATTGTGCTGATGTAAAAGAAGAATCTGCCCTTTGAGTCGGAAACATTTCTTTCTAAAAATACACACTTGTGCTCCTTCAGGTTATGACCAAAACACTTCAAAGAATAATGTAGCTGAATGTCTACCTGTTTATGTGCTGCAGGGTAAAAATCAAACCACAAACTGATTACAGCTCAGTGTTGTTTGGCATATTGATCATTAAGGATGAGTCATGTTTACAGTACACTTTGGCAACAGAGTTTAGAAACAGCAATTTTACCCAACTGACAAAAAAGGCACAACAGCAACATTTGGACGCCATGATGAAACATGAATACAGTCAGTATTATCTACAGGGCAACAACAGACTCAAATGCAGAGCCAGAAAATCAAACATGGCTTAAAATTATACAATACAGAATCATATTTCCTACTTTAGCTTCAAAATGAGCTCAAGTTTACACCTAGCATTGTCAAATCACTGTTAAAAGAATAAAATATTACAAAACTGAATTAAAGATGCCATTCATTTAGGTGATCTTCATGTTTAACAATCCCACAGAAACTTTGGGAGCATATGGTACATAAAGTCCAAACTCTGCAGGATTTAACTCGCATTTTAAGTGACCCCTCCAAAACTAAGACAAAATCACTCAAAGGCAACTCATGAAATACTCTGGAGTGGAAAAGCTTCAGAACCAAAAAGTCTGTAGCCGAGAAGAAATTTCAGCCAGCAAGATTCACAGGCCAGATGTTATGATGTGTTCAGGCACTCTATTCAGGAATCTGTCTTTTCTAAAAAAGGTCAACATACATAATAAATGTCCAATATTTGTTTTCATATTATGTTGTTGAGTGTTTTCTGCTCTGGCAACAAATGCATGTGCCACACATAACAGTACACATCTTTAAGTTGAAATGTTTGTTTTTACAAGCTCCATTATCGATTATCGATACACCTTAATCCTGCTTGGGGCTGAAGCCTATTCCAGCTAACACTGGGCAAGAGGCTGGTATGCCCTTATACAATTTATTTAAGCACACACTTCTTGCACCAATTTAGAGTTATAAATTAATCTAACAAGCATGTTTTGGTCTGTGGGAGAAAACTGGGGTACCTGGAGTAAACCCAAGCATGCAAAGGGAGAACATGCAAACTCCACACAATAAGGACCAGTCTGACCGTGGAGTCAAACCAGCAACCTTCTTGCTGCAAGTAAACACAACCTGAAGCACCACCGTGCTGCCCTGATAACAACGTGCTCACACAAAAAAACAGGTTAACCTTAGCCAAGTCAGATCATTACACTCCATTTTGAATCAATAAACTTAGTTTGTTAAATGACTTTTTGCTTTTTGCCATGACATGCTCTGCCACCATTTTATATATATATATATATATATATATATATATATATATATATATATATATATATATATATATATATATATATATATATATTCAAAGCAAAAAGAAAGCAAAAAGAAAGAAAATGTCACATGCTTGAGTGTGAGCTTGTACAGAATTCACATCAGTGTTGCTTTTAACAGTGTTACGCAAGGCCCCTCATTCTGTTCCAAGTTTGGCGATCAGTTCATCACAAATTTTGGTGAGTTCTTCGATTTCTTGATTCTGTAAGAGGGAGAAGAGGAAGGACAGAAAGATAAAGAGAGTGTTTAGAAGTCGACAGTAAAGGCAAGATGAAACAATGGCAACACCATTTGTAAATTCTTAGTTTTTGAACTTTCAGGCAGAGAAAATATTTCTGTTTGTTTAACAACATAGTACCAGACTAAATTTGACAGCTATTTTTGACTCCAGAACTTCGGTTTATGTCACAATATTCCCTGAAGCTTTAGTCTATTTTCAGTCAACAAAAACTTGTTTGCTTCAGTTGAAAAAAGCCCATATACTGTATTTTAGTTCATGCTTTTACTCAAAACATTTTCTATATTTACTATCCCAATTAGTCATAATGTAAAATTAATATCATGGCAAACCACAATTATTAATGTACTTTCAATTCTCAAATAATAAAAAAATACTTCTTGATTTTTTGTGAAAAAATAAAAAAGAAACAACTGGAAGTGCTCCAAAAGCACAAACCTCTGCCAGAAGTCTACACTTACCATTCTCGGCTGATCTGCATGTGAAAAGCTGATATAAAAATTTTGATAACAAAGCCAAAACACAAATTTTGCATTTAATTCAACCATGAGTTGCATAAAACAGGAAATTATCTTTTATTTTCTACCAGTGAGAACAGTTTTTTCATGGCGTTACAAGTAAAGCGTGACTGGATTAATTATCAGTATGAAACAAGAAACAGTGGGAATTGGTTTTACAGATGTTTTAGGAATAATTGTCATATTTTTGGAAGAAACTGATACTGTTTTCAACAGCTGATCAGTATGTATTCATTTTGTTTATGGTATGACTTCTAGAACTCATTTACAATACTGGTGTTCACCAGTGTTTATGGATATTAATCTGAGCATCCTTTGCCACAGCTACAAAGTTAAATGTGACGTGATAGAAACTTTTAAAACATAAAAGGGTTTTGAACCAGAGTAATCTTCTGCTCTTATGTATTTAAAGCCAGGGAATCCATCTTTATCATGGTTGAGCTTGGCTTACCTTTTGAAGGACAGCTCTTTCAAGGGAATCCACTTTCATTTGTTCTTTCCTCAGGCTGGCGTTTAGTGCCACACTCTCAGCGTTGGCCTTGGCACGAACCTGTGCTATCTCCTCATTTGCCCTGTTAGAGAGAAAATCAAGTGAATGACAGAGGATGTCCGATAGTAAACCTTACTATGATATAGATCTTCAGGATTAGTAAACTCTCCTGGTTAATCCATGGAGTCAGAAATGACAGATTTTGATTCTTACTTGTCCAGTTTTTCCTCTGCGTGCACTTTGAGGGTCTGGTATCGCTGCTCCTCTTGTTTAATCCTCATCAAGTAATCCTGTGCACACTTCTTCAGCACCTCCTCATTCTGCAGAGACACAAATAGAGACTTTGGAGTGATCTGACTGTCATTTTTCAGTGGGCTGTACAGCACTTCTTGAGATTCATTCACTGACCTTCTTAAAGCCCTCCAGGACTCCCTTCATGTTCTCGTACCTCCTGAAGAGGTCGGCAAAGGAGCGCTCCACTGAATTGAGGTCAGCTATGGCCTGATCTCTCTCCATGGTCAGCTGTCTGACCGATTTACTGCAGGACACAGTTTTCTGCTGCTGCTCATCCTCTGCAACCAGAAGAGAAGTCACAGTATTAGATCTAAAGGAAGCAAGGGACTAGTTGTACAACTTTATCTGTTTTATTGCAAACTTCTGTTACAGAGGATTACATCACCAGATGAAGCAGAAGGGAGCATGGGGCATAGGTCATTATCAGCTTCCACCTTTGAAAGTGCTAAAGTGGGTGTTTACATCTTACTAGGCTAGAGATCTGTAACTTTTTTGAGAAAGTAGAAGACATATCTCAAACATTATCTACCACATTTTAATCTACAGATCATGTAGATTGAAATTAATGCTTGTCCAATCTACTGGACCTGTCTCCCATATGTCTGGTGTTTGCAGCAAATTCAATGAAAATGTAGATATTTATTTGTGGGCTTAGACTAAAAAGCGGTCAACTCATCTACTGTTGCTGCAGGTCTGTCCTCTTAATCCACAGGAGGAGGCCAAGGTAAAAACCTCCATACAGGATTTGAAATACTGATCCAGTAAATAGGCCAGATAAATGCTAGTTAAAAGGAGGTGACATAACATCATATTGTGATGTGCTTAAGGTCCTGTGGGTGAAACGAGTGATAGGTAAATGGTAATACAATTTCAAGATTCATTTTTGATTTAATTCACAACAATTAATAAACATTAATTTATTATGAAATGTTATTTAGTTGGCTTTAATGTGAAATTCTTGTTGATCTGCATTGATCTGCAGGAGGTTTTGTACTGCTCTGTTTGATAAAGTAAGTAAAACCCCAGTTTTTTGTCACGTCTGGATTATTATTACCAAACGTGGTTTTTATTTTATTTTGTTCAAATGCTTAAAAGTTAGTTTGTTCTTAAGTGTAATGGTTTAACTTAGTGGCTACTTACGCAATTACATAGTTACATACTTACAGACTTACATAGTTGCCTTGCTTAATTTGTTCTGCAGAAAGGTTAGCATAGTAAGACTGAGCTTCAGGCTACTTTTCTATAAGTTTGTCTCTTAGTGTAAATAAATTGTAATTAAACGAATACTTCAATTTATTTTTGGTAGGGGTTCATTTCTTTTTTTAAGATTATTTTGTGCCTTTATTGATAGGCAAGAGAGAGACAGTGGATAGGCTTGTGAAGGGGGGTGAGAGAGAGTAGGGGAGGACACTCTGTAAACTGGCCACAGGCTGGATTCAAACTGGGGCCGGCAGAAGTATATGGGTCGTGCCTGGTTGCTTACCCCTCTGCCAAATGGGCACCCTAAGGGTTAATTTCTAAAGATAATCAAAATAAAGTATCTATAATAATAATAATAATAATAATAATAATAAAGTATTGGAAAAAGGTTTTCACATGACACCATATGACCAGCAGGTGGCAGCAACTCACCAATCATCTGTGCAACTGTTTTCTCATATTCAGCAACGATTGCCCTGTGGAGATAAGAGAAGAGTTAACCGCTGCTCCTTTCTATGTTTTTCTTTATCATTCAGTTGTTTCACTACATTTGGGATAAACTTTTCTGAAATATTCAGGAAGGCTTCAGAAAATCTGCAAAGCTTCATACCTCATCTCCAAAACCTCGGCTCTGCTCTCCTCAAACTTCTTCTTCCACTCATTGACCTCAATCTCTTTAGTGATGATCTGAATGGAAGACAAATTATCAAAAGGTATAAAATCAGGTTTAATATGAATTTACGCAGTGACAGCCTTATTTGTGTCTGTGTGGAATTGCTGTACCTCTTCTCTAATCAGGGTGAGCACTGCAGCTTTGTCCATCTCACTCAGAAGTGCGTCATCCTGAGACAGAGCTGCTACATCTGTGGTCTCACTGAACGTCACCTTTGATTTTTGGTCCATGGATACATCACTCTGTGAAACATGCAGGGAACATTATGAAAAAGTATGTCCTCGTAAATACTGTAGTTTTGTCTACGTCTGTTGAAAACTTAAACATGGTCCAATGAAAAGTTGGTAACAAGCAAGCCTGTCAAGTTTTAACATTCACACTGATACCCCTCTCTGGTTCCTGTAGTCAACCTACCATCTCATCTTTCAGACTGCAGGTGTCCTTTTCTTCAAGGGGTTCTAGCATCTTTGTCTCAGCAACTTAGAGAGGAAAGAAAACATCATTAAATTATAAACATTACTTGAACATGGAGATACATAAATATTACAAAAAGATCCTTAGAGGTATGTAAATCAAAAGCTTATGTGCACTTCGGCCTTACTTGTCTAGTTTTCACTGGATTGTCTTACTCAAAAATAAGTTAAATAGTAAGATACCTGCAACACTTACTACAGACACAGACTGTTTTTTACACCCAACAGTTTGGAGCATTTCTTTAAAAGCGTTATATTTTTATCTATTCTATATCCAGGTCAGGTTTCTGCTGAGCAAGCTCTCACTATTTTTCTCCTGCATTTAGTTGAACAGTCTCACTGACAGCTCTGTTATCTCCCAAAGTCCGACAGAGCTCGTTATGTAACTGACTCTGTCTTACTTTTATCTTCAACTTGTCTGATAGGTATCCCTCTAATCATAGCTAATCATTTGGCACCATGCCTCCTGCCTCATCTGAGAAAAACTGTCTTAAATACGTCAGATAGAGGACTACTTACTATTCCTTGAAGGTATGGTGACATGTATACAACTTAAAGGTACAATATGTAGAATTTTGGCTCTACATTGAAAGAAAGACAGCAACTGTGTTATACATATTTCAGTTGAATACTAACATCACCTCACTTATAAATGACAGTTTTCAAAGCCAGACAAATTCTTAAGATTTATAGTCGTTGCAATTTTCAAGAGGCATCTGCACAGTCATCTATTTTTCATTTATTTGTTTCTCGTAGCTAACTTAGTGATTCTCTAAATATTCTCTTTTCAACAAAAACTAATATCCATCCATCCATCTTCCACCGCTTATTTGGGGCCGGGTTGTGGGGGCATATATGCCCCACCCACCTTAACTGACTCCTGTCAATGCGAAGGAACAACGTCTCTACTTTGAGTTCCCTCCAGATGTCTGAGCTCCTCACCCTACCTCTAAGGTTGAGCCCAGCCACCCTCCTGAGGAATCTCATTTTAACTGCTTGTACCCGCAGCCTAATTCTTTTGGTCATTATCCAGAGCTGTAGACAATATGTGAGGGTTGGAATGAAGATATAGCGGTAAACTGATAGCTTTGCCTAGCACCTGAACTCCCTCTTTACCACAACAGTTCAGTACAGAGACTGCAACACTGCAGAGGCTGACCAGCGGGTCCTTGGGTTGCTGCCATGACAGGTACCAATGACCTTAAGCCCATAGCTGTCAGCAGCTGCTGCCACAGTGGAAGTCCTGAACATGGACTCCATGTCCCGAACCTTCCCCTGAATGCACAAGAAGAGGTGGGAGTTGAAAACCTTATGGGGGGTACAGGGGCCTCTCACAGATGTTCCAGTTCCTTGTTATCCTTTTGGGTTTACATGTTTAAGCCTTCTCGCCATCTGATCCAAATCACCACCAGGTGGCGATCAGTTGACACCTCGGCTCCTCTCTACCAAGTGTACAAGACAGACAGCTGCAGATCAGATGATATGACAACAAAATCGATCATTGATCTTTGGCCTACGGTGCTCTGGTACCAAGTGCACTTATGAGCATCCCTATGTTTGGCCATGGTGTTTGTTATGGACAATCCATGACTAGTCCAATAAGAAAACACCACTCGGGTTCAGATCGGGCATTCTCCTTGCAACCTGAAGGTGCAAAGAAGTGACCCTCTCATTCTCTGGGGTAAACACCAACACTGCGGCGCTCAGCCAGGGGCTTGTAAGTATCCACACACCTGCTGGGCAAGTCCGGAGAAATGAAGTGTCCAGTCCCTCTCTAGGAGGTTGGTTCCAGAGCAGATGCTGTGCATGGAGGAGAGCCAAACGATATCTAGCCGGGAGTGCTCTACCTCACACACCAGCCTTTTTACTGCCCTATAAAAACAATCTCCTCTAAGTCAGTAGTTAGGCGTGCCAGATGTCAAAATTAAATCGGTATGACACAACAAATAACATTTGAAATTCATATCTGTTTATCCACATTTATTTGCAGATAACCAATAATTGTGAAGAGGGATATCAGCTGATAATGATGTTGAAGCAATGCTGATGTGCATCCATGCCTAATACTGTACTGAATTGAAGAAGGTACAACTGAAAGGTTGTAGTTTGTGTTTACTCCTAATTATTGCAACATAATTCTGATTTTTAGCAGGAGACAATGGAAAAGACAATGTGATGAGAATATAAACCAATGCAATGTCTATTTAGAAAAAAAAAACTCCCTAAACAACTTAAAATCCTGCATCTGATCAATGAAGAAAACAAGATGCACAATTTAAGATTTTAAACATTGTTGTCATCACTTTCATTGTTATTTGCATTTTGAAGATAAAAGAGTGATATTTTCCAAAGTAGAGGATGAAATTCAAACACTGAAATAAAATATCATAAAATTTTGCAATAAAGTTCTTGATTTTTTAAGGCCCTTTATTGTCCCTTATTAAATTAATCATCTTTTAATACTTTTCTAGAGGTCATTTTAAGAGCCAAAAGCATCTTTCTCCATCTAAACATTTTAATTCAACACTGCGCGGGTTTTTTAGATGCATCGACAGGATTTTGTGTCCAAACCTACCATCCGTAACAGACTTCTCAGTGATCAGCTGTTTTTTTACTTTGATGCATTCAGGTTCAGCTTTTTCCTCCTGGCTCTCTGTTGTCTGACCCATTATACCCGTGGAGGCAAGTTTCTCCTCATCAGTGGCATGATGAACCCGCTGAGTTATCTCTGGGGTCTTGAGCACCACTTCCTCCTCCCCCTTGGGACAGAAAAACATGATTAGATATACACCACCAGATGTTGTTGTTTTCTTTCCAGAAAAGAAATTTGTACAAGTATGGCTGTGGGTTAAAAGTTTTAATAAGCAGACGTACGTACAATGCATCTCTTCATATATGACACTAGGCTTGGAGATATGTACCAAAGATTATACCTTACATCCAACACAGTATTTATCGTGATATTTTCCTTAAATTTAACAAATGACTTTCATAATACTAGAATTTAAAACTTTTATTTTATTTAAAATATGTGGTACTGATCCATGTTTGTTTCAGTTACAACACAAAAAGAAGTTCTATAGACCAGGACTGAGTAATCTCTTTTCTTTTGCTTTACAAAAATTCAAGACAACTAGGGCTGTCCTTCCTTTAGATCCTTTAGTCAACAGTCAACCACTCACTCAGTTACAGCCAGCTAATTATTCTGACTGTCAGTTTCAGCCCTCTAGTCTTATATGTACATATATTTTACAAAATTCATTGCTTTTTCCAAATTTATCTAGGTAGAGAAAACACAATCTTTATTTGTTTTTAAACCGTGGCATTTGTTTTACACTTACTGCCTGTATTTCCCAGGATCCAATGCCAATAGTTTTTTACATTTTTATTCATCCTTTGATAATTTATGTTCTGACTTAAGATATCGTATAAATAAATCATTGGCTTATTTCATTTATATTTTGTATACCAGATTTAAAAAGTGAAATACATTCACATAAGTTATTTGATTATGCTTCAAACACAAATAACAACTAAAAACCAAGAATATATCCTTGTTGTTAATACTTGAATCCAAGTGGTGAGAAAGAATCTCATTGTTCATCTGTTGTGTTTTTTTTTTGTTTTTACTCTTTTCTTCTCCTCTGTTATATAACTTATATGTATGTCAAGTTTGTTCAACTTCACCATCCTCTGCCTGTCACTGGTGTGCTGTCTTGGCTGGGTCACCTTTCATCTCAAGGGACTACCTAGTTAATTTTATCTAAATTTATAAATAAAAACAAATTTAATGATTAGTGGTATCAGACTAGGTACGGGGGTGTCTCTGCCTTTACTAGATAGACGAGAGCTTGACAGTAGGAAGAGTTGGAAATTGGTTGAAAGAGTGGGGGAAGACTTCGATCTGAACCTACACCAGCGTCAAGATCTGTACACGGATGTTCACAGGTTAACTGCTCAGCTATCAACCCGACTAATTATAATCTTTTGTCAAATTATCAACCAAATGAAACTGAACCTGCCTTAATCCCACAGATACATGGGAAACCCTTATTTTTGGTATCTAACAGGTATCAATATAACTTGACTATTACATATGATGCGAATGCTTGTCAGTAAAGTAAAATGAATGAAGAAAACAATAACTCTCCATTTAGTCTAATTCTTTTAATAGATTATATTGTGGTCAACAAGCCTAATACTGTTTGTAACTCAAACTGTAAACAATATTCTTACAGAAGCTTAGACCTGGTACTTTTTTTGTTTCCAATGAAGTTCATTCAACTTAGCAGTCATGGCAGCTAAATGAAGTCAAAGGAAAGTAATAAAGTCAATATCGTATCTGCACAGTTCATTCTGTCTTACCCTGTATATTTTCATAAAACATACTGATGTATACGTCTCTGCCTTCATGAAAGGGATGGGCAATATATCATTTCCAAAGGCCCAAAGTAACTTTTTTGTCACAGCTGCATTATCGTGGGTAAAGTCACATGATTTGTTGGCCTTGACAGAGTGTGTTACAGGAAGTTATCTTGAGCTCTTCTGTCATATCAGAGGTGATGATGTGTAGGGCACACGGGGGCAGCAGTTCGATAATCAACTGCAGAGCAATAAGTCACGGCTCTGTCACCATGCCAGACAGGCACTGCAGAGGTACCGCTGATGCTCCTGTCAGCTTGTGTTACTGTGTGTGTGTGTGTGTGTGTGTTTGTATTAGTGTGTAAATGTGAGGTGAGGCCACAGGGTTGGACAGCTGCTGAATAATGGACATTGCAGTGTCACTGCAGTAAGCTGAAAGATTTCGGCTGACACAACACTCCTGCAGAGAGTCACACTGTACCTGATTGCACACGTCGAGCACCAGAGACTGGCTCTCGTCATACTTCTGAACTTTGCAGGTGTTCCTACAAACAAAGCACAAAATAACAACAACGTCAGGATATACAGATCAGCATTCAGAAACATTTTAATGCCTTTTTCTTCCATCTTAATGTTTGAGTACAAAAGTGCTGCATTACTTTTAGAGGGATCACAAGACATACAAATTAACTTGCACATGTAGCAGGGGACTACTTTTTGTGATGAGGTGAAACAGAGGTGGACATTTATTTTCCTTCCGTGATCCAAAAACACAAATCTGATGCAGGTCATGCACTGATGAGAGTAAAATGGGAGACAAGCATGCAAAAGGAAAAAGTTCGTAAGAGGATTGGGACCAGGCATGAGGCAGAAATAGTGAGAGGAGGAAGATTTTTTTAATGCAACAATAGAAGTTAAAATGTTGAGAGAAAAATCAAGATGACAAAAAAGATTAAATGTGACCAAAAATATAATAAAAAAATCAAAATGCTTAAAAGAAAAAAAAAGAAAGAAATTTTGACAATAGATCTGAGTGTTTAGAATAACACTGTAACATAATTTCAAGATTAAAAGAATACAAACTTAAGTAAAAATAAGGTTGAAAACAATTTTTAAAAACTAAAATTAAAAGTTAAAATACAAAAAAGATAAAATTGCATGAAAAAGATTGAAATGTAGGAACAAAAATGAGAAATTATAAAAAAATCCAAGATGAAAAATACATCTAAAATTTTGGGAAAAATAGAATATCAGAAATTGTTTAGATTAGAATAGAAATGTTTAAATCAATAAAAGTCATATAAACAAAAAATAAATCAAAATGTTAAGAAAAAAGTGATGTAATAGTTGAAATGTAAAGAAAAAGGTTGAATTGTTGAGGAGAAAAGTCAAATGTCTATGAAAGTGTTAAAACAAAATTATTCAATAAAGTAGGAATGTCAAAAAGAAGAAGTGGAAAGCCAAGAAAAGAGTTGGAATTTATTAGGGGAAATGTCAAATGACAAATATAAAGGTGTCGAGACAGAAAGTTGGGAAAGCTGAAAAGCAAATTGCAATGTTGAAAAAGTCTAAATGTTGTATAATATTCAAATTCAATATTGAGAAAAGTGCTGACATGTTGAAAAATTGCTAAAATAATGTGAAAAATGTTTAGATGTAGGAGCACCTGTTTAATATTGAAAAAAATATTTAAATGTTAAGCTAAAAAGTTAAATGTGAGAAAAAAGTTAAAAAGCTAACATATTAAAGAAAAATTCAACACTCAGTGTCAATGTTTAAGAATTTCATTAAATGGGAGAAATGTTGATTAAAAAAACAATGATTAGAGAAGAAATTGGAATTTTTGGTGAAATATGTGATCAGAGTCAGAATGACTGATAATGACAAATGACAAAAAAATTGTGAAATAATGAAAAAAAAATCATGAGAAAAAGTGAAGTTTACTACATTGTGGAAAAATATCAAGAAAACTGCAGAAATGTCAAGAAAAGGAATCTCATTTTCCAGGGAAAAGTCAAAACGTCCGATAAAGTCAAAATGTCGGAGCCCAAAATAAAAATGTTGAATATTACTAAAAAAATACAATTTTAAAAAAGTTGAAATGTTTGGAGAATTTTTAATTTTAAGAAAAAAAATTGAAGAATACTGTTAAAAGCAAGAAAAAGAATTATAATCAAAAATGTCTGCAAACAAGTTTAAGAGTTCAGAAACAAGTTGGAAAAAATTCAAAATGGTGAAATGAAACCAATCTTAAAATTGTATTCGAAAAATACTTTCAGTCATTTGACCTTTTCTTGATTTTTATTGCATTTTTCTTGAATTTTTAACCTGCATGATTAAAAAAGAATCTTCCTCTCCTCGTGTATTCTTTCTCACGCCTGACCCTAATGTTCCCTTTTAAACGAGCAGATAGTCTACATTGTCAGTACTTACAACAGAAAACAGAGAAACTTGACTTGTTCAGATGTCCTGAGGCCGAGAGGAGGTGGACAAAAGCAGAGTTTGGGGAGATTGCATAACAGACAGAAAGAGGGAGGGATGATGAATGAGGGGGGTTTTGATGAAGAGGATGAAGAACAGAGAGAGGAGAGCGTGTGAGTGACTGAAGGGGATCAGCTCAGCGTGTTAAAGAGTTTCAGCAGAGTTTCAAGATTGTGCATAAACACACAGAAACAGAGACAGACCTGCAAAAAACTAAACACAACTCCAGGAAAGAATTAAAAGGTCACTGCAAAAACAGCTTCCTGTGGTTTTAATGTTTATAGAATTGTGTGTAAAGAATATTTTCAACATAGTTTAAATCAGGTCTACCAACTTCCCCACTGCCTAAATGGTTATTCTGACTCAGGAATTTATTTGCAGAAAAATACAACTAGATAAAAACACAAAAAGATTCAGTATCTTTAGAGCCAAAAATAATGTATGAAAAAGTTTGCAGTAGAGAAGACATACCATGTCCCCTTTCCACCTTTTGACAGTCACCTGTGTTTTAAATTAAATGTCTGTACCGTGTTTTATTTATAAAAATCACAAGGAAAAGTTTTTGACTCTTCATAGGTCACCTTTAACCAGCCTCCAGATAAGTTTTGTTGTGTCTCCCTTTAAATGCAAATGGGCTCCTTCTCACCTGCCCCTCTCTTGTTGATATGTCCCAACATGAGTATAGTTTTGCACTTTCAAGGATGTGAGCTAAGATCTATGATACCAGAGAGGGGCATATACCGTCATAACATCTCACTGTGATGCTACACTGAACCAAGATTCTGATAAGAGTGTCAGATGTCATGTTTTCAGACATAGGTAGACTACAAAAAAAAAGATTAGCTGGCTTATTTACATTTTTAAGGTCTGTAGACATTAAGAGTACCCAAATTTATGTACAAAAATATATATAGAGTGGGATTTTCAGGGCATGACCCCTCTGACATTTAATCAATAGTACGATATTAATGTTTTAGTTTGGAAAGTTCAGAAAAAAATGTCGAGCAGAGTAAGTGTAAAAGCGGTCCATAGATAGATGGATGAGAGAGAGAGAAAGAGCGAAAATACAGACTTTTGCTAGAATGGGACATACCATCAAGACAAATTTGTAGTGTCTCTGTCTCTTTGGAACTAGAAATCAAGGGGACCAAGACTTTTCTTTTGTGGCCCCTAAATACCGAATGAGCAGCCTAAGCAAATCAGAATGTACCCCACCTTACCCACTTTTAAATCCGGGTAAGGTACTTGTTTGCGTTAATTTCAGCATGAGACTTGTGTGATCTCTGTCTTAATGTGTTTTTATCCATCCATCAATTATCTATACCATTATCCCTTTCAGGGTCCGAGGGCTGGAGCCTATCCAAGCTGACATCGGGCGAGAGCCGGAGTACACCCTGAACCAGTTGCCAGCCGATCACAGGGCCACATAGAGAGACAAACAGCAATTCACACTCACTCTCATACCTAAGGGCAATTTGGAGTCACCAATTAACCAAACAAGCAAGTTTTTGGCCTGTTGGAGGAAACTGGGGTGCCCAGAGAGAACCCACGCATGCATGGGAAGAACATGCAAACTCCACACAGAAAGGCCCAGACCAACTTGGGGACTGAACTGGTGACCTTCTTGCTATGAGGCACGTGAACTTCCTGCTGTGCCACCGTGCCACCCTTAATGTGACTTTGTTCTACTACTTATCTGCCTGGAGAGAAGAACCAAAACAGAAGGGCGTGCTAGCATAAAAGTGTTCAGTATGTGAAAAATCACCCAACCACTCCTTTTTAGTTTGCTCTCACCTCAAATTAAGTAAAATTTGCAGAGCTCTGGACCCCATCTGCAATGATTTTTAGCTTGACCTTTCTCCTTAAAGGGACGGAGCTGATCAAAACCGCTGTGGCCAGTGATTTAAAATTAAAATGAATGTTATACAATCCCCCTTCAAATATGATGAACCATCCTTTTAACAGGCAAAATGTTCTTGTCACAGTAGCATACTTTATTTTTAATTTGCACCACTATAAAGGCAATACTATTTTTCACTTTAAACATGACATTTATGAGGGCATATCTAATTATTCAGATGTATAAGTTTAATGAGGATCATTTTGAGCAGAGAGAAGACCAATAAACTTTCTTAGACATTTTTATTTATAAATACGACATGGGATGTTTTTACAATGGTATGTAGAAACCGGTAAAAAGTAGAGCCAGAGAAAACAAACCTTCGCATTGGTCCTTTAATATTTCTGAAGCTGTGTGATCCAAGCCAAAGCAGTTAAAAGCCCTTTTTAAAGTCTATATATAACCTGTTTGGGAATTGCATCAATGTGAAGTGCTAAGTGCTTGGCATGTGCTCAAAGCACTGTGTAAGGTATGTCTGACCATTAGAATAAACCTAAGAGAGAGCTCTGATGCTGATCTAATCCATATCTTTAAAATATTAAGCCACACTCAAAAATACATGTATGTTTAGTTATGGTAATATTGTAAGCACAAAAGCACCAGTATCATTACTTACTTGACTGCCCTCTCTTTGTTCTTCTTGGGAATCTGCCTCGCTTTCTTCTCCCCTGCCGGCTGCCTTGCCATCTGCTTGTCCCCATCTTTTACTTTTTTCTCCGGCTGAGGGGCACTGGAGGATGAGTCCTCTGTACTAAGACTTTTAGAGGCTTTAAAAGGGTCCACTGAGTCATCAAAATTGTCTGGATCAAAACTGTAGGACCCTTTCGGCAGCACCGGAGAGCTGCTCATCTTGTTATTGCTCCCAAATGGATCAAAGTTTGGGTCATCCCACTGACTGGGATCAAAATTATATGTTCCTGTTTTAGGAATGGGGACATCATCAAGGTTTAAGGGGGCTGTGGAGTCTGACACCGGCTCTGCAGGCGGCTCTGGTGCTGGTTGTGAGTCTGTAACTGACCCTGCGGGCTCTGGTGCAGGTTTAGATGAAGGCTCTGATCCTTTGGGCCTCTGCTTTTTTACTGCAAGTTTGCTGATTGTCTTTTTACCACCTAATTTCCTTGGTGGTGGTTTGCTGACCGTCCCCTCATCCAGACCAAACTCTAACTCCACAGGCTTTGATTCTGACATTGGCTCTGTAATCTCTGCTTCTGCTGGAGCTGCTGAGCTGGTCTCCAAAATAGGCAACGAGCTACCAAGAGGTTCAAGTCTAGGGAGAGAGGCTGGACCACAAGGTGGGGGAGAGTTCTGGATTTTAGATCCACCACATGTGAAAGGGTTAAAGCTGTCATCCAGCTGGTCAGGATCAAATTTGTAAGAGGCCTTGGGGAGGGGAAGTTCTTCTTCCTCGTTTGTCTGGGGGAGTTCAATCTCTGAAGGCTTTAGCTTCAGCGATGGAGGTTTTAGTTTACTAGATTTAGTCTTTTTAGCAGAATCGGTCTGTTCTGGGGTGATGGACTCGGGTTTCTGAAGCTCTGAGGCTGGGGTGGCTTCAGGTTCAATAGTCTGAACTAAGGCTGGCTCTGGAATCACAGGAAGAGGAGAAGGAGGTGAAGTGGGAGTCACGTCTGGAACTGGAGTCTCATCTGCATCCAGGACAGGGACTGGTGCTTGTGTTGGCTCAAACTTTGGCACTTTGTATTCATTTGCCACTTCAGGCATTTCCCTCTCCGAGAAAGCCGCCGCAGCAGGAGGCTCTGGCACAGACTCATAGGCTCCTGGAAGATGCTCAGTTTGCTCTGCTTCCAGAGTCTGGATGTTTACTTCCAGCTGGCCACCCATGGCCACCGCAGGCTCGTCCTGGCCCATGCTGTGTCCTAGAAAAATATCCTGATCCACAACAGGAACGGTGACTATCAGGTGCTCCTCTTGATCCACATCTGGAGATTAAGTAAACCAGAGAATAAAACATTTAATATAAATGCTAAAAATGGGGGGGGGGAATATATCAGAGGAGGAATGGGATGAAATAAACCAAAGTGCCTTCTAACCATCTCAATTAGGGCTGAAAGATATATCGTGATCGTATCTATATCGAGATATCAACATTCAAGATATTAATATCGAAAAAGCAACGATATAAACAATATAGATTTCCCCCGTGCCCACCCTACATGAACAGCTCTGTTTCGTAATAAATTTCAGAGGGTAAATTGGTAATCCTATGAAAAATTTCATTTTTACGATTGCCCTTGAATGCACCACTAAGGCCAGCCAACCACAAACCTTTTTTATTTTCAAACCGTTTTTATTTTTCTGAAAAATGCTTGGTTTTCACCAAACCTGTGTTCATATCGTATCGATATCGAGATATCTGGCATGAATATCGAGATATGAAATTTTGTCCATATCGTTCAGCCCTAATCTCAATATCATGAAGGGAATTTAAGTGGAATATGTGGATGGGGAGGGTTTGGGGAATTCACTCTATGGAAAAAATAACTAACACCTTAAGCCTCCAAAAAGAAACACTCTTTACAAGACTATAAACCTGTCAAACCTAAAAATACAAATAAACAAAACTATGCCCAGACATGGAGACTATCCCAGCTGACGTTGGGCGAGAGACGGGGTGCACCCTGAACCGGTTGCCAGACGATCACAAGGCCACAAAGAGAGACAGACGACCATTTATGTTCACACTCATACCTAAGGACAATTTGGAGTAACGAGTCAACGTAATGAGCATGTTTTTGGTCTGTGAGAGGAAGCCAGAGTGCCCACGCGTACACAGGGAGAACATGCAAACTCCAGACATAAAGGTCCTGACTAACCTGGGGATCGGACCGACAACTCTCCTTCTGTGAGGGTACCGTGCCGCCCTAGTTAGTTAGTATAGATAAATATTACCCTTTTCTTTATAAAGGACCTCTTTCACAATACATGTAATTTTGCCCACAGCCCAATTTTTTGTTTATTGTGTGGTATTTGTAGTACACCCAGAGACTCCCAAGAATATACCTTTAGAAAATCCCAAAGTCATCCAGGGCCTGTACTATGACCTATTTTATGATCATTGCCATAGGTGTGAGCCAGGGTGCACACTTTACCCCAAAACTTACTCAAACACAAATAATAAATCATCAAATTGGGTCAAATCACCTTCACTGAAGTCTGGTGCATCTTTTGAAATCAAATGTAAAGCTAAGTATTACAATTGAAAGAAGTTATTGAATTTTAACTGGAAAAAAAGTAGGTTTTTTTTATGATTTTTTCAACAAATTCAATTCTTTGGAGATGTGTCTGACCAACTTACAGTTGCTGTACACCTAAAATACTTACAAATTATTTGGCCACATATATATTCTCAAAGTGGGAAAAAAATCATCAAATTCTGAGACCGGTAAAGTTGTTCAATTAACAGGTTGGGTTACTGTGGTAGAATCAGGATACTGTTCCATATCTTGTATATCAGGGAACCTTTAAAGATTTGTTCAGAATTCATCCTTTAAGTATGATTTCTTTTAGAATTTGAATGCTAGATTCAAAACAAACATTTCACATGAAATGTTATTCATTTTAATATTGAACAGCCACAAAGGGCCTGTATATTATGCCTTTGTGATGAGATAATAATAAGCCATTGATACAAGTAAAAACCGATGCAGTTTTGGATTGTTGTAATCAGATTGTATATATCTACAATGACAGCAATACATAAACATTACTTCTGTCAATTTCTGTTTCTAGTACTTATATATACATGTAATCTGTTTTATGGCCTTCGTGTCTTTTTGCATAGCAACGGCTTGGACAATTTTAATTTGTAGACTGGAACTATAGTGAGGGAAAGGGGATCTGAGAAATCCATAAGATGTATGATTGGCTGGTTATTTCATAGAATGGAGTCTTTGAATTTGCTTGTGTATGGTTGGAGGGGTTTCTGATTTTGAAAATGTTTATAATATCCCAAATAATAGATTACAGATGCAACATGTGCACACATGCCAGAGGTTCTCTTTCCAGCAGGACAGAGACAATAATATGCCTTCACAGGATCATCTGATGCATTCTTGTCCAATTGGTGTAAGTTCTTCATGTCAATTAATGTGGTGTGTTTTATTATTAGCCTGCACAACAGTGAATATTGGGCAGTTAGGAAGGTAAAAATACATTTTAAAAGTCACAGTTTTTACAAGATGTGATAAGTGTCAAGCCTTCAGATACTCAGTTATTAAGATAAAAAAAGGGCATTATTTTTTTTAAAAGAAAATTTTGATTCTTGTAACATATAACCAGATATTCTGGGTTGTCAAATTTCCCCTTATGAGCCAACCTGTCATTTGTAATGCATTAGATTTCAAATGATTTGTGTTTCATGTTTTAATTCAGTTGTCTAGTTTGTTGCCCTTGAATCACATTTTCCGAGTCAATAAGGCCCTCTGAATAATAAGCGGCCAGCCCGGTCTATATCATAAATGTAGCTATTCACTTTTTAATTTACAGCACATTGACATGCACATTTAGTAATAAGTACTTTTGCCATTCACAAACACACACACAAGTTAACATACAACCCCCCTCCCTGAACCAACCTCCTCATTTATTACCATTTTTTGGTTATATTTTTTATGTCTCTTTTTCTTTTTATATTTTTGCTTCACTAAAAGTAAAGTTTCATTGCTTAGAGTTAAGATTTCCTTTAGTTTTATTTCTGTGAAACATAATTCTACTACATATCAACCATAAAAGAATAAAAAGAAAAAAGGATAAAGTTTGCAAATTTTACAGCACCTGAGATTAAAGCAGAATAAAAACTAAGTAAAAAGACTCAAACAAAAGAGCTTGCAGACTTTTTTCTGCCTGGGATCATCTCTCCAATCAAATCTGAGATGTAGGAGATCTCTGATTGGTTAAGAGCCAGCCAACTGTTCAACTAGCTGCTGTTGCCATGATGATGCTTACTATGAGGGCTCTGACAGGAGCTGAAGAAAAAAGGAAGAATCATTGTGATATGATGTCCATGTTTTGAGACATCAGGGTCAGAGGTGGTTGTTACTGTGTTATTATTGTCTCCAGGGCGGAGTCTGACACACCATCATATTTCACAGTCACAATATCCCTGTAATATTATGTTGCTAGGAGACTGGAACAGCCTGCTGTGTTTCTACCTACTTCTATTCAGATCAGCGTGTCGCCAGAGTGTCACTCTCAAAGTATTTCTGCAATCCGACATGTCCATACAGACCAAACCCCCTGTTAACCCACAAGCAGACTCAGCAGACAGGTATAACATTCCTGTTATTGTTTATTGGTGTCTCACTGTTCTGGTGTATTTATAAAGGCAGAGCATATCACAGTAGCCTGCTTAAAATACCCAAATGGTGTGGTCTTATTTGAACTTTTGACCACATATGTTTGCATTTGATTGTCATGTAGTTCCTTTTTAGCATTAAAAGTCTGCCCAATAATCAAGGCTGTGCTGATTTTAAAGAAACATTTGACTAATGTCATTTATATATATATATATATATATATATATATATATATATATATATATATATATATGTATATATTTATATATGGCCTGTCAGAAATTTTGTCTAAGATTATTGTGTGTTTATGTCTATCAGGTATGTCTTTTTTTACTATAGGGCTGGAATATCTGAATCAAAAATTGCATCTTGACCATTTTCAGCTGATTGGGGATGTGCCATTTCAATCTCAATACTTTTCACGGTAAAGAAAAAACATCACAGTTGGTACTAAATTAATCAATATTTTTTTTCCTTTATAGTAAACAGTCTTTAGGAAATTGTGTCATGCCATAGGCTTGTTATCTGTAGATGTAAGTTTTAGCAGTGTTAAACAATATTTTTCTTTCACCAAATAATAATTGCTTTATTTCTTCTCACCATCTTGTGTTAACACCTTCAGACTAACTTGGTTGTGTAGAAAGCCTGATTAAGATGCACTGTACCTGTCTAAAAAAATAATTCAAAATATATTGGACAAAATCACTGAGATGGAAGAATTGAATTAGCAAAAGCTGAAAGTTCATCACAGGAGCCCGAGTCAATTAGGAGCATCTTTCTTTGCAAATTACAAAGAATTTTAATTAATGTTATCAATTCAAGGCTGCCTTTTTAGCTTTGCATTAAATATTCGCCAGCTGTAACCATTTATAGAAAGATGCAAATGTATTATAGGGAAACTTTGAATAAATATGGACAGACACAGCCAGAATCATTCAGATGCAGGAGGCACTGCATGGGGGAGAAAAAAATCTCAAAAAAAATGTCCATCTGGTGCTTTTCAGTGAGAGGATCAGAGTTTGAAGTTATTAATAACAACCCATCTGTGAGCTAGCATCATGTTTACATTCACAGTAGCTTTTAGTAGCATTTCAGCTTCTGCCTGCTATGATTCAAACCTGCACTCTCAGCTGCAGCAGAAACAGATGTTTGTGATTGACTCAAAAGTGAACTCCCTCCTCGCTCCATACAGATTAACCTTTACAATGTGCACTTTTGGGAATCGTTCTTTTTTTCAGTTTACTCCATCCAAAATAGCAGCTGCCCCACAGAAAAAGGTATGCAGCATGATGGGTTTGGTTAGATAACAAGCTTTGTTCAGTCTCTCCCCTCACTGTGACCTCTATCACTTCCAAACACAAAAACCGGGTGAACTGAAGCTTTTGTTGAACCTGTTGAATTCCTGAGCAAAGGCCATTCCCACACTGACTGACTGACTCTGCTTTAAGCTCCTCCTCTCACTGATTCAAATGACAACGATGCTTCCGCCATCATCACACCCAAAATCCTCTCAGGGTGCATACCATCTCACATACCAATCATGTAGAACATATTTAAGTAATAATTAACCTTAAGTAATCTACCTGTTATGAATCAATGTCATAACCTGCCTGTATGAGCCATAAGCAGACAGAAAATCTAAGTTTTAATGTGTTCTTCGGTAAAGAAAAGCAGGTAAGTTCTGATTTTGAGCCAAACTACAGTAAGTAGGAACATTCCCCTGACAGTCAGACTGCATATGTATCCAATTACCCAGCATAGTGAACCTGATACTCAGTTCACGCACAGGGAAAATTCCCTTGTGCGATATTAGAAGACTTTCAAGAGATATAACCTTGACTTAGATGTTTCATTTTAGGGATATTTTTCCTTCATTCAATAAAAACACAGGATTTAATGCAGTGTCAATTTTAAAACAAAAAATGACTGAATTACTTTGCTTAAAAATATCTCTTTGATCACATGATGAAATGTACTGTATGTTCACTTTCTGTCAACCAGACAAAATGAGACTAAATGTAGCGGGACATTAAAATAATTGCATCTATCCCATGATTTTGTCTGTTTTTTTGCTTGGTCACTCACATTTCCCTATTTAGCCCTTTTTATTTATCATTTATGGCTTTGGACGTGTGCTTCACATACACTCAAAGGCAGATGCATGTGTGAACAGTGCTATACATTCAATTTTGATTACTGTACAAGTATGTTCACAACCACTGATGTTCAAACAACCTATTTTTGAGTGCCCCTGATCCAGCTGTATTCTTAGTCTGTCAGAGATGCGTGTCAGAGCTCCTGCCCCTTTGAGGCCCCCCCCGCTTGATGTGGACCCATTCTGCTCTGATTGACCAAGTGGTCTACTTTGTGGTAGTTGGTCAATTCAGTGCTGCCCTGCACCATGTTGTCATCAACTCTGCACTCATTCTACCGTCCCTGCTCTATATTAGGCATGCTACCACAAGCCAACAGGCTTAAACTGACAACAAAACAATGGTAGGACATCACACTGGAAGGTCTCTTTTGGAGGATAGAACTAGCCACTATTACAAGAGGGAGTAATCCCATGCTGTGGACTTTTTGTCTTGTGCTTAGAAGTACTCAATCTCAAAATGGAGACACGTAAAAAGCACTGAAGGGCAACACTTGTAAAAGCAGATATGGGCTCAGTAGACCAAGACTGAGTCTATAATAGCTGCCAAAGTTAAAACGCTGATGTAACATTGGATCACTCACAGCAACATCAAACGGCTCTTGTTTCCATGGCAACTCAAAGGAGGGACACCCTGTCTACAATATGCTCTGTGTGCTTGGAGAAGCTTGTTCTTTAGTGGGTTTTACATTTGCATTTTAATGAGAACTTCTGAGAACTCTGAGGTAATGTGTTTACACTCAATATGCCAACTCAAACATTTCTCTCTCATGCTCAGCAGTGTCCTCACCAGTTTTGTCTGCATCAGTGTTGTTGTTATCCAGCTCTCCTGCGATGGGTGGAGGGGCACGGACAGGAGTCGCTGCTTCAGGAGTGTCAAAATGCCCCTCTGAGTCAGAGCTGTGGAGGCAGAAGAGAGAGAGAGAGAAAGGAAAAAAGAGAGAGCATGAAGTTTCTAAGCATTAAACACAGTAGACAGTAGGAGGACAGACAGGTTGTTACATAACCCAGGAGTAAATGCTGTAACTGTGTACACTCTAAAAGGCCTTGTAAGCAATGTGACCGTAAACTACACCTGAATAAACAGAACTGCTCTGACAGCAGTGAAAAGTGTAAAAACAAGGACAGGTCTAAGACTTTACCTGTTTCCTTTCACTGCATTTTCCTTTAAATGATGCTCAGATATTTGTTAATATAAGATACTGTGGGGTTCATGGTTTCATGACACAAAAAGGTGTTGACATCTTTTTTAGGATATTGATCTTTATCATCACTAAAGTGTTTCAAGTCAGTTTGATGCTCCCTTGAAATTTTGTTTTGCATTTCAGAGGCTCGAGCAGGAGTTTTAAAACTTTTTTTCATCAAAGGTGACAGAGAAAAATATGAAGATGACTGGGCCACTTCATACCTCACATTTATCGTACATGAGTTCAGGATTTAGAGGGGGGCAATCAGATTCAGGTAGCCCTAGTCTGCCATGGCTATCACTACCAGCTCCTGATCAGGATAAGAGAGATGCTCCATGCACCAGAAAAGAGAAGAAGCTTCCAGCTCATCCACAGATTCAGACACAAAACAAGAGCAAACTGCACAAAGCTGATGAACTTTAAGCAGCGTTGGGGCTTCAAGAATGACAAAATATGACAGGCACAATATACTTTATAACCTTAATTTAGAGCAGATAGTGCAGAAAATTGTGCTCTTTGCAGCTATAATCCACAAGTCTTTCTTGAGCTGTCAAGCATTAGTATTTTGATGTTATAGTGCTGTTGATATCAAGTCCTTTTGGACCAAATTATAGTAAGTTTTCAGTCTAATCCTGTTTGGGAAGGATTAGTGCCATACAGACAGACTTATCCGGGGCCAGGACACTATCAACAATACATGTTCATGATAAATAACATAAAAATTTATACCAGTTAGTGGGAATGACAGATCTTTGAAAAAAGGAACAGCCCACACGGACATTTCACCTAGAGGATGTTGTGGTCTATAAGCATAGTTCTGTTAGTGGTTTTGATGTACATTACTTTTCCACTCTCAGCGTTAGACCTGGAATTAACCTAAAAAAAAATCACTTACTACCTCACAGTCTGGACAGATTCAAATTCAGACAACTATGTTTATTCTAAAGGGCATATTAATTTTTTGCAGTCTACCCGTACCATACATACATTTGTAAACAGTAGACATGAGTGTGTCAGAGATGGTAAAACTAAAAGCCAGCACACTGTTTTTCCTATCTCTGGTTTCTAAATATTTAAATATATCTTCAAAATGCAATTTATTGCCCTGCTCTAGATGAATTGTTTTAGAACTCTGATATATTACTACTGGGTATCGAACGCACTTCGAGGCAGTCTGCACAAACGACAATACAGGAGGTCAGAAAGTTGTCACAGCTGACAGGAGTCTGAAGCAGTGTAAAGTGTGACTTAGGATGACACTAAATGACATTGACTGTGCATCATGCAATGTCTGTGCCTGTGTAATAGCCAGCAGGGATGAAACACCAGAAACATGCTAAACATTTGTCAGCACAACCAGGCAGAAATAACCCTAGTGCCATGTTTTTGACATTTTTGACCCAGAAAACTGATGAAAGCCTACTTGTTTTAACCCCTTGTTTTGATTGAGAAATCAAATGGGTTATTAGTAAAGACTTGGATCAATAAGCAGAATTGATAATAACATTGTTATCAATCAAATCCTATTGATTCCCATCTCTAATTTCTACTACTATATATCAACCAATACAATCCTCTGAAATAACACAGCAGTAAAAATCAAAGTGCTGCACAGTGAGAGAGATACAACCAAATAATAGCACAAAAATAAATGTGAAATCATAAGGTGTACAAACACTGTTGAAATAAATATGAAAACATGTAACATCAACTGTAACATGTTAACATACTATTCAAATAGAAGTCTGTACAAACATCAGTGTCAAAGCTGTCTTTCTCCTCTAACCTGGTATTTTGTGTTGTGCTATGGCAAACCTCAGCACTGTTTTACTCATGTCAGTTAGCAAGAAGGTTGAGAGTTGAGCAAGAGTCAGAAAGAAAGAGGAAATATGAAAGCCTACCCTTTCCTGTCACTTTTTGAGCACTTCACAGTTAGATGAATAAAACTGCAGCGCACAAGCTATAAGTGTATCACCTCTAAAATAAGACTGAAACATTGCACCACGCATAGATTTTGCACCGTTGTTCATTAACTGTCATTTTGATCATCAGGAATCCAAACTGCAGAGTACTTTGATACTGTAGGGACTCTTGTTCAAAAACTGCTGATCTTTATGTTATCTGATCTGTACAATGCTGATGTGCAAAAATGTGAAGACCAGGGCAAAGAAGAGAAGAAGTCATCTCTGTGTTTACAAAGTGAGAACAATGGTAAAGATAATATAGAGTTCTCATGAGCAGGTAAGATAATAAGGTGTGTGTAATCTGTGAGCAATGATTACATCATTAAACTATCAGACTGCAGTGCTGGACTCTGTGTTATCCAAAAGAGGCCACAGCAATAAGGATTTACCAGTGAGACTGAGGAAGACTTTCACAACAGACTGTCACAGAAACAACAGCAAGGACACAAGCACGTTAGCTCTGCAGGGCCACGTGCGACACTTCTGCATGCTGACAAAAATCCTTGAAGAAAATAAGAACAGACGAGTTTTCATCCCTTTTTTCCTCTGGCCTTTTCATCTGGTATTCAGTATATCAAAGATTTTCTAAATCTGACAGGTGAACACGCAAGCACACTTGTGAATAGGGCTGGGAGATATGACAAGTTTAAAAATGCCTTGATATAATTACACAGAACAAGGTAAAGTAATGTAACTTGATCAATTTAAAATATCAAAATAAAATTAACTTTGGTCAAAAGTGTTAAAAATTCTGTTCCAAAAAGGTGCTGCGTGTTTCTTTGGACCCTTTCTGACCACTAGTGAGTTAAATGCTGAACATGCTGATTTAAGAAAAATAAAGATGCCAGGTCTAATGCTCAGTAAAAACGTTGTTTACAATAAGAACCACTGAAAGTAATATGCTGATGGGCCACAAGATAATCTGATCGGAATATTTAATCTATAGGCTGATCAAACTTTACAGCCTACTGTCTAAATTTCACATAAATATTGGTTACATTTGGATGTAGTGAGGAATAGTGATGATGTAGTGAGGAAAAGTGATGACTAAGGGTCTTTCAAACTATATTTTCAGATGTTGGCAACCTATTTGTACAATTTTAACATTAATATCTCTTTTGGTTAAATACATGACTAATGATTACATTTCTGTACATTTAGTTGTCACGGATCATGGCAACACTGTTTTTTATTATTATTTTTATTATCCAACACATGCTATTTAAGGGTATAGAATATTTTGACATGATTCCATGTTTTCTGTTCAGATTCAACAGTGTGCAGGACCTGTCTGAAATTGTTGAAGACTTGAGTAGAAAAACTAGCAACATGCTGGGTGTGCAGGGCTCCAAATTTGTTGACAACGTATCAAATATGTATCAATGTTGTTTGACTTTTAACACAGTAGAATCATATCAAAGTTTATCATTGTGGTATTATGACTATTTCTTTAACATACATAACATATTAGGGCTGTGTGATAAATCATAAACGTATCGTTACTGGGATATGAGCCTTCACAGTAAACACATTGTGACAGTGAATGTCTCACTAGAACATTGAAAAATAATGTTAATGTGGTCAAGCAATGTTTCTCAAAGTGAGGGAAAAAAGCCCTGCTATCAAGCCTTTCAGCAGCCAAATGAAGCTGGTTATAAGCTACCTCTTGCTCAATTTGTTTAGTGGAGAAGGATGAGCATTTCGAATGTCCTTTAGATTCAGAAGAAAATGTTAAAACAGGTGCTTGGGTCATACATGTGATATGTAACAGCTTTAGATGCACTTATCTTTTTTAATGTTTCTCACGATTTATCATTATCACAATATTAAACATCATTATTGCACAATACTATGTATATTATTTGCATATATTGAATACCTATATTATATACTATGCATCACTACTCAGCTAAAATATCTTGAGGTGATTTCTGATCTTTATCACCCTGCTCTAATATGTTTTCATGTATCTTCAGAGGTTCTTCAGCCTGACAGGTGGACACACAAACATGCACATGAGTACACATGTCAAAAAGCCCTCAGCTCAGACTGCATGAATCAGTTTCTCAGGGGTTTTCTTCAGCTCAACACTTGCCTGCAGCTTTGAGATCTCTCCTCCTCCTCCTCTCCAAATTGCTCCCTCTCCTTGCTGGCCTCCTGCCCCTCACCATCCTCCTCTCCCTCTCCCCCTCGCACGGCCGTCCACGTCCATTTGGCCCATGACACTGGTGACAGCCAAGACATCCCTCCTCTTCTGTCTAAGAGGGTCCTTCAACCCTCTGTGGACCCCTCGAAAGGCTTTCCAGATCTTGACAGACCCCTTTTCTGTGCGTTTCCTCCTCAGATTTCCTCCCTGCCAACAGCTCTCACATCTCTCCAAAAAGCCTCTCTCTCCACATGAGGTCCTTTTTCACTCATTATATCTTCTTCACTCCTCTGGTTTTAAATTCTCAGATGTAAAGTCTCAAAACTGCAGCAGCTTTCTCTCTCTTTTCTTTTTTCCAGTCACGCACCTTCTTCCACAGCCTCAGTGGCAGAATACCACAGCTCTGATCAGCTGGGTTTCCAAATGCTGCTCTCACTCTCTCCTTCTCTGAAAACCCCCCTCCAACCGTTCCCCTCCACCTCAGGCTGATCCACTGACTAAAAACACAGCAGGGGAGGCAGGAAGCTCGAAGCTCTGAAGGCAAATGCAGCTTCACTTCGTTCATATAAGCAAAACTCCCCCTGTGGTTGGAGAATGGTACGTCCCTGTCAGAGCACTCACGTACTCTGAAGCAGGAGGAGGGAGTCAGGAAACAAACACAGAAGAAGTAGAAGAGGAGGAGGAGGAGTTGAACTGTTGGGGCTCCACACTTTATAGCCCAAAGAGAGGTTAGGAATGTGGGGCTGGATTCTGAAGCCTCTTGTCTGCTCCCCTCAGGCAGTTCAACAGTTAACTGTTTCACCAATCCACAGGCAGGCATGCATGACCAGGGGAACCAGTTCTGTTGGGTAGCCTCAGGAGATCTACCTTTCTGTATTCAATTTGTCTGAGGTAACAGTTCAAACCACAGTGCTGACAGGGAATGACTGCCTTAAGTGCACTTACTAATGAATGCTGAAACCCCTATTGTACCAACTGGCGCCCAGACAAATTGCTGAAAGTTTTAGAAGAAAAGGAAGTGAAAGAAAGCATCACCTTACGTCCCATTGTGAGTGGCCAATTAAAAAAAAGAAGAAAGAAAATAATATTCAAAATTCATCCCTCATCAGGAAATTCATTTTTTAACATTGTTGTTGAAACATGTTACACACATAGGCTGGAATACACGTGCATGTGTTCAAACAGGTCTCCCCATCATGCCCTGATGGAGGGATGTCAGAGTGGCGGCTCCTGCCCTTAAAGAAGCACTACTAAGAAGTTTTGGGGGTTCAGTGCCTTGTTCGAGGGCACTTCAGCAGTGCCCAAAGAGTCAGCAGGCATCTCTCCAGTGACCAGACCAACTTATTAAATTTTCCATACAGTATATTGAAAAACTAGAGCTACTGCCTAGCTGTCATATGCCTCCGCAGAGTATACAATTGCTAGACAGTAAAAGTACCGTGTCAATCAAAAAAGGAGCTGGATTTTTTTGTGGTAGAGTAAGAGGTGAAAATCTATCTTCTATGATGCTGCGGGATCATTTTTGTTGAAAGGTTTGAGGTACAGGTGACATTGACCTTGTACCTCCAAAATCCAATCAGTTTATCATTAAGCCTTGGACATTTGCACCTAGATTGAAGAAAATCTCTCCAAGCATCCTTAAGATGTTAAATTCACAACCAAGGGGTGATCATGAGGCATAATCGCCTTGAAATAACCTTTGACCTTCAAAATCTAACCAGTCTGCCTTCAGTCAAAGAGGACATTTCTGCCAAGTTTTTACAGGAAATCCAGCAAAGCAGTCTTGAGATATTACAGTCACAACCAAAAAAATAACTATGGGGTCCAGTGACCTTGACCTTTGGCCTCCAATATGTAATCAATCCATCCTTCAATCAGAATAGACTTCTGTGCAGAGTGTAAAAAAAGTGTTCCTGAGATAAAAAGTCTCATAAAGATGGTTTGACGCTGAAAGCATAATGCACTGTGTGTCCATTGCAACCACTGTTAACTATTACAAACACTCCATGAAGTTTATAAAATTAAAGCTGTTTTTTTTTTAATTAAGGCAATTAATTTCACACCATTGGTTATATTTTTTGCTTCAGAAAAAAATCTGTCTGTGGTTCAAGAAAGCCTTCAAAAAGAACTTTTCTGTGACTGTTGATGGTGTCAGTTTGTTCCTCTGACCTGATGTGTTCCCCAAGGCTACAGTCTTGGACCATAACTGTTCTACATATGAACACGTTTGCATGTTCATTTAAATTTAAAGTTCATGGGTACTGCTCATTGCTATTGATGTATGTACTGTCTCTGTAGCAAATTAAAATAAAGAAGGTTGTTCTCAAAATAACATACAAATGGCATAGTATGTTAAACTTAGAAAATAAGAAACACATGACCTGGAAAAATGACAAAAATCGGATAAAAAATGTGGAGGCAATGACAATTACAAATGTGCCATTACAAAACAACAATACTAATGTTTTTAAGATTGGTCTAAAATTGATACTATTGGTTGAAATGTTAGCTTTGAGGGAAAAAGTCTGAGAAAAGTTTGAAGTGTTGAGTCAAAAATAACTTTGTACAACATTCACTGTAAATGCTGAGTATCAGTCTTTAAATATTTATCATTAATTTATTTAAGAATTACTACTTTCAATAGTCATTTTACAAAAATATCCTAATGACTTAGAATAATTTTGTTAAAAATGACCATTAAAAAAAAAATACTATAAAAGAGCCTTTAGACCATACTCTTTTTCAAAATAAAATGCATATGAAGACAGATCATGCCTCTTACTTGCTGACCCTCCGGCCGGAGGTGTTTCCTAAAGCTCCATCCTTTGCCCATAGCTGTTCTCTACACGTTTCCAAAAACAAAATATTTTATCATAAGTCATGGAGACAATAATCAGATCTATGTCACTGAAGAGATAACCAAATTTCTTATTTTATGAGGAATCCAGTGGTGAAGGTCTCTATATTTCATCAAGCAAGAAAAGATAAATACATCATTAAATAAATAAAATAAGACAAAAATGAAGAGAAAATCAATTAGATTGTATAAATTAGACTGATCACTGAAGTCAATGCCTACTAATATTTATTTATGAATAATAAAACTGAATTAATTATTTTGTATTATATTAAATGTATCTATTGGGAGATATGTTAATTTTAATGGGTCTGTTAATAGAAAGCCTTAAATTTAATCCTTTGAATATGCACATTTCACACATTTTACCTTTTATAAAATTTTGTTTGGTATTCTGTATTTCCCTGTCTGTATTTACAGCGCCTTTTAGTGTTTTATTGAATTTTGTTGAACTAAATTTTGTGACTTTACTGTAACTGTGCTTTTTAGATCAATTACATTAGGATTTTTTTTTATAACATGTCTTTGTAATTGGGTAAATGCTCATTAACAGAAATCATCATGTAGAAATACACCTGTAAACACTGTGTCGCATGAGGATTTGACCACAGCCTTCTCTTTAAAAGACAGGTTTGGACTTCTAGGTCAATATGATTTAGTCACTTCACTGCGAGTCCACCTGGATGATGTTTTTTTGTATGTTTTCTAATCATGTATCATGATACTGCATCGTCTGTGTTGTTTTGTTATATTCCTCTCTCCCTCCAGATTCCTTCAGGGTTTGGCTTGGCCACGCTGCAGCAAAACTCCTCCCAAATTCCACTGGAGAAGCAGAGAAAAATGCACTTCAGTTAGGCTCAGAGTTTCCACACTGGACTGGGGAAGGTGGGGATTTTCCTCTGCCCAGTGATTAAAAGTCTAGATCTGGCAGAGATGGAGGCTGAGGTGAAGGAGAGGGGAATCTCTGCCTGAACTGATCACTTTTAAACAGAGGGTTTGATTAAGAGATTACTCCCGTGTGGAGTGAAATCCTCATACAGGATTCAAGCCCCTGGCCTCTGGAAGACATTGAGCCACTGTGAAGAGCTCAGATTTATTTAAACATTGGGTTATTGTTTCTTACAAATACATCACACAGCTATCTTTCCCAGTAATTCCTCAATAATGCAAATTACTGTTTATCAAAAAGTGCTCTCCGCATCAGTGGTGAACCTGGGCCAGCAAAAACTCACGATAGTCAAGCATCAGCAGGTTACATAAGAAAGGAATCATTTTACCATTCCTAACATTAAAAAAACACAAAAGAAACCCGAGCCGATGCCGCCATCTTCTCCACTGCTTTAAAAGTACTAGGTCTGCTTGTCTAGTCTAAAAATGGCATCAGTAAACATCAGTAGGTACTGTAGCTTGACGGCACAGCTGTGAGTGCTCGAGATAAAAGAGCAGCCTTTTCTTCAAAGCTGCTCCACCACCACAGTCACCAGAACTACTGCCAAAGAGTGTGACGCTTCACCAAAACTCCAAACTTCAGGGCTCTGATTACAAACACAAGAGGGAGGGACCCAAAGAGCAGTTTTAGAGAAAAATGGAAGTCACTAAAGATGGAAGGAAAGGAAAACAATCTGGCTCTCCCTCCTATTGTGAAGTGATTTGACAGAGCAACAACTCTGCCTGCCATATTTATGTTTAGTCTAAATGTCAGGCCTAACACCCAACAACAATATTGCTCTGCTCTGTAACTTCACAGCTGAAGTGTCATGAGGAATGCAGAGATAAAATGTGAGCATAAACACATGGTATATTTACACTCTGCCAACAGAAAAATATTTTTAAACAACCATAGCAGAGCCACCTTATTATGTAACAGAGCTTTAATGACAGAAATACGGGTAGACACGCAAAGGAAGGAAGTGACTGACAAAGTGAATAGAGAGTGTTTAAGGAACCACAGGCAAAGAGGAAAGCTGAATGGATACAAACGCTGAGAAACTAAAACAAGTCAAACTTTGCATACAGTGATCCAGGCTTTACTGACTGTAAGTAAAACTACAATATCAGTGATAAAAGAAAATATATGAACAGCTCAACAGAGGGATTCAAACTGTCATGATCTAGTCACTAAATCTAAAACCTGTAAGGTAACAGTTTTTTTAACTGTGGATCATAACCACATCCTGCTGCACATACAGTGCTCATGATTAAAAACAGAAAAAACTCTGAGCCTCACATATCTAAATAACTGTGATGCAGTGACATCTTGTGGTAAAAATGCAAAACATCACGCAGAGAGGGAAGAAATGCTGCAGATGCTTTTGACATTCCTTATAAAAGACTTGGATAGATTACAAGAATATTGTGCACAAGTAAAGTCAGAAATAAAGGAAATAATAATGAGTAAAAATATGACTACTTTGACAACAACTTCTTCAAGGTGACATAAACTACTGGTCTTAAAATCAACAGAAGTCAACGTTAAAAGTCATTTTTTTTATGGCTGATTAAAAAAGAGCAAACCTTTACATCCACAATGTAAATCATGTTTCTATGTCATGAAGAACCACTCTCTTGCTGTGAACCGCTCATGAGTGCAAATCAAACACCTGAAGCATCTCATAGAGATGACAGAAAGCTTGGACCTCTTCTTTTGACACTAGATTTTTACAGAGTAAATGATGCTATTTGAGCTTCTGAAATAATTAATATATATATGTGCTTTTTGGTGACTTTAGAGCAGTTTTAGGGGTGCCGAAGCTCATTTAAGTTTTACTTTAACAGCCCTGAAATAATAGTAACATAGGTATTTTCTCCTCAAATATTTTGAAAATTTGACATAAAAATCATAAAATAACGTAAATTTATTTTCAAGTAAATTTTGAACAACAAACAAATGGCAAAAACATTAATTTCTAAATAAAAATATGTCAGGATATAAAGGAAAAAAATACTGTTTTCTTATAAAAGGGCAGAAAGACCAAAGGACATAGTTCAGATTTTAAAAGACAAGAGGAGTGCTTGACTCAAAATAAGAGGTTTGCTTGACGTGCTCTTTGTAATGGGATTCACACAGTCATAGAATAAGAAGAAAAGACTTCAAGGCACTGCCAGCACTGAGGGCTTGATGCTGAAGTGCATTACAAGTGTTTTTTTAAGGTCTACTTGACCATGCCATTAAAATAAAGGCTTTTTAATTGTTTAAAGAGAGTGCCTTGGAGTCATTTCTTTTTCACTCCATTTCAGTCAGATTTGGTGAAATATTAAGTCCACTTTTAGATCATTTATAAATACAGTATTTCGTTTTATTGGTTGGGAAATGACCCAGATAATTAACTTCAGAAAAAGCTGTACAAATTAAACAAGGTTTACAGATGCAATTTTACGTTTAAGTCCTGATTTCTAAATTTTTTTAATTCAGTCAATTTGCAAAATGGAATTGTAAATAAAATATGGGCCAAGAATTACAAGTATTTTTGCTTATTTTGGCTGAATTACAAAATATTGTACAAACAAAACCCAAATGATAAAAACAACAGCAGGAATTAATCACTTGCCCAAAAACAGCATCCACCTTTAGTTTTCTTCATACGTACTTAGTGGCAAGAAACTTGTTTGACTTACCTTTACTGTTATTGCTGTTAATAGGAATATCTTACATGTAGATTTTTCTGTTTTTATTGTTTTGTGAAATCAGCGATTTAGTGTGTGGTCTGAGCACAAATCATATTTTCTTTAGGAGTCGAGCACCCCTAAATGTCAGATCCTGAAATTGACCCTGCTGATGCTAAAGTCACTGGTTTTAAAAACTTGCTGCAGCCACAGCAGAGGTTTGTGCCATTTATTGGTTAGTTATTTGTTATCCTAAGTCTCATGATCCAAATGATGTGTAAAAGTCTTATTAGGCAGGATGGGAAGTGTGTCAGCTAGGAAACAAAGGGAATGGAGGAAAGTGCACAGAGTTGGTATATCAGATTAGTACAAGTACTAAAATTTCTACTAATTTCATTAATGGACTTTCCGCCTCTGTCAGTTTGAATACATATGAAGGAGGTCAAAAAGAAACCAAAACTTTAGATATGACAGTGAGACACAGTACACTAAAATTAAACATAAACGAGGTGAAATATTTTGACAGCTCTGGGAAGACTACTTGTTCTTGTAATGTATATCTGGAGTAAAATAATCTCCAAAAAGATTCACTTACATGACCAGATGAATTCAAAAGAATGTTAAATAATATGGAAACCAGTGCATTTGGTTGTTTTGAGGGATGCCCCATACTGGACTTTTGCCGACATCTGATATGGCAACATTTCCAAACTCATGTTTGTCTTTAATGATACTGCTACTGATATTTCTAGTCAAGAACACAAAGCATCCACTTGCTAAAATTTTCTTGTTCCTTTCACGTTTAGTCCTTTTTTGTTAGAAACCGAAGAAAAGCAGGAAAACATTTGGTTGTTTGATCAAATTTGATTTATAAAAGTAGACAACTAGTGATGACAAGGTAAATCATTATGGTACATACCGAACATTCTGCCAACATTTTGGATATTTATGGCATATTTGTATAGCCAGATATCAGCTGTATATCAGCCAAACTGTTCACATCTGATGATCTGAGTCAGCCTTATAGGCAATTACCTGCTAGAGCCTCCTAGTTGTTTTACATAGGCGTCCATGGTTATCTTTAAAATTATTGTGACTTCCTCAATTAATGTTGCTGTTCACTGTTATAATGAGTTAAAGAGTTTGTAGAGGTGGTACCTTGGTAAGGCCTCTCCTGTACAAGAAGGTTTTGGAGTTTCTTTGGAGATCTTAAGGGAATCTGTAAAGTAAATGTCCAAATAAATAAATAACAGCAAAAAGTCTCACCGGTCGATGAAAGAGCATGTACATCGACTTGAACTGTAAAACCCTGTATTTGCCTTAACTTAGTTGGCCTATCTAACATTGCAGAGCAAATGGATCAGCCTGATTTAATGTCTGTAAAACTGTTCATCTGGTGGGCCACGTTAGAGCCTATCACGACTATAAAGTAACACGTCGATATTTTCAAAAAACCTAATAAAGCTGGAGTGAAGAGGTCTGTCTGAATAAGCTTGACGGCAGTGACATACAGTATCTAAGCGCTGACAAAGTTGCAGTAGCCTACATGAAGCTAAGCTCAACACAAACCAGTGGTTAGAGCACTCCACATGTAAGAGGCTAAACGCATTTGTAAATATAGTTTGCTCTTTTCTGAAGCTTACCAGGCTCCATAGTTGTCGTTGGAAACAAATAAGACTGAAAACGAAGGTCGTGTTCAGAATAATGTCAGAACAAAAGCTGTAACTAAACGAAATACCCGTCTGCTGCGGAGGGTGGCAGCAGAGCGCCTCTGTGCTGCAGAGTGAGTCCGCCAAACACGAAGAAGAAGAAGTACTTCCGTTGTAGTTAGCTTGTATGCTAAATGTCGGTTGCTCGCAGGGCGGACAGTAAACATTACAGCGGTGTAAAGAGTAACTGTCATATTATCAACTAACAAGTACTCGACTCTGTCGGATATACATATTAGTGACAACATGTCTATTTTCAACTTACAGGTCGGTTCATGTGCCGGGCTGAGCGGATATTCAGTGCCGAGGAGAGCAAAACGAAGACACGGGTAAGAGGAGAGAGAGCAGTGAGCCTGTCAGAGCCTGTTTACCTCTGACTGTCTTAAACTCACACGTTAGATCTGTTGGTAGGGTTAATATACATGACAGAGTGCAGATATTAATCCCCAGGGATGTTTTCTCTAAAGCTTTGACACTGAACTCGTTGAGATATAGAATTAATGAATGGTTGTTTAATCAACTCTTCATCAAACAGAAACCCTACAATTTCAGGACCAGGTTGACTTTAAGACATCCAAATCATGTACAAAGTTAAAAATAATCAGTTGCCAAACAGTATTCAAGAGTTTTTCCATCTTAGAGAGAGTACACATAATTTCAGAGGTTTACACACAAATATGAGACCACACTGCATATCAACAAAAGGAGTTTATCTGTGGAGCAGCTGCAATGAAGAAATGAAAACCTGTACAACAATAGGTGGGTTAAAAAATACCAGACAAGGATGGTATGAAGTAAAAGACAGAGGTGTGCTTTGAAATAGGATGTACATCAAATTAGATTGATTTGTACTGTGGGTAATGTTTAGATTTTCTGTTACAGTTTTACTGTTTACTGTATCAAGCTGTACTATTTTGTGTTTTTTTGAATGTCTGAGGCTTGAATTATTTGAGGTCATTTAAAGAAAAAGGTGGGGGGGGGGGGGTAGGACTAGATAAGTTATATACTTCATCGTACACCCTTTTCAAACAAAAAGAAGTATTACAAAGCATGCAGCACCTGATTTAAGAAGTTTATGGTAAAGTTTGGCTGCCTTTACCGAGCAGAGGATGACATTTGTGTGATCATAACATTATACATGTATGTTTAAGGAAATCCAAGTAGGTTTGTCACATTTACAAAAGACTGCAAAATCTGTTCTCAGGTTTTTGAAAATGTTGGTTAATTAATGTTCTCTAAAATATTCTGTACTATTGGATTATTTTTTATTAAAGAACCCCTATTCATTTTAATCTGTTAGGAATGTATGTATTTCATTTTGGCTTATTATGGGTAATTACATCATTTATCATATTGTTCTCTATATAACTGGTCGTTCTCGTTTTGTCATATACAAATGCTCCATGAAGTGATTGTAGATGTTAACAGTTTAACTTTCTGATTGGACAAGGCAATGCCGTTAAACAGCATAAACACAAGGTTATTATTAGGGCAGGCAATACTGCTTTACAGTAAAATCCCAGATGTTTCCTCATAAAACTTTATTTGTGAGTTCAGTAGAATTTTCCACTCTTGAACATAAAACCCTCCAAGTGATGCAAAGATGATATAAAACAAGTTTTGCCCTAACTTTGTCTGATTTGTGTATAACTTCACTGAATTTCTCTCTTGGAGAAAAGTGCATGCAGTAATCTTGTCATCAAAGGTACACTCTGTAGTTTGGATGTAGGCAGACGCATCTACAGGCTTGTCTAATATATTTACAGGGAGCACATATCATTATTTATTCTCATTGTAGAAAAAGATGATGACAAATTCACAAGCCTGAAAATTTTACATTGTAAAAACATAAAATAAAAAAGAATCTGTAGTTCTGTCTTCAAACAACAACACAACTTTATACTTGGTGTCGTGTTAGTGTGCATAGGGAATACAAGGAAGTCTAGGAGTCCAGGGAGGGCAAAATAAGTGACAGAGAAATCGAGGAAAAAAATCTCAAATTTTATTTTATTATTTTTATATTTTTATTTAATTTTTTAAACAAAATTATTGAAATAATCGATAAAAACAATATATATCAATCACCCAGCCCTGGTTGTCATTGCAGTTTGCTGATTTGACATTAGTGCAATGTTAAACGATTAGGAGAAAATGCAGTTCATTGTATTAATTGGTGCTTAACGAATGTGTGCAATGAATGAAATATTTTTGCCTCCTTAGATTTAACTTTGAATGATTTATGTCCTCAGTGAAACTGATGGAGAATGATCGAGAGAAGGAGGAAGAGGTCGAAGAGGCTGAGGCTGAAGAGGCTGACCTCCGGCTGACGGTTGAGTCCTTGTACCAAGAGCTGAGTGAATGCAGAGCTGAACTTGCTAAGCTGCAGAAACAACTGAGCCAGTCTGAAAGACTCCAGAGAAGCACAGAGAGCTACAATGAAGACCTGCGGAAACAGGTCAGAGATCTAAAAAGGTTATTTAAATGATCACTCAGTATGATCCAGCATGGTCAGAACAAGGCCTGAATGATAAAAAAAAAAAAACACGTGCAATACTATTGTTCAATATTGCTGTAACTTTATGAATTACTAATTCTATCAAGGCCTGCATATTTTTTGTCTGTATGGCCCCCATAATGGTTGTATCAAAGTACTGTCTCCTAGTCATTAAAAACAGCAATGTTGAACAGGGTTTCTTGAGTATGACAGGAATCAAGACAATTTGATTGGTACTGAGGTCACAACCATAAGACATGGTTATCCATTGAATTTTAAACAGCTGTATTACATTCATGAATCAAGTTTTCACACCTTTTAAAGATGCAGTGTGTGGAATTTGGCAGCATTTCATCAAACAGAAACGGTGAATATAGGATATAATGTTTCTATTTGTATGTAAAGTTCATCAAAATAGGAGTACAATCATCCCCATGAAACGTTTGTTTTATTTTTATTTAGTTAGAAAAGGCTTCAAAAAATTTACATTACCGCGGGCCCAGTTCATGTAGGCGGACATAACGATCCGCCATGTTGTCTACGGGTGGATTTTAAGGACAAAAAAGAACGAAACGCGAATCTGTCCGCTGGTTCAGAAATCTACCTGGGATGCAGGCAAGAAGAGGATGTAGAGACAGTTGTTACTCTGCACTAGGGATTTAAATTGTGTGTATTTTACAGTTAACGCTTTTGGTCCCTAGCCCTTTTGGTCTTCACAGGCTTCCATTGCTCAGCGATGTGACGTTTTGGTTACGGTTGGGCTCATTCTAGAATCTGAATGATAAATGTCTCTCAAATGCCAAATTCTACACACTGCACATTTAACACTAGAACATTTTGAACAGTTTGAAAAACTAGTGGAATATTAAAAAGAAACAACTAAAAAAATATATGCATACAAAATCTGCAAGAAATGGTAGTGACAGTTAAGTGTACTATGTTTTTAAAGTTGTACCGATGTACTCATGTGGCCAAAATGTAACAGGTGACACTGTTGTAAGTATCTTCAGCTAAGTGTACGAACTAGTTTTTCTGAGAGAGAGACAGTGGGAAATAGAAACGGTCAAAGAACTGAAGGTCCTTCTTTTAGGGCACAGCCTTCATTGATTGGCCACACAACATAACCATTTACTCATTCAGAATTTATCTTGGATGTATTTTTTCAGGTTGCCCAGCTAAGTGCAGAGATTCATGAAAGGAAGAAGAAAGAAAAAGACAGAGTCGATGTTGAAACTCAGACAGAAGAATATGTGTGGACTGAAACAGGTCCGTTAATCCCCTTCATTTGTCAGTGATGTTGAATAAATATATAACTCGGTTGAAAATGACTGATCTGTGAAAACGTTCCTTTCCAGATTATTATAACTACTACTATGGAGGCTACACGCAGAACCCAGAGGCCTCACATGCACAGGCCACAGAGGCCTCACATCCACCCAGCACTGAGGCCTTGTGCCCGCCAGGCACAGAGACCTCATATATTCAGGAAGGCCTGCATGCAGAGGGTGCAGTGGGTGCAGCTGATGGCAGTTTGGCTGCTGAGGTGTCAACGACAAAAGAAGCAGCAGTTACAGATGTACCAGAGCAACCTGACAGCAGTGCTGCAGCCACAACAGAGGTTTGAGTTGTTTATTAGTTTGTTGTTTTCAGACTCCTGATCCAAATGAAGTGTGAAAGTCTGATGGGGTCAGGATGGGAAGAGTGCCAGCTAAGAATCAGAGAGAATGGAGGAAAGTGATGGTTAAAGTTCTACCTCCACCGAGCTGGTATATCAGTACATTTCTAGTTGAGTGGGTATTTCATGCACTGAATATAAGACCTATTCCTGCATGCCTGCCACCCCACAGCTCCCATGATGACAGCCTAAAAAATCTTTTTTGTCAACATTTAGGAAGCCTAGACAAGATAAATACTAATTATAAAGACCCCACAGCGGCAGCAGGCTGTTTTAGCAAAAGCTACAAAAGAAGTTAGCTAGAATGAATTGCAGCATTACCTTTCACAAAGTCATCATTGCATGTGAAGGTGCTGCCTGACTCCGCTTCTCTAGACTTAAGCAGGGTTTTTGTCTCTGTCTGTGAAACTTTAAACCTTTATGTATTACTGATACAGGACTTGAAAGTAGCTTGTATGATTTTTTTCTGTTTTGACCAATTGGCACCCCTGTAACCAGCACAAAATTTGGCATTTTGATATCTCCTTCCTGTGCAAAGATCACCTCCTGCCCCTCAGGGCTTCTTTGTGGTGATATGACACTGTCCAAAACAACCCATAGAATAAGTGTGCTGAAGCAAAGGTTCTTGTCACAGCTTTATTTTTGCAATAAATGGATGACAATGTAAAAATGTAGCTTCTGACTATTAAATGCAACTGCCTCTGTCAGGATGGAGGATCCATAGCTGACATGTTGAGGGCCACTGCTGAAGAAGCCATGACACAGACTGGGTTTGTGTTTGATGAGTCCACTGGCATGTACTACGACCACAGCACAGGCTTCTACTATGACTCGGTTTGTCAAACACACTCACTTATAAGGAAGATTCTCTGTCTCTGTTAAAAGTTTTGGGTGTGACTTAACACTTCTTTTTTTCAGGCCAGTCAGCTGTACTATGATGCCAACACGGGCATTTACTACTACTACGATGCAGAGAGTGGACGTTATCAGTTTCATTCTCGGATTGAGGTTCCTGTTGCACAAACCCCTGCAGAGCCTCATCAAGACAACAGTGCTGCTGAAAAGAAAGGCAGGAAGTTTAAGAGAGGAGTCAAGAAGAATTCACACCAGGATGATCAGGTATTAAATGCCTGGATCTTTAATGTACGCATGATAAAAATGTATTTTATTGTGATTGCTGACAGCTGGCTTTTGACTTTGTAGTTCCCCTTATACCACATTATATTATTGGTCTCAGTCTTCAAATACTTGCTTTGTCTTGTGTATTAATTTGAGGCTAGTTGACTGAAGGAGTATCCTCTGATTTAGGTGCAAGATGTGACTAACTTTTTGGCTAAAATGAAGATTTCTTCTTACTGGAATTCTGCCTACTACAGAGGTACATCTTTTAATATTTACCTTTAAAACAATGTAGTAGATCAGCCCCAATAATTTTAACACTGACCATGACAACAGCCACTGTAGTCACAAATTTGCAGATAAAAAATGTTTATATGTTATTAGGGATGGGAATTGATAGATTTTATAGATACTGCTGTCGAAATTGATTCTGCCTTTAGGTCCAGTCCTGTATTCATGATCTTATTGATTTCTGTAGATGTATTCTGTAGGAAAAAAGGAAGGTTTTTAGTGTCAAGTAAATGAAAAACATACCACTCTTGATTCTCTCAGTTGTGCTTCACTGACAAATTCCTTTGCATATTCCTGATGTTTTCACCCTTGCTTGAAATTACGCAGTCACAGTCATTGCACGTTGTGCTGTTAGCCGAATTTTTAAAATAAAGTTAATAGTAAATAGACTTGAGTTTATAAAGCACTTTTCTAGTTTTTCTGACTGCTCAAAATGTATTGACACTACCTTTCACATTTACCCATTCACACCCATTGGCTTTCACATTCGCTGGTGGTGCTGGAGTTTCTGTGTAAGTTATCCACCAGTATATGCTCAAGGACACAACAACATGTAAGCCAGAGCTGAACGCAAACTCTTCCCATTAATGGTAGATTGTACCACCAGACTAAGCCACAGAAAAAGTCAGCTTTATGTTAGACAGATTCAACATCTTGCCCACCACTCGTCTTTGTTATTGTTTGTCAAAATGAAATTATGTTTTAAACACAATTAACAATGTGATGCAAAAACTGGGAAACTTAAGACAGGACCATAAAGCATTCACTCACGTAATGTCAGAGATTATTAAACCATGTGCAACCCAAAACAAACTGTGTTTGAAAAGATTATTTGTGATTCTTTAAAGCATCAATAATCAGAGAAAACTCCGGGATTTACAATATGTACTTAAAAAAGAACTACTCAAAGCCATTTAGCCACTGTTGGAGGCCCAAAGTGAACTGTCCTTGAAGACTGAGACCATGCACACAAACATTAACAACATGGCATTTAAATGAGATCTACAAAGCCAACTATCCCACTGTCAGTGACCATCACTGGGATGCTTGTCTCACTGTTGACTGTCTGATGGCAGGCGCTGTCTTATAATGAGGTTAAGATGGAAGAGGAAGAAATTGAGTGGGTTGAAAAACAACCGAAGAAGAGGACAACAGAACCTCGAAAACTGAAGAGAAGGTCTCGCAGTCCAGATGTGGCACCACGTAAAAAAGACTCTTCAAAACACCGGGAGGAGAGAAACAAATCACCTTCAAAAAGGAGGAAACACAAGAACGGTTCACATTCTGATGACAAGGAGAAGTCGAGGAAAAAACAAAAGAAGTCCAAGTTGAAAAAGGAGAAGAAGAAAAAGAGCCCAGCTCACAGCAATGACTCAGAGGGGAACAGCGAACCAGAGGAGGGTGAAATCACAGAGTCAGAGAGGGAATCATCTTCCTCATTTTCATCATCTTCTCACTCCCCCTCTCAGGGAAGCCCTGAGTCAGAAATGGAGACAGAAGTTCAGGAAGGTGAGGGGGGAGTTGAGGGAGTTTTAGACCTTGGTCAGGACCCAGGCCTGAGCTTTTTAGTCTGAGGATTCCTGGGTTAATCAGTTTAATGTTGTTGAAGGATTAATAATGTAAAATCACTCTGTTGTTTTACCAAGGTCACATGGTCCTCTGACAATAATATTGTTTTTTCATGTATTTATAGCAGTCAAAGACATTTGGCCGCCCTGTGTGAGAGTGACGGTGGTCAGATCTCCAGTGCTGCAGGTGGGCACTCTGTTCATCATCACAGCTGACTCTCCAGCCACCATTGGCAGGTTTGCTCTTTTTTTCCCCACACAATTCATGAGCAAAAGTGAAAATTTTAGATTTTAGCACAAGACACCAAAGCTGGAAACAGTAATCCAAACTCTCAGAAGACAACCTGATGTCATTCTGTTACAGAGAGAAAGACATGGACCACGCAATCCGAATACCAGAGGTGGGAGTCAGCAAGGTACCTTTTGTCTTTCATTCCCACACAGGGATCACCATATTTCATTGATGAGTTTCAGGTTGACATTTTGTTGTTAACTATACGCTGTGCTTGCTTGCAGTTTCATGCAGAGGTGTACTTCGACCAGGAACTGCAGGGCTACATGCTGGTCGACCAGGGGAGCCAGAACGGCACAGTTATCAACGGAAACAGAATTTTACAGGTAGACAATTTGTCTGTTTATCACTATTATAAGGGGTAGTGATTAAAACCTGTTTGCAGAAAGTCTTGATCTGTAATCTTCAAAACCAAAAAAATCATCATGTTGAACTTATTTGTTCCTCCCATCAAGTCTTGAGGGTCCTGTGATGTAAAGTTATAAATATCTCACAAGAAGAGTCATGTTATTTAAATCATAAAGCTAATAATGCAAAAAAAAAAAATCAGTTCTTGCAAGTTCCAACTTAATCAGTATTGTGAATCACATTCAACCAAATGCAGAACCTCGGACTATATATGGGTTTAAAAAAGCTGTGTCACTCTGCTGCAGGCAACATTCAGACCTGTAATGGAGAAACAGCTGTGAAAAGCCCACCCAAACTTTGAAGCAAGTCCTGTTGGTTGAAATTGTTAACTCAGTGTTGAAATTTGTGTTGAAAACAATAGGGAGAAAGCCAAAAAGTTAGCTAAATTTGATGCCATGTAGTTTCATTCTGATGTTTTCTTGAGCTTACTGAATGACTTTTGGCAAAGGTCAATTAAGTGTCTCTATGATGTTTTCAGATTTAATGCAAAGAAAAATAAATTTCAGGTTTTTGCAATTACCTTAAATACATGAGTTGGGAGAAGAAATTAATTGATAGTCCCTGTAATAAATATACAGCCAAAATTACTGTAGATGATTCATTTGATGAAGGTGTATCGTAATCCATCTTTTTGACAAACAATTAAAACTTGTTTGTGGTAGTAGAGAGAAGGATTTGGATTGTAAAAGAGTCTTGTTAAGGGTATCATTAATCATCCTAACTTATACATTAAAACTTTTATAATGCAGTTACATAAAAAAAATCAATTACTGTTATTTTTCTTCCACAGCCAAAAACTAAGTGTGAGCCTCAGGCACTGATGCACGGTGACGAGGTGAAGATGGGAGAGACTGTTCTGTCCTTTCACATACACTCAGGGACAGATACCTGTGATGGTTGCGAGCCCGGTCAGATTATGGCTCACCTCAGCAAGCACAATAGAGAGGAGACGATAGGTGAGTAACTGTATTTATATTTATATCATATTTATACTGTTACAAAAATCAGTGCTCATCTGCACAGCTTCTTCACTGCACCTTCTGTATGTATTATTGGGTTGTGTTTTGAAGTTATCCAGATAAAAGCAGCAAGTTTCTACAGTCGTCCACACGTGCAATTCATATTTTGATTTTAGTTCCATAATTTAATGATATGGACTTGTGGTTTAACTTTTCTTTAAGGCTCTTGCTGTATGAGGAAAACTTTAATAATCAATCAAACTTTATTTATAAAGGACTTTAAAGACAAAAAATGTCGCACAAAGTGCTGTCCGTTCAAAAACACAACCCTAACCCTCCAACCCTGCATTCAACACACACAACCACTCACACACACACACACACACACACACACACACACACACAAAGTGTGTGACTCTTCAAACTGCTACAGACGACTGATGTGCAAAACTATTTTTGATTTTGTGGTGGGGCTTTTACTGTGATATATCTAAGATTTTTCTCATGAATTCAAGATGAAATTGAACCTTTTTTAAACACTACATTTGTAACAAATAATCTGCTAGCTATCTTGAGATTCATCTGGCTGAACCACAATGGGCATTTTAAAAGTATATATGATGAATGAAAAAGCATTGCTTGCTTATTTTCCTTGTTTAATGCAAACAAATTTTGTGATGTTGCAAAATAAGGAAATTGCTGGTTTTATTACTCTGCACTATTAATATTCACTAATCAAACTTCAGAAATATGCTGTAGCTAAAAAGGATAATGTACTATTCATTTCTCAATTTATAAACCACCACTTTTATTTTCCTGAAGGCCCTGCTCTCACCAAAGAGGATAAAGAATTGCTGAGACAGAAGGAGCTGAAGCAGATGAAGGCTAAATATGGCCTGCAGGTAAGTGCTATACTAGCAGCAGCAAGTTTAAGCTCTGTCTTTGTCTGATCACCCAGCTGAACACATTTGTGCATCTCTGTGAACAGAGCGGTGAATTTGAGGGGACCAAAGCTCTGAAAAACCCTAAATACAAGGACCGAGCAGAGTCCAGGAGGCAGACTGTGGGCAGTGAGGGTGTCTTCCAGCGGGATGATGCACCTGCTTCTGTTCACGAGTAAGTATATTACCATAGTCAAGAGGTTTGAAGAGGAAACAATGATTGAATCATCATGAGTCATGTTATTTTCCTTCTTAAAGGGAGATCAGTGAAGTAAATAAGGGCCGAAAAATGCTGGAAAAGATGGGCTGGAAGAAGGGGGAAGGACTGGGAAAAGAGGGGACTGGAATGAAAGATCCGGTAAGAATATCACACAGATTCTACTCTTACCACTGTGGATAAGTTATAAGTGTTGCTTTTAAAAATCAAATTTTATGTTACAGGATTGTTGCTATTAAAATATAACTTGTAACACATTAGAGTGCATCTATGTAATGGTAACTATGGTGATTTTCACACTTACAGCTCAGGTGTGTTGTTTGGATTTGGCTGTATAAAATGATACAGATTTGCATATTTCCTTTGGATTGTTTCATGTTCACACTGATGTTATTTGAAGCATGCCAAATCCCACACAAAGGCACGACTGATCTGAATTATGGGAAGGAAGTTAGCAGGCTTAGCTACCCATATAACAAGTCTTTGTATAAGACAGGAGGTAGATGAGCATATTTGTTCATGTTTGACACACCTTACAATATAAATGTTAACAAACTCAGTGCACAACTGGGGGGTCATGGGTGGGTGGCCAAGGCTCATTGATGCACGTTGAGATTGAAGGCTGGTCTGTGTGGTCTGATCCAACAGACGAGCTACCGTTGCTCAAACTGCCGAAGAAGTTCATGCTGGTTCTGATGAAAGGTGTCAGAACACACAGTGCATGGCAGTTTGTTGTGTGTGGGTCTGTATAGCTGTAGACCAGACAGGATGGTCATAATGCTATGGCATGTCAAACTGGGAGTGCCTGCTTGTGCCAGAAAGACTCTCCCAAACGATCTAAGTGTGAAAAACACCTAAAATCCCCTAAAACAATTGTTCTACTTGTTGTTATAAAACTGATAAGCCAACAGCACATCCACACATTGAAGAGATCAAACAGATGAATTTATCATGTGTTCACCAACATTAGACATGACTAAATAAATCCTTGACTCTGCCTCGCTCCTCTTTTTACAGATTGAACTGAAAATCAGAAAGTCTCAGTCAGGTTTGGGGGCTGGTGCTGCCATGTCACTGGACAGCGTCTCTGTGGCCAAGTCAAAATCGCAGAAGAACTGGGAGAAAGCACGAGAGAGATTTGCCGATACATGCCAGCCTGATGCACCGAAGAACAGCACACAGAAGAACAGTTCTGCCATGGCCTGGGTCAAATCAGAAGAGACAGAGACGACAGACATGCAGCCAGGTTGATACAGGAGGACAGTTTATAATAAATAACTTTGTACATGTTTATAGCTGGGAGTTTCTCTGTGAGCAAAGGGAGTTTCCTGCCTGTCTGCAAATCAAGGCAGCTTTTTAGAAAGTTTGTTTTAAGATCAGCTCATGAAAACACTGCCTGAGAGAGCTGAATGTGACCTTGATTGAGTTACTGTCAATTTGTTAGACTGAACTGTAAGAAAATCAGGTCCAGAGAGCCTACTGGTCGTGTGTCAGTGTGTCTGCAGTTTGACCCACAGAGGGCAGAGCTTCCACTCAGCCTCACACAGCTAAGAGGACATGAATCGCCTCCAGCAAACACTGACACAGTGAAGCTTTATTTCTCACAATGAGATCATGCTATGAAGACACTACTGTGAATCTGTTTGGACTTCTACGTTACTAATCATGTTAAACAGGTCACAACTGCTCTGTGTTCATTTCCCTGTCTCTCTCTTTTTTATATAAAAGTGTAACAGTAAAACTTTGAAACTCTTGTGATTCATTGCCAGGATCATATCTTATTCAACAGTCTTTGTTTGCTCAAAAGCACATGGAAAGACATCCACATACAGTGCTTGTGTGCGAGGGCAGCAAGCAAACACATTTAACAGTCCAACTGTGTGCAGTCTTTTATCTGCGAGTTCATTTTGAGGGTGTGTGAATATTTGCATGTGTGTGCAAGTGTACACTTGAAGAGACGCCACTGTCACTGCAAATGGAAAAGGACTGTAAGAGTGTCAACAAAAGCAGTGTTGTTTGCTTAGAGCAAAGTTACATGTAGGGGCAGGGACACAGGATACTTGATTTTTGCTGATAACCAAGAGTTCCATACTAATTTTAGACCGTTCTGATAAAGATTGTAAAGAAAACTAAGACTCCACATCTAGAATTAGCTGCAACTCTTGTTTAATGTTCAACTTGTTTTGGAACAGACGTAAAACAAGACAGAACAGTATTTTTTTCTTCCACATATTACACATTTTTTAAATTAATGCATCAAGTTATTTAAAAAAAAAGTCTTTTAATGCATGTGATCTGAATAACATGCAAAATGTATTTTAACATTATTTTTCGAAAAGAACAGACAAGAATCCGCTCTCTTGAGATCTGTTAAAATCAGTTTGATGACAAAAAGTGAGTTCAGTACATTAAAATGAAATATGCTCATTTTATATCTGTTACACAGACTTTAAAGTTTGAGGAGTGATGACAAAAAGGAAAGAAACTCAGCCCAGGAGAGTGTTCACTCTGCCGACATCTAAAGATGATATATTGGTAAAATATCAGCAGAATTTGTATACCCTTCTTCACAGTAATCGTCTTCAGCTGTTATCTATCAATGATGATCCATAATCAATATTATGCCACCTTTATCAAAGTGCATTTTCTCTCTCCAACTTTTACTTTGCATAACTTCACATTATACAGGAGGACTGACAGCTCTGGGTTTGTCATGATATCAGCATCTAAAACTTTGGTATTTTCAGTGTTTCCCCTTCCTTTCATTTGGAATGATGATCCACTGCCCCAACATGGTCTACCAGCACTATAAAAGAAAGAAGCAAAATATTTCTATATGGATAATACCAAATGTATGTGCATGTTTTATTTCAGAAGAACATGAGCATCTGATATTGTCACTGTCTGGTTCAGACAATCGAGACATACATTTTCACAGTGCTGGCATGATTTTAATGACAGCACATATCTAACCCCCCAGGCCATCAACCAAACAAATAAGCCGATGGAAAACACTGGGAAACTTTTGCACACTGAGTTGCACAACACCAAAATGTAAAGATATTTTTTTTTCAGGTTAGGATAGTGTTTGGGTGTTTTCTCTTACTTCGATGAATTCATTTCCCTCCAAAGCAGCTGTATTTTTAAAAAAAGGGGTTTTTTCTTTTTTAAATCGTTGACGCTTTTAATTTTATAAAGAGCTTTTAAGGAATCTGAAATGTCATTTAGATATTAAATAGAAATATGAAATTTAATTCCACTGGGCTCACAATGCTAAAAACAATAAATAAATGAACTTAATGTTTGATATATAAATGCGTTAAAGTGTTCAAATACTTCAAATACTACTAGCATGGATCAAAGTAGATGTCTAAGTATAACAGTATTTTAACATGGTAATTCTATGCAAAATTGTAAAATGAATATGCTATATATGAACAGTTAGTGCAACATCAATAAAAATACAATGTTATGAAAAAGTCTGTATATATACAGTAGGTATAAACGGAATGTAATAAAAATTGAATGCGCTACAGATAACGCTAAGGACAAAATGTAAAAACATTTTTAAAGTCTGCAAATATAGGTACAAAAGAAGGTAATGCCAATAAAATGCAAACATAGCTGTAAACAGATTGTAAAAATACAAAGTTTTTGCAAAAACAGAATAAAAAAGGGACCTAAGTTTCTTGTGTTGTAGCTAACAGAACAGTTATATTTAAGGTGTTTTTGTTTCTTTCTCTTTCTGCCACATTTACTGCATGTAACTTAACAAAAATAAAAGGAGAATAACAGCTTTTGGGTTATCAAGTAACCAGAATCTAAACTTTGGCACTGGAAATGTCAGGTGATGCCCTGTTGTCTGTTTTTACACCATGGCAACAAAACTAGAAGTCCTATCTGTGCACACAGTATTTGGAGCTCTGCTTTTGTTGAAAATTGCAAACCATCCATGTATGCACAACAGACAGTGGATTAATTTCTCCCCTAAGGACATGCTGTATAAAATGTCTGTAATTTGATACTGCTGATCTTCAAATAATGGCTCGTGGTATCAAAAGGTATCACACTTAACAAAAATGATAGCCTGCTGCTCTCTTTTTTAGTCTTAAGTCCAGACGTTTACATCAAGGGCCATTACATTTTCCTCTAGTAGTTGTTAAATCACGTCAGTATCAAACAGGTGAGAGATTGAACTCACATGACACTGCTGTTGTGACTCCTGGAGCTGGACTTTTTGCTGCTCTTCCTCTGACTTATATTTCCTCCCATTTTGGTCCTTCAGTGGTCAAACACGCCGGTGGTACGCTCCCTCGACTAAGTAGGCATACCCTCCTGCGTTCCTCTCAGTCTCTCTGTAAGTTCACTCACTCTGCTGTCAGGTTTCTTCCTCTCTCCTGACAGGTGGGTCCTCCCTCCTTAAGTCTCCTCCCTTTGCCTTGACTGCTCTAACTATGAGTAAGCACTGAGCAGCTGATACTATAGAGTAATAAAACAGGGAGGGAGCAGACCGTGTTCTGTCAACCAGGTCGCGTTGGGTGGAGAGTTTCCACCCTGAAGAGACGAGAGTCATGAGATAAAGTGGGAATTCAGTCATCGGTTGGATGAGACTCTGGGCCCTTTTTCAGAGATCTGGCTTGACCAGTTTGCATGCACTGCGGGAGCATTCAGAGAAACACTGGGCCACTGTTCTTTCAAGTGCAGACTCTTAATGTAATTTCTTAGATTTTATTAAGCATAACATGCAGAGATCTAAAGTCCCTCCAGACAAGATCAGCTTATAGGAGTCTACTCTGTAGCATTTTGCATGCTCAAGATAACAAACCAAATATTTTGCACACCGGCTGTACACAATTGTATTTTTCCAGCTGAAAGCTGTGGTGTACATAACATTAAAATGGTGCCAGCACAGTGTAAATCTTTCTGATGGAAAAAACTTTAATTTGGCTTCAAGTAAGAGAATGTGACTTTTCCTGGGGCGAGACTTTCTTTTAGATTCAATGCTCTCAGACGAGTTTAAACATGTTCCCACAATTTATAATCTGAGCTGAAATGGAGTCTGCTTCAAGTCAGAAATATGAGATATACTCATTTTTTCAGGCCCTCCTCTGCCCTACAAGCATTAAAACAAACATCCACTTCATCTTTTACCTGCAAGATTTGCATTTAAACAGGAAATTACATCCTCTCCGGATTAAAAATGGAGTAATAATATCTGTATGTTCTTCATGTCATCATATCTGTGGTAAAAGTCACACTGTGGTTCATTTTTTAAAAGCAAGAACAATAGCTGTTGAAATGTTTCTGTCATACAAGACCACACAAAATCAAAACAAGAGAAAGCTTTAACTTCCTTCCAAGAATTTTTGTTGCCAGTGAAACTTGTCATTGCATCGTCTCTAACAAAAACACCTTGTTCTCCAGTGTGTCAAACTCAGAGCTGAATAGAGGTCAAAGGTCAAGGAGCAGGCAGAAGTCATCTTCCTTTTCATACCAAACATTGCATCACACACATGCAGCCAATCACACAGAGCTGTGATCTGTCCTGCATTTAAAATAAGATCAGAGGAAAAGAGGGAGGGTTTCAACCCTGCAGATGGCATGCTCCTGCTGTCAGTAAAGTGTTGAAGGTATTTATAGATAAAGGGAATGACATCACTTTTTTTCTAGACAAAACATTTCAGATATACAAGCAAGGGAAATTTTTTGCTGCCATAAATAGCATTTACCATACTCATGCAAAGTTTAACACACTGTCACTCTTAAAAATAATAATACAAGTGGAATTATTTATGTTCTTTGTTTGTTAACATGAACACTGCACTGTTTACTTGAATTCCCACTTTTATTGCACAACAGTCCTTCTGCATATATGCACCGTACATGCATATTTATTCCACTTATATTTTTATAAATGATTTTCTTTGTTTTTAGCATTTTTTATACACTTGAACTGGAGAGCTGCTAAACTGATTTTGATGTTTTCATGTTGAATATTCTAATCTATTCTAATCTATTCTATTCTATATAACATCCTTAACAATCAAAAAATTGTATAGAGGGATTTAGCCAATTAATACTTGTCACTTACAACTTACACAGAATTGGGATAAATGAATTACATCAGAACAAAACCGAGGCAAGTAAATTTAATTATGTCACAGCAAGAGGTCACAATAATTTACAAAACCAAGAAGACCCCCTCAATACCCACTTCAGACTTCTGCCCTCAGGTCGCAGGTACAAGACACTGAGATGGAGAAGGGCACTCCTTAACAAAAGCTCGTTTGACAGACTGAAAAAAAGTCCCACTGGGACAAAAAAAGTTATCTATCTCATCTATACTAATTTTTATTATATCCTTCAACCACCTCCAGAGACAGTGGGGGGCTTCCTGTCTCTGGAATTTTTCCGTGACCCTCAACACTGTTAAGGAGCCACTTCTCAAAACCAGCACCAACCTCTCTAAGGATCAAACTCTTCAAGTTTTGCAACTCTTGTGGACAGAAAACTTTTCACTTTGTCCAGTAAATGTGCACATAGAATTTATGGATTGTTTTTCCTCTTTGTGTGAGAGGACAGGACAGTATAAACTCAGAGTGTGGACAGAGAGTCAGGGAGTGACATGAGGGAAAGAGGCCTTTGGCTGGATTGTATTTTTGTCCCTATTAAGCAGTTTACACTGATACTAGATGTCCAAAAACACTTTTTGATGTTTCTTGGCTAAAAATACTTTGGGTTGTTGCACGCATTTAAACCCTTCAATTTTAGCCTATTGTAATTATAGCTTACAATAGGCCATTTTAGTTCTCCCTGATTAACTGTGTCTGACAAGGCCTGTCTCAGATAGTAAGTTTTGTGCTCTAATGTTTACTGTGGCCACATAGACATGCCTGCCTCAGTTATGCCTAGACACTTTTGTAGATAAGCCATGGATGTATGTTTTTGTCTGAAGCATTCAAGAAGAATTTAAAAAATTAAAAATTAACCAATAATGGATGTCTCTGACCTATATTGTTGTTGTTGTGGTTTCAAGCAGATATCAATATGGATTAACTTTCTCTCAAACTTTATCAAAGTTAATAATTCTGGTATTATGACATTCATGTGTTATTTCTTCTTAGAAACATCCAGTTACATTATAGATCACCATCCTGCAAAATAAAAAATACTAAGATCTAATTCTTGGTCCATATTTCCCATCCCTGCTTCTAATTGTAGGACTTTTCTGATATGGTTGAATTTTTTTTATTTACTTGAACCAAATATCTTTAAAAAAGAAACTCAAGTTTGACTTCTTCAGACCTTACAGTTCTAAGGCAAACTAAGCTGAGCTGTAGGAAGTGATGATCTGTCACCTCTTTGCCACCTTGTGGATGGAGGGCTGAAGGGCATGCAGGCTGCAGTTTTAGCTGTCCTTATGTGAAGCCTGACATCAGCTGGTTGACCTCGAACTCTACAAGAGACTTCCTTGTGATTTTAAAGAGGCAACTCCTCCATCATCCTCACTCAGTGTTTCCCTTTATGGCACAGGATGTCATTCATTTCTACTACTTTCCATCATGGTCCAGGGCTGGGCTGTGCTGTTCTCTTAAGTCTGCAATTTTGGTTCAGCTTAGAAACGTCAGGCTGGTTTTGCTATATTAAACTCTTGAATTGCAGTTTTGTGTGTTTAAGGCTTGTGTGGTTTGTTGTGCTGCTCAGTGCCGACTACGGCTCGTTGTATTTCGAAACACCATCACACAACACAATGTGTTTATCAGAGCAGCTTTGAAACAGAATAAAAGCCTTTTGTGTTATACAATGTGGACAGAAACAGTTACATGAGTGCCAGAAAATGAAAATAATACTTCAAAAGCAGATGAGAATGCACACATGGTAGTCTTTTTTTGTTTATTTTTATACAGTGTTTTAGACATTTGTGTTTTATCAGTGTGTGGATAGGAGTGTCACATCAGCAGGTCTTTAAAATTTGCTGTGATCGTATCTTTGGTGAAAATCATAACATGTTGATATCTATGTCTATACCTTGGTGACAAAAATACATGTATGAGGCACCTAGTATTGTGTAGTTGATTCAATATCCATTATTATCCATTATCTATACCCCCTTATCCTTTTCAGAGTCACATGGGGGCTTGAGCTTGAGCTGGGTGCTTGTTCAAGTTTAAATTTGGTAACAAGTACTGCCATCCATAACTATAAAAACAGAGATTAAAAGATTACTGTGCCACATGACATGTTGCACTTGTTTCATTTTTTTCCCATCAATGATTATATTTAGGTATTTGTATTTTTTCATATCCATTTTCCTTCGTTGCGTGTTCTTTGATGTTGAGAATGACAGTGTTAAGATGTTTGAGCTCAATGAATGCATGTGGTGTGTTGCAAAATCAGTGAGTAACTATGTTTTATAATCCTGATACCAATATCCATAAAAAAGTGATCATGATTGTTGTCATAATTACGTTGCCCTACCTGAAGCCTATCCCAGCTGACATCTGGTGAGAGGGAGAGTACACCCTGGACTGGTTACCAGCAAATCACAGGGCTGACATGGATAGACAGACAACCATTCAGTACATACTCACAACTACAGGCAATTTAGAGTCACCAATAAACCTGTCAAGCATATTTTTGGTCTGTGGAAGGAAACTGGGGTACCTGGAGAAAACCCATGCATGCACAAAGAGACAATGCAAACTTGCAAACTAAAAGCCCAGTCCATCAGTTGAGTTAATCCCACGGCCAGGATATTTGGATTGACAAATTAAAACCAGGAGCCCAATAAACACACGTTAACAAACTTTGTTAATAGCCTAACAAAAAACAAAACAAACTTTGTTGAGTAAATCATCAGAACTGCACATAAGGGCTTGCAATGTGCAGCCTGAAGCCTCTCTTATAATTCTGTGTCATGGGTTGTTGCTAAATGCTGTTGGCCCTGCAGCCCTGATATGACGTAGAGGCCTACAGCACACCTCCTCAAGAAGGACTTTGCCCCTTTTATTTCAACATCTATTTGGACAGGACAGTTCATATTTGAATGTAAAATGCTGTGGGAACCCATACAGGATTGAAGTAAATATGACGGACTTAGCATAATTCTAATGCTAAACCAGATCTTTGGTGTCAAAAATGTAGAATTTTAGGGTGGCCAATCAGATTTTAGGGTGCCCTGCCACTGGATCTGTCCTGGTCGGGATGAAACTGAGTAAGTTATTGCTTTAGATCACCAAACACAGCAGGCAAACACCAGCACATGATTTCCATTCCTAGTTATGAATCTGGGTCCACATTATCCCAAACTACATGACAGCATTATATTGTCATATCAACTTTAGTAGTAGTCTTTCAAATATGTTTTGTGCCATTTTGACTTTAGTTTCTGTCTATGATGCAGTATCTGGTAAGTTAATTATTGTTTATATGATAAAATGATAATCAGAATTGCTGAGATTGTCTTGCTTAAAAACAGTGGAACTTAAAAATATTCAAGTTTTGAAATTTTTGACAACATTAGAGATCAGAAAAAAAAAACTTAGATGAATGCTGTTTCATATTAATGATGACACGAAGGTTTGATAATTATCAGAGCAAGCAGTCTTTAAAGGAAGTTTAATGTTTTTTTTGTACAACGATTCATACAGTGAATGTTAACTGTCATACAACTATGTAAAGTATAAAACGTCGTCTTGAAAGCTGTTTTAGTTTCACTTGTTTTCTTTCTTTTCAATTCTGACAGGCACAGAAAATCAACTTCACCCTTCAAGTTTCATTTCATGTTATCATCAGCGTGTCCATCTGCCTGCGTCAGTGGATCTGCTATCATATCTCTGTCTCTGACTCCATTGAGAGGCACAAGACCAGAAGCGACACAAGGCTGAGAGAGAGTCCTGTGCCGACACAACTCCTCCCCCTCAACTTCACTTCAGTCTGCCCTCTCTGCAGCATCTGTGCCCTCTGGTGACTGAGCCATGAGGAAACAGAACAAGGCCAGCACGCTCTGAATGCAGTTTGTGCAAATTTTAGCCTTTGTTTGAACAACATACAGTATGTTGACATAAAGCCTTCTGCCTGTATTTTAAAGGGCCCATTTTTCCCTCAGCTTGGCTTTATGTATTCAGTTAAGATGTCCTTTCATATATAAAATACCTTTCATATACTGAGTACCCCTGATCCAGCTGTGTTCTTAGTCTGCCTGAGATGCCTTGTTACAGCTGCAGACACTTTAAAGCCCCTCTCCCAACATGGGCCCAGTCTGCAATGACTGGGTGACCTTTCTGCTCTGAAGTGATTGGTCTATGTTCTCAGGGACTCTGCAGTCTGTCTACGGTCAATGCTTTGCACTGGACTTGCTACCATGAGCCAATGGGCTTTAACTGCTGACAAAAAAATGGTATAACCTCATAACGTCACACCGGTAGGTCTGGGGCTGGTGGAACGAGACGTTTAAGGCAGCTGATGGTGCTGTTAACAGGGGGAGAGGGAGAAGTCCTGATGTTGCAGACTTTTTGTCGATCGGGGTACTCAATCACACAGAGAAGACATGTTAAACACACTGAAGGGCATATAAAACTAAATAAAGCATAATATGGTCTCTTTTAGATATATTTGTCCATGTTTCCATGGACAAACCATCACAAACTTTCATGACAGTGTTATGCAGAATTCTTTAGCAAATGGCTAACCTCTTACACATATAGCTTAGCCTGGTGTTGCAAGCTAGCATCTGTGACCTCGAAGTAATTACACATACAAGTCAAATCAGGCAAAGAAAACATAATATTGAATCCTCAGTGTAACATCTTGCTCCAGAACCTAGTTAGCCAGCTGAAGAGAGAATTAGATTGATGTTAATACCAATATAATAGATGTTTGCAGCAAGCTAACATCTATGACCGTCAAATAACCATAACCCTACATCTAAGTTAAATGAATCTACCAACACTTAACAAGAGACACCACAGTGAGGGACAAAGATTTAAGATAATTACAAGGATTGTAACTCATAAAATCTTGGGCAAAACAATGAACACTTAACTCTTAAAGGATTCATACAAAAGGGGAGAGGGCAATGTGAATGCATAGAATAAACCATTAAGGAAGAAAATGACGGAAGAAGGGGCTTCAAGCTAAAATATAAGCTCATCATAGAGCTGAAGTCCTCTCAGACTGTCACAGTTAGTAGATCATTTTGTGTAATTACAAAAACAGCAGTGAAAGATATTCACTCTTAAAGATCAAAATTAATTTGTAAAAGGAGCACAAATAAGCATTTTATCTCTTTAACATCTATCCCACAATTGCATTTACAAGCATTAAAATGAACAGTATTAAATAACTTATGCTGATCAGCTAGTTTCTATAGGTCACATAGAAACCTGTGGTAATTTCAGTCTGTTTCACAACCAGCTATAAACCCCTGACAGCGGCTTTAAAAAGTTGCTCAATATCCTCAAGAGTTAGAAACACTGGAAGTACAAATACAACAATGCTCATGTGAGGGGATGACAGGAAGTAAGGGGTTTAGATGCCTCCATAAGTTCAAAAGTCATCTAGCTTGGTCTTTCTGAGAGGAAATGATTCCCATTCCAACCACATTCCAGTGTGAATACATTTTTGTGCCAAGTGTTCACATCCATTTAAATAAGGTCATTTGCCTATTTGGGGAGGGAAAACCCTCACAAAATAATATTTTAGGAAAGCGGATTACATAAGCCTATTAAAACCTTTGTAGGGTTTCTGTTTCATTATTTAAGAGGGGGGGGGGTAAAGTGGCCTCTCATGCCATGTGTCTCTATGGAGGCTGGGCTATGTATCAGGTTTTTAAGGTATGCTGGTAGCTGTCAAGCAAGGTATAGGGCAAGATACGGCCCTGGGACCACATACGACCATCTTGATGGGACCCACAAGTCAAATACAAAATAGCTACAAGTTGTGGAAGTGAAGTCAAATTCTAGCATGAAAATATGAAAGAAAGACATATTCCATCATAATCTTTTTGGTTGCTAGAATTTGTTTAGTTCTTTGCAAGAAATTAAAGTTGCAAATAATATTTTTGTTCTTTAAAAATCTTGTAGATGCATCACTAAATGTGTTTGTGTAAATATAACAGAAAAGAAAACCAGTAAATGCTTTGTTCATTGCCCTGAAAACCTTCATTTTGCATGGATTCTATGTTAAGCTCATTAAATACAGTCTTACATTTTGATTTAATCATGAATGTTGGTATAGTTATTTTTTAAAAAATAAAATCTATGTTTGTTCCTCTTTTTTAACTGTGTACATTTTAAATTATGAGTATATTACAGTTTATAGAGCAGCCTTTTGACAGGCTGGCTAACATTAATGTGGCCCTTTTGGTGACTGAAGTTACCCATCCCTGGTAAAGGGTAGTACAATATCATTCAGAACCCTTAATGATTGACATCTCTGTTAATATTTCAGTCTGTATGAATTTTTTTTATATATAAAAGGCCTTTACAAACCAAAAAAGTCCTGAAAATTAGCCTGCGCATTGGACCTGGTAGAAAAAAGTGATATTTTTCTTGTTTCCAATAAGGTGGTCAGAGACTGCCTCTGTAGCAGCCCCCTAACTGACAAAAAACAAACAAACAAAAAAAAAAAAAACAGCTCCTTAATGTGGGTTGACCTAGAGGACAAAATAAAGCTAATTCATATGTTATCTGAGATTCACAAAAAAGTTAATTATTGTCCTAGCTGTTTATAAATCCCAACTGTCAAAATAATTTTGAATTAAAGGCCCATAACTGGAATACTTTTTACTATTTTCAGGGGCCATATGAGCTGTAGATGTTGGATATTCTGCATTTGTACAAAAATCAGAAGGGGTGATTTGTGGAAAATTTCAAATTTGCATGTCATTTAACAAAACAGGAAATAGTTATTTCTCAGCCATTACTGATCATACCTGACCCAAACGTTTTGTGTATGATGAAAATCTGACCCTAAATACACAGTCCTAAGAAAATAACAACAACAAAAAATATAAGTGCCTCCTGGTGGTGACAAGATTTTCATGCTCTGTTTTAAAGACCACAATATTGTTTAATTTGGTAATATTAACATTGTTGGCAGACTTATTGAGGCTAGCTTTGACGATAGTTTTGTTAACTCGTAACTTCAAAATATTTTATCTTTCTAATAAGTGCCACAACTGATTGGAGCCAGGTTAAGGATACAAACTAGTGCTAATGATTTGGGTCCATGATCAGATTACACAATGGGGCCCATTTCTGAGGTCTGTCAGGGGCCTAGCAACTTTTGTGGGCAGCCCTGCATCCATAGTGAAGGCCTATAACCATTCTGTTAAAAAAATACCATGATGATTTTTTGTCAGTTTTTCCCAGCCCTACTCTCAGTGTAATAACTACCACATCCACAGTGAAATTCTTGAGCTTCAGACTGAATAGAAATTCCAACAAAACTACAGCTTCCTCCCCAGCAAGTGAGTCAGTCAGAGCTCTTCCGCCCTCTGCCCTTCCTGCTCTGAACCCAGACTTCTGGGTGTGTCTCCCTCCCTGTGACCTCATGTTCCCAGAAAGTCCTCCAGAAATCTCCACAGCACAGTCAGTCACACGTTGCAGCCTCTGAGCCGGTTTACAAATCAACACATACCGCTCAGTTTATGGACAAACATGAGCTTTGCTTGCTACATCAACAGCACTGATAGCAGTGCCTCAGTGTATGTTCATTCACCCAGAGCATCAACCAGCATGTGTGTGTGTGTGTGTGTGTGTGTGTGTGTGTGTACAGCATCCTGTTTATACAGCCTGGTAACTGCTGCCTGCTGTGAGAAAGTCCAGTCTGACCATTGTTGTTTTAAAAGTTCCTTCCATTCATATTTTCGTTTTTCCTCCAGTGCCAAAATCACATTGGGGAAATTATTTATAAACGTGCCATCCATTTTTGAGTCCTCACACCAGCAATTGAATGAACACGAATCAGAACAAGTACAGCTCAATGGCTATGACTACCAAAAACAGCCAAAAACAGCTGGATCAACATGTGACTGGATTTATAGATTTGTGAAAGGAGGCTTTGTGTTCACAAAAAAAGACAAAAGCTCAAACACAGCTGCAGAACTTTTCCCACCAAACGCATTCAGTGACACTTCTGACATCCTGTCCAAAAGTCAGCAGATCAGTGATGAGTATGATGCCAGTTACTTTAAAACAAACATACTGACAGATGTGAGTAACAGTGCACATGACAGACAGAGTGACAGGCTGTCACATTAAGTGTTAATCATACCTCTGCCTCTACGCTGACCAACGGCTGTCACAGATCTACAGGGATGTCAAAGTCCTTGAAATGTGACAGAAATCCTTAAAGGTCCTGTTCCAGTCTTTGAGCTGTGATTGCTGCTGGAGGTGCCGCTCTTGCTCTGAGTGAAAATACTTGTTCTCTCTGCGTGGCGGAGCTCAGTCCATGTGGCTGGATGGGAAATGGGAAATGAACTTTCTGGGCAAAGAGCCAAACACTGAGTGGGTTTTAAAGACACAGCAGATTTCAGAGCGGCAAGAGGTTTAGTCACACTTTATGCCGTGGAAGTTACCAGTAAAGACATTTTCAGCTGCTGTGTTTATCATCCACTGTGAACTACTGTACTCTGTGAATTTGCCCTTCTGCTGTGCACATGCTTTTACACATGAGCTTCACTGGGTTTGTTATCATAGCCCAGTGATCATTGACTGGTGGTCCCAGGGCCCCATCAGGCTCCCCACAGCTTCTCATCTGCCCCCAAGAGTACATCACCAAGCTAAACTGTACGATTATCTGATGTCACATTATTCTGAAAAGTTTCATTATGAGTCTTCTTAGTAAATTAAATTTTTTTTCCACCTTTTTGTGGTGAAATGTAGAGGACTTTTACTTATCTAGGTCACTAGTGTGTTTTATAGAGTGGTTCAGAAGAAAAAACAGCAACATATCAGAAAATAAAACAACCAACCAGGAAATTTAAAACAATTCCAGGAGACAAATATGAATTAATAAAAATATAACAACAATTTAAAGAACAGAAGAGGAAATCACATTACAACCGAAATCTCTCTAAAAAATGTAAAAAAAAAAAAAAAAAAATCCCCACCAACAACAGAAAAATACCACAACAGAAAAGACACACAAAAAATCAACTATTCACAAAATGCAGCAGAACACAAATCACAACAGAACAACATAAATGAAAACATGCCATCAAACAAAAACAACAATTAATGCAAAAATACAACATATCAAGAAACACAATGTTTGAAAAATATGTCAAAGATCAACAGCAAATCAAAGACAAAATAACTATTAAAAAAGACACCAATGAATAAAAAGCAGCAGCATAACACAAAATACAATAACAAACAAAAAGTGGAAATAAATAAAATGACAAATATGAAATACACAATAAACAAGTAAACACAAAATATTAAAGAGATAAATTATAATTAAGGAAATCAGACACCACAACAGCAATTAAGACCAAATAAACTGAGCAAAAAAACAAACAAAACAAAACTACAAAACACTTAAATTTAGAAAATGATTATAACACATATATCAAGAAAAAAATGAAGCTTTACAAATAAATTAAAAAACATCAGAAAAAAATCAGGGGTACTCACACTAACACATCACAACAGCAACACAAAAAAGACAAATCAGGAAATTTGAGAGCAAATAACAAACCTAACTATTCAAAACATCACAATAAAGCATATCAGAAAAAAAAACAATTAATTAAGAAACTCAACTAGAATTTAAAAGACTGTAACAGACTTACAAAACAACACAATACAAAACAGAGCAGCATATTAAAAAATACCAAAATTTAAAAAAGGTCTTTTAAGCCTCAAAACACACAATAAGAATTTTGATTAACTGAGAAAAAAAAACACTTCAGCAAATAATAGAGGTCAACAAAACATAGATTACATAAGAGCCAATAAAGAAACACAGCATCATTTAAGACAACAAATCATTATGCACAACAACTTCATGAAAACACTACAAAAAAAAAAAAAAAAAAAAAAAAAAAATTGCAAAACAAATGCATAAAACTACAGCAAAGGCTGTTGTGTTGTAATCTGGTGTTATGTTGCACATCTTTATGTGTTTGTTTTCTGATTTGTTCTGGGTTTTTATCTTAGTTTTTAATTTGTTGTTAGTGATTTAGTTGTTGTTGTGTTTTTAGTTTGTTCTTGTTACCTACTAGAAAACCTGAGATTTTTTTTTTTTTTTTAAGATTTTAATGTTATAATTTCATATATTAAATAATTTCTGCCAGCAGAGTTATTCTGATGACTACAGGAAACATATGGCATGATGATTCATAAAACATTGAGCTGTTGTCTCCCTCTTGTGGCCTTTGTAGAGAATTTGACTGCAGCACCACTGCTACACGTCTCTGCTGCTGCTATAGCAGAAACTGGTCTGTAAAACTGCTTTAAACCATCATCGGGAAACTTTTCAACTGTATTGGGTAGATGGTTTCATACTTTCTGTTTCTGATTTTCTATGGGCTACAAAAATTTGTGTTAATTTTGGGATAAAGTTTTAAAACAATTGTAGCAGTGCCACTCATGTGGTCATCACACAGAGCTACCAGTCCAGACGATCTGAGGTTTCTATTTGATTCATGATCAAATCATCATCTTTTTCCCTTATCTGCCTAGACTAGATTATTTATGCATCTTGTCCTAACAGCCTTTCATTTACCCGGTAGCCTGGCAACAAGGTACCAGATAATATGCACAGACACAGCTTCTTGTCACCATCTCTAAACATGTTCAGGAGACACAGGGCTTTCTGTATCCTTACACTTTGTTTTTTACTCAGGTGATGTAATTTTTGGTGATAACAAAAGTTATATATGATGTTTCCTCATCTGTCCTTCTTGATATTAACATTTTCAAATGCTGCAATGAATCTGGTGCATGAAAAAGAAGATATGGCTCAATAAGAGCTTATTCAGAGCCACGGAGGCTGCTGTTTATTTTCTGACATACATAAGGGAGACTTCATGACAGACTCAAATTATTTATTTTCTCTGTCAGTTGTTAAGGCCTTTCAGAAATCCCTCTTTCTCAAGCTGGACAAAGTTTGTTTTCTGTTAATAGATTTCTGTTTGACCTGCTAAGTATGAGCTCAGTTTCCGCACTGGAATCATGTGGATGAAAGTGTAGAAGGAATTTTAATTTGACCTTCAGGTGCTTTATAAAGTTGTCAGTGGGAGCAACACAGTGGCGGAGGCACTTCACTGAATTGTGTACTTAGAAGAGATCCAGTCTGAGCACAATTAATCCAGAGGAGAATGTCATTTTACATTTTCTAGCTGTATTTAAATGACTGGGCAGAGTTTAGTTAGGTGCACCTTTAAGTACAGAGCAATATGAGTGAAAATATATCAATTTTTGATTACTGCTACAATATGTACACATATGACTAAAAAACCTTCTAGTTTTCATATACCAAGTACTTCTGATTGGTTGACAGGTCTGCTCACTGATAATCGGTCAGGTCAGTTCTGCTTGGCGCCATACTGTCAACAACTCATTGCTGTAACAGGGGACTTCAACCATGTCGACCTCTCCCCTCATCTCACTGACTTTGTACAGTATGTTCACTGTCCCAGGAAAATAAGACTCCTGATGTGCTGTATGCAAACATCAAGGGGGCCTACTGTGCTACAGTCCTTCCACCCCTCTGCAACCCTGACCACAACCTGGTTTACCTACAACCCTCCAATAGCCCCCATGTACTGAGGCAGCCTGCAACCACCAGGTCGTTCAGGAGGTGGACACCAGAGGCCGACGAGTCTCTGAAGGACTGCTTTGAGTGCACTGACTGGAATGTACTGGAGGGGAACAATAACACCAGAGAGGTGTGGAGAGGAATGAGGACAATCACTGGCTGTAACAGGAAGAAACAGTCAGATGACAGAAGGCGATGTGGACACAGCCAGTGAGTTCAAACAGTTCTACAGCAGGTTTAACACAGCGGCCAATGCCTCACTCACTCCCTCTCCCACTGACCCTGCTGCAGCTACCATCTCATCTCCCCCTTCTCTTTTCTGCTGCACCCCTGACACCAGTGCAGATCTCCCTCTCACACCTCCCCCTTCCCTGTACCTCACAGAAGATGCGGTGATTGTTTCCCTCACTCCCTGCCTCCCCAGCCCCCTCACCAAAGACCAAGTGATGGCTCCCCTCACACCTTCCACCCCTCTCCCTCACAACTGAGGAAGTGAGAGTGGAACTTTAAAGCTAATGTCCTGCTGCACAGCTGGCGTAGCCACTCCAGAGGATCTTCAATGGCAGTCTATGAACAGACAGGGTCTTGGTTCTGTGGAAAACATCATGTCTGGTTCCAGTACCTAAGGCTGGGCACCCGGTTGAGGTCAGCAACTATAAACAGGTGGCCCTGAAGCTGCTTATCATAAAAACACTGGGGTGGCTACTTTTCTGCCCCCTGCAACCACAGGTGAAACATGCACTCGACCCCTTACAAGAACATCAAGGAGTGGATGATGCCGTCCTCTACTTGCTTCACCGGGCCAACTCGCACTTGGATGTACCAGGTGACTATGTGAGGATTGTGTTCAAGGACTTTCCAAATGCATTTAACACCATCCAGCCCATTTCACTCCAGAATAAGCTTGAGGTCATTGAAGCTGATCCCTCCTTCACATCCTGGATCATGGACTACCTCACAGGGTGGCCGCGGGGTCACCCCACAGGTGACGGTTCTGGCTCCATTCCTGTTTACCCTGTACTCTGCAGAGTTTAAGTACAGGTCTAAGTCCTGATACATTTAGAAGTGCTCTGATGGCTATTGTGGCGTGAATCAAGAATAGGCAGGACAAGGAGCACAAGGACCTGGCAAGGACCTTCAGTGACTGGAGCACTAAGAACTGCCTCCTGCTTAACACCTCCAAGACCAAGGAGATGGTCATTGACTTTAGGAGGTCCAAGGGCTTGTTTACAAAACGAAAACAGCCGAAAATGGGGAGTTTGTGTTGCGTTTGCGCCTTCTCTGTATATGAGAACGATGCCCAGAGTGCCTCAATCTGCAAACTTTTGAAACCGGGGTCCAGAGTAAAAGGTTTTGGAAACGTTTTCGTATTCATCTCCATGTAAACAGGAATCTCTGTTGTTAGGGAAGATGGCGATGTGCATGCATAGTGCTCTTTCAGATAAAAGTAGTGCGCTCCCCTAGGAACAACAACAACAACAGCTATGGCCGACTACCTAGCAACACATGTGCTGATAACTGTGTTAGGTTTGTTATCGTTCCTCCAACAAAATGTGGATTACCTGCGTCAGTACTCTTCCCAGTGGAGATGCATTTGTTGGATGTGCCAAGGACACTACAACCTTACATCGCCAACAACTGGCCTGGCATGCACGGTAACGCATTTTCAGTCATTCTCACAGATCAGTGTTAACGTGCATCATTATCACACCTTCTCCGTGTGAACGTGGAGCGCTTTTGAAAACGCAAAGGACAAACCTTTCTGTTTCTGGTGACAATGTTGTCATGTAATCGGGCCCTAAGCCCCTTCTCCAGTCAGTTACAATCAGAGGGGAGGTCATTAAATGAGTGCAATGGCTATATCCTATTCTCTGGAAAAAACGAGAACTTGCCTTTTTTAGCCATATAATTCAGGAGCTGAAACTGCACCACAGCTGCCTTAGGACCTACTGTTCACAATGTTGGAAGCTTGAGTGTAAGCACACTATCATCATTCTGCAGCTTTTATGCTATCTGCCTCCACACATTAACTTTAAAGTCATTATCCTTGTATTATTCTGTCTTTTGTCAAATAAAACATGATGCTGTGAAAGAAACACAACCAAGTAGTCTGCTGTGCTGAATGTTTTGATTGTGATGTATGTAACAGTGGATGCTTTCATTGGTTAGATGTGGGCCTGCCAGATGCAAAACTTCCGGGAAACTAACTGCAGGCCTGAAAAAAGGCCCAATATTTGTGGGCAAAATTACATTATTGATGTGAACGCTTAAATGGCTATAGTTAAAAAAAACACGCAAGCAATTTGTGCAAAAAAAAAAAAATCATACCTGAGGAGCTAAAACCTTTTGTGTAAATTTATAAATAAAAAATAAGGCAAAAAAAAAAAAAAAAAACTTCAGCCACATTCTCCTTAACCTGCCTGAATTCCACAAATAAGTCCACTTGTCCAAAAATGGCCAACTATTTGTTCATTTCGGATAGCTTTTCCTCTTTGTTAAAAATGTGATAAAAGGTCACCCTGATCCTGTTATTCAAAAACATCCTTAAAAGTCTTTAAATATTTTCATATTCTTAGCTTAATGAGGAGGGGGCTCCTAGCGGTCTTTACCTGTAGCCTCCAAATGACAAAAACCGGCCCTGATGACAACTCTAAAAGCTCAAATGGTTTTTAAAATTGTCAATCTTCTATGATCATTGGACACAATAAAAAACGTTTTCATATTCAGATTAAAAACTTGGTCTTGGCTTGTAATCTCCTCTTTGGCTCCCTGCCCCTGCTCAGATGTGTGTCCGGGTGGATGAAATGAGGATGTTACATCACTTGCAGTGCAGACAGGCGCCAGCAGCAGCATCCAGCAGCATCCAGCAGCAGCAGCTCGGAGGTAACGCGACGCACAGACCCGGTTGGCCATATTGTGCGCGAGCTCCCCGGTAAATCGTCTGCGTCACACCTTCATATCAGACCAGAGCAGACAGGATACAGAGTCAGCCCTCCAGAGGAAAGCCCGTGTTTCAAATCGCCTTTTTCGGCTGAGCTGGTGAGTGTTTATGTGCTGCATTTTACATTGTCTTCACCTTGATACACCAGCCCATTATGAAGAGCCGCTGCGTCCTCTCTGCTGCGCTTTTGTGGATACATGGCCCTGGAAGCGACCCTCAGCATGCGAACGTTTTGTTTCAATTGTCCTGCCGTTTTCATGAAAGAAACAGCAATTTTCTTCCTGAATATTGACTCAAAAGCAGAGAGTATTCACCCTGTATATGCCTGTTTACCCGCTCAGGTTGGTGTTTTCTTCGAGTAGGGAAAATGGTCAAACTGGGGAATAATTTCAGCGAGAAAAATAATGGGAAGGTGGTCTCTGAGGACGGCTTTGACACCATTCCCCTCATTACACCGTTAGATGCCAGCCAGCTGCAGTTCCCTCCACCTGATAAGGTAAGGTATTTTAATATTTTACCATAAATAATCACAGTGTGAGCCACAAAGCTTTATTGTTTTAGTTAAATCAAGATTATGTAAATAAGTAGCCTTACTCATTTTTTTGGCATCCATTATTCAAAATTGTTAAAATGTCCTCTGAAAAAGCACTTATTATGTAAAGTGCTGGTAAAATAATTGATTAATTTGGTTAGGTGAAAATAACACCATTTAGAAATTTGCAGATTGAATGTGCTCTGTCGTCAGTGTCCACAACAAATGAGACAATATACCAAGAACTCCCATTGCCCTGACATATCATTATTTTATCCATCACAAGAATCAGTAGGCTACCAGAGATCTGAGAAGGGCGATATATTGATTAATTTGAGTAACTCTCATTTTTTGTTGTGGACAGATTTATAGATTTAAAAAAAAAAAAATCAAGCTTCTCATGAGCTTCCAATACAACAGCTTGTAAGTTGTGACACTGTTCAACGATGGAAATACTGCAAAATGTATCTTTTTCTTTCAAGTGTCGGGCAGACCTGTCAGTGGATGGGTACATTATTTGACTTGCATTCCTTTTTTACTAAATTAAATAATGATTACACTTTCTTCAAAGTGTACTTTTGATCACAAAATTACAGCATGCACTTCAATTCTAAGAGGTGATTTCACTTTACTTTTGTGATGACTAGCTTCTGATCAATTTTGTGTGGAAAAATCTGAGGTTTTATTTTCAAGCCATATCACCCAGCCCTACTGCCGTGTTATCCTACTAACATTATTGATATATTGAACTACTTTGAATGATTAATTCCAAGGCCTGTGTTTAATTAGATTCAGTGTTTAACAGATTAATAGCACCAATTTTGACCCATCCTGTCTTTGTGGACACTGTTCTCTCTCCTGTTTCTGTCATGTGAGTGTGATTTCTGTTCTTTGCAGGTGGTGGTGAAGACAAAGGCAGACTATGATGGTGACGGCAAGAAAGGGAAGCTACGATCTCCAAAAATTGCAGAGTTCTCTATAAGCATCATTGAAGGCGTATCTGAGCGACTCAAAGTAAGAGCAACACTGACGTCCCATTTCTCTCACACTCCCACACACATGCACATGAGCCGTGAGAAGAGACAGCTGTCACCTCCACTCTAAAAGCTCCTAAACCAGCCTTAGTTACATGCTGTGTCTTCTTCACTCAGGACACCTCCACCTGTGCTGTCCTCCAGTGAAATCTTGTTATCCTGCCCAGCTACACGGGGAGCCATAATGCACAATGATTCACTTAACCCCGCCCTGAAACGCTCATTAATTCAGCTGCTGCCATGGCGATGGCCTCCAAATGGCTGCATCTCTCCCACCAACCCCCATCATGTTTAACTGTCATGTGTTTAACTGTCCATACACGTCAGCATGATCAGAAAACAACCTTTTTTAATATTATATAGTCAAATCTGGGGTTGTCAGCATTGTTGCATTGCTTCTAATGCACCTAAGGTCCATAACCAGAGAATTGATTTAAAAATTTTTCATTAGTCATGTGTTGTTATGTCCCTGTTGTAATAGCTTTAATAAGTCATTGCAGCATCTTCCTGCAACCACAGTGCTGAATTATAATGACATGACTGCTCTTTTTAAAACCACATTTTGCCTTAATCTCATGGCCAGCTAAGTGGACAGGTCAGAAATAAAATTAGGTGTATAAGCCACACTTCTGGGTCCAATTTTTCAAGTTCACTCCCATTTACTATAACTTGACCTAAGTGGCAGCATTGCAGCTCAAAATGTTCAGGGCTACTCAGCTAGACAGAACTGTCAGGGTTGGTGACTTTTTAACAGCATTTACCCCTCATGAAGTACAAAATCTTGTCTTAATCAAACACTGGGATATCCAGAAGTAAATAAACTGTGTATAGCACCAATTTCTTTAAAAAAAACTCTCAAATCAAAGACGATATGTAGAAGTGGACAACCTGACTCACACAAGTCTGCGCATATAATTACCCCTTCGGCTGAAAGCATAATAACAGTAATCTAAGCAGCAGAAGTGCAAGCTAATATGACATAGGCTAATAGCACAAAATGAGACGCCACTGAACAGAAACTGCACATTGTGGACTTATCTGAACACAAGAAAAATCATCATATACACAGAAAGTTAAAAATTATTTTCTCTCTGAGAGACTTCTAAAATAAGTGACTGCAGATAATATACCAGTATGACTTAAAATCCAGATTTTCTAGTAATTGTACCACAGTTTATTATAATTAATCTTTAACTTTGATCTAACAGGTTACTTGCTGTCTTTCAAATAAAAGTCGGTATTTACAATAAAGGAACTTTTAGGCATAACCTAAAGAGTTTTTAAATGCTAAATGGTGAACTTGCAGAATTTTGTTTTTTTCAGATATCCAATGCATCAATATATCAAAACCCATACTATCAAAAAGATGAGCATGTAGAGACAACTGATAATAGTTCTTTTGGTCACACCTACATTTATGCAAAGTTGTTGTTTTGTTTTGTCAGTAACAGTAAAGCTAAGTGTTAGCTGCCCTCTTAAAAGATACCAACAGTGAAAAAAACAGTAACTTTGCAAGGCATCCGGATCTGTAATATTCAGTGTCTGACATCAGGCAGATCCATCTTTCAATCGAGTGTGGGTTAGTTGTGCTTAAAGTCAAAAATGACTGCAAGCCTCTGACTGACAGGCAAAGCATTGGCTCAGTCATCCTCCAGTTTTTCTTGAAAGGTTCTGTCCTCCCCAATTAATTTCTGGATCTTGCCCAGATTGAGTCGAAGTATACCACATGTATATGTGAAACAGTCCATCTGGTGGGTCAGGTTAAGGAACCAACCACCTGCTGGAATATTTTAAAACAAATTTGCAAAGACTCCACAGACTTAATACTGATATATCAGGCTGTAATGCTGGCATTAAATATTGTCAATTAATTTTCAAATCTGCTGATTATTGACCCTTTGTCAAGCTCAGCCTTCTAGGAAGTGATCCTCTGTTAAGTCCCGCCCTCCTTAGTTACTGTCACCAGGTTAGACAAAATCTGTTGTTGCCTCTGTCCCATTTGAAACAACTGGAAATTGCTCACCTTTTGCCTAGCTTTTATTCATATTAAAGTAATTTGATTCTTCTTCTAATTTTGCCCAAGTGAAAGAATGAATAAAAACTATGGCAGGGTGTATAAACCAAAATCTTTATGAATCTTTCAGAATAATTAAAAAAAATAACTGTATTAATGTAGACTCTGCTTCCAGAGAAAGTGTTTTACCATTCAACCCAACACTGGCTGCTCTGGTGCATTGATCAGGGATTCCCAGATTCTGATTGGCTGGTCAGTTCACCAATCAGAAAGCCAACAAACAAAGGGTCGATTGACTTTATTGACTAAAGATGCAATTATCTGCCAATACTGATATTATAGCGATAGGACTGTGCATTTCTTAACATACTGGGTCTTAAAAAATGTGTTGAAAAATTAGATCAACTGTGATTAACAAAAGAATTGATGATATCAGTTGTGATTAGAATAAATAAAAGTGATTGTGTGGCAGCTGTAGACAAACACAATATTGGCCTCATCACAGAATCCAGTGTCTGAACTGTAAGAAATTGAAAATAACCCTTGTATATCTTCTGAGAACAGATTCTGCAATAATCTCCTTCCACTTTCAGAATCAACAGATGAATCCTTCTCTGAGGGATGTGTCAAGCTCCCTTTTGTGATGGAGCTTTAATTTTCAAACATCTAAGCGAAAAGAAGATATACTGCTGTCTCAGAGAACACAGCTCGCATCCTCACACCGCTGCTTTGAAATGCTGCAGGCGGCCCTTTCATTGCTGATAGCCTCTTTCATAATCTCCTGTTGCTTTTCTCAGAGTGTTTCCCTGTCTTCTCTGTTTCTGCTGGGTTCAGAAGACAGATAAAAAGAATATCCTTTCATTCAGATTAATACTAGGTGTTAAAGTCTTATCAAACCTTGGACAAAAAAAACACAAAGAGACAGAACAAAATGTGCTCGGTACCATGGCAGCCTGCTCAAACTTCAATAAATCCTTTAATATATTCCATCACAGCGTGCAGTCAGAGTCCACATTTGTATCAGGGTTCCTCCGCCACCATTTATAACTGAAGTAATCCAATTCTCAACAGGAGAAGTAACACTTTCATCAAGTCAGAAATAACTTCCAAACACCTCAGGGCAAAACATCACTGCAATAATGAGGTGATTTATCCCACACCTTGTCCCCCTCCTCCAGAAACACCAGTAGATGTTACATAACTCCCCTGAGAGCCAGACGCTGGGCTGTACAGATGGTCACACAAGCCTTGATTCTGATGAGTTACTACAGTACAGATACAGGAAATCATAAATCAGCTGAAAGTAAATCTGACACATAGCTAAAGTAGGGCTGGGAAAATATATCTATTTTTTTAAACGTTTTTATATATTTTCAAACTGGACTTTGGGTAAGACAATAGTGTATGTTTTCACAGTGTTTTTGTTGCATCAGTGGGTTAGGATTAGAAAAAAGAAAAAACAAAACAGTAAGGGTTAGCGTTAGGAAAAAAATGTAAGGGTTAGAGTTAGAAAAAAAAGAAAAAAAAACAGTTGGGGTTAGGGTTAGAAAAAAGAAAAAACAAAAGAAGGGGGATAAGGGTTAGAAAAAAGAAAAAAAAAAAACCAAACAGTAAGGGTTAGGGTAAGAAAAAAAGAAAAAACAAAAGAAGGGGGACAAGGGTTAGAAAAAAGAAAAAAACAAAACAGTAAGGGTTAGGTTTAGAAAAAAGTTCCCTCAGCCTGCCTGTCTAAAAGCTTCTCCCAAATAACATGAACTGACCTCAAGAGTATCAAGACCACAGCAACCACCCGATACATCCAAACCAGACCCCAACACTCAACTAATTAGACCAAATCAAGTTATCAGTATGTGAAATACTGTGAAGAAGAAACTCAAAACAAAGCAAATCTAAATGTTATTTTGCCCGAAACAGAGAAGACCTTGCAGTGCAGATGGATCAGCCTGATTCAGTGTCTGGCATGGCCCAATCGACATCCTTTAAAGCAGGAAAAGAAAAGAAAAGAGCTACAAGCGAGATGACAGCAGGAAGTGACTGTTCGTTCAGAGATTAGCATAGATGCTAACAGCTCCAGTAGCAGTTTTATCAGCTTGACTGCATTTCCTTTAAAATGATAATCAAATAACAACACTACAAACTTCTCTATAGAGAGGGTACTGTGCTCCACTCTGACGTGTTCTGCAGAGTTTGTTCTACAGAATGACTCACGTTCGGTCCTCTACATCACGGCAGTAGCGCCCACCTACATCTTTTGGATGACTTCCTGATGAAAGTTTGTTTTGAAGGTCTACACGAACATGCCGTTAAAATAAAGGCATTTTAATAGTAAGAACAGAGTGCCTTGGAGTCTTTTCTTTTTCTTTTTGCTTCAGTCACCAACTACATTATCTGATTGGCTGGGAATGAATGTGATTGAAAGAATGATCGTCCAGTCATTTGCTGGATATGCTGAATTTATTTCTTGTACTTATTTAGTACTTATGTAATAGTTCAGGTCCTCCTGCTCAAAATATTACATCAATGTCAGTAAATGTTACTTAGTCAAATATTTACTTAAGTACAAGCAATGGAGTGAGTGCTTTAAAAGTATTTGACAAAATTAAACACAATGCATAATTGCAGTCATGAACATGTACCTGCAACATTTAGCTAACTTAACCATTAGTGTGGCATTAAGCTTTAAAGAGTGACCGTGTTAACTGGTGACTTCCAGCCAAATGTTTCTGTGGGTGTCATTGATAAAGCAGTTGTTAAAACCTCTTGAATTTTTACTTTACAAAATAAAAAGGGGTACTAACAAGAATATGTTTTTAACTACAGGACTGCAACAACCCCAACCGCACTCAGCTTAAATCACCCGTTAGCATGGCTCCTCGCTGACACTGTAACACTTGTGGGCAAATCCATAAAATCTGATATGACCAACTATAGAATTAAAACAGCAGCTGTGTTATTATGAACATGTACCTTAGTTTAGGATCTGCTTCTGAAATAAACCCATTAGCAATTTTTTAATAGGCTGTGATAAAGTTTGTCTCTCATGCAGTGAAGTAAAAGTAAAATGTTTCTCCGAAAGATTGTACTCAAGGTAAGTCTAGATCATGAAAAATGGTAATTAATAATTTGTATCCAAGGTTTTCAAATATGTACACATCTTCACAGCCTTCAGACTTCTTGGTTTGCTGCAGACCGTCTGCACGCGCTCATGATTGACTCCTGACTTGCAAGCCTGTAGTATACTATTTGTGTTTTCAGTAAAAGAAACTCACTAAGGCCGTATTTGGCACAGGACTCGTCATTATTCATTTCATTTGTATGCCATTACAAGAATACTTGAGTAAATTTACTTTTACTGTCCACCACTTATTGCTAAACCCATACAAACTCTCTGACCAGTTATTATCATCAGTAGAAATATTCCAGAAAAATGAATTACATTGATCCTTTGCGCTGTCATTTCCCGTCATGAACACACTCTCAGTAGTTTTGTCCAACAGCTCTGATGATTGATCTGCCATTTGTCTGTAGGTGACCTTGTTGGTGATCTGTGCTCTGGCCTTCCTGGTGTGTGTGGTGTTCCTGGTCGTCTACAAGGTCTATCAGTATGAGCAGCCCTGCCCCGACAGCTTCATTTACACGGTAAACACTCAGATTAACTCTGAAACTGTCTTTTGAAATAAATATGTCATATGACTACTATTCAGTTTGTTTTGAGATGTGAAGAATACAATTAACACTGTGTAGCAGCTATTCCAAGCCTTTTTCAGATAAGCTCCTCATTTCACATTCAAGAAAAAGTCTGTAAAAAACATATTTACATGCTTTGAAACATTTCTGTGAGCCAACAAGTAACGATAAAACCATGTGGTTGTTGGAGAGAGATAGAGAGAGAATGATGCAGACAGTGGAGAAGGTAGATGGTGGACATCTTATTAGTCAGCACATATTGTGCACAAAGTTTCTGTAAGTAATTTATAACCTAAAATCTCTGATGTGTTTTGATCTGCTTCACCAAAACTGGAGATATTTATGATTGAACCCACTGGCTAGTATATGAAATATTCAAACAACTGCAACAAAGACTGTTTTTCATTTTCATATCATATATGAAGTCATGCCAGCTTTAAACAACTTCTTCACCTTTCACATCAGAGGGTCAGACTAACAAAAAAGATAAACTCTTGAAGCTTAAATGATAGAGTCAAGTCTGTGGTGGTGATGCCACTTAAAAGTCCCATATCCTGGTGTGTTTGACCATTTTTTAACAAGAATGTGATTGCTGCTATGGGGCCAAGAGCTCTACATACTGGATATTTAGGTTGTTAGGTTGTTGTTGTTAGGTTGTGTTGGATGGTTTGGAAGAATTGTTCATATACAAGTGGGTGTTTGGTGCTTGGCACAGATCATTATGATCAGTCAATCCCTGTTTCTGCACAAATAACCGTGCCAAGATCACCTGGAATAGGTGCTCTAGTTGGATTAATAGACACATTCACAATGCTTTACTTTACTGTCAGCAACCCCATTTGACATGGCACTGCTTCCAAACCAGTGCTCTAAGTCAGGGATGGGAAACTTGCAGCTTGAGGACCACATGTGGCCCTCTCCCTTACTTACTGCGACCATTAAGATGAGAAAATGTACCATGAAATAATTTAGTCGGATTTGCCACCATGACACCATGTAAACAGGCAAAGTGGTGATAACCAAAGTTGTCCATCCCAGCTCTTGGTGGAACAGTGTGTTGTGCTGCTGAAGTGTCATCAAAACACAGGACCCCTCCAGCAGAAACATGTGAATGTGTTAGTTACAGTGGACAATCGTGCCAACGCTGTTTTATTTTTTGGGGGGGTTTTATCTTAACTTTACTGACTAACGTGGTTCTCTATTCACAGGACCTGAGCTAAATACCATCACTTCAGCCAATTTACTAACGTCATATGTTTTTTACAACCCCGCTTCAAAATATCAAACTCTTCCTTTGTCCAGAAAGTCATCTGTCCTGTAAAGGGATCTCTATTGAACCACTTCCCCGTCCTCTTTTCATCATCAAACCTTATTCTTAAAACACTGTAGTTTTTTCATACCTCATAAGCAGTCAGCTAGTGTGTTGATTTTCTTAAACTTTTCACACCGCCCTCTTTATGATTTAAATATCGTTCCCTCTCTTCTCCGAGCAGCAAGGTCGCTGCATGCCAGCTGGAATGTATGGTGGCTTTCCCCCTCAGGGCCCTGGGGGCCGTGGGCGCCTCTTCACCCTCATCAACCACTACAACCTCGCCAAGCAGACCATCACTCGCTCAGTTTCACCGTGGATGACCATCATGTCTGAGGAGAAGGTCACACAGCAGGAGACGGAGACAGCACAGAAACTAGCCTAACCAGCCTGGGATCAGGAGGGGGTCTCACCTGCTGCAGCAATTTTTCAACAAATAAATAATGTGGTTGTGCCATTCAAGCAAACCAGAGAGAGTCCTGTGGCTTTCTGTGGGTGAATAAAATCCAGTTTTCTTGTTGCCTGAGGTGCCCTGCTGCCTCATTGATGTAGTTTGGTTCTGATGTGTGCTGTTGCAGGAAATCCGTGGAAACTTTGAACAAGCCGTGCAGTGTGGTGGATTCATGGTTTGTTTGAATAGCATATGTTGTTATTTATTTACACTTCAAAACAGAGTGGTGGATAAGTATAAAAACGCCACTGGAATACACACACAGTCACTGTCTTTGTACATACACACATTTAAAAACTCACTTTAGTACTCACGTTGTGAATTGACTGTGAACCATCTCGTCTGCGTTGCTTGTTTTAACACACACAGGCACGCTGGACTTTAAGAACAGTTTGCTTCGACTCTTTCTTTTCAAACACGTAAAGTACTGTTATTGCATGTCAGACCTCAGCCGCTGGTAAACTCTCATGGAGCTTCAGTCCGCAGCATTTTACCAGTGAGGTCATCCATGTCAAACTACTTAACTGTCATGATATTGTGAATAAATGAAGCTTGACTTGAAAGAAACCTTTTAACCAGCGATAAAATACCTAATGTTTTGATACAGCCCACACTGCACTCTGCATCATGTGCTGTCAAGAAGTTTTTAGTATTTGATGCATCATGTCTTTAAAACCAGCATTAATGATTGTCTCCATTCATCTGAACTCTTGGTGAACACCTTGTGCTTTTCTTTCCTGACTCACTTCAAGGTTACTTTTCTCAGCACGCTGTTTATGCTTCTGTACTGACTTTTTTTTTCGCATTTCTAGTGAAGACACTGTATTGTGCGATGCTTAGCATTGATAACCGTCACCATGACAGATGGCTGTTTGTGGCCGTCCCCGATACTAGACTTAGGTTGATGTAGTGAAACAATCTGACAGCAGTCCTGTTGCTTTTTTCTGTATTTGTCTTTAAACTTAAACCGTCACTGATTATGTACCTTTTTCAAACAATGTAATGATTACCATTGAAGTGCATTTGCTACATAAAAATGTCAAATGAAAAAACTGAAATAAAGTGCCCACATTTCATGACAATGTCTGAGCAGCATTCATTTCCAAAGATGAATTTATTTTAACAGTTTTCCTTCAATTAAGCAAAAATTCAAATAGGTCAATCTTGCTTTTTTTAAAAGCTTGAAATTCTTGTAATCCTAAAAAAAAAGGATTAGCAGAACTCACATGAGACCGTGGCAGCAAAATCTGCTGAAAGCCTCTTTCTTGGGCCAATATTACCCACCAACATGGCTTCTGGTGCCCTCAATGTTATCTGAGGAGTTGAAATAAATATGAAATTTTATAGCCATTATTAATTAATGTACTTGAGGAAAGAGGAAGATCTGTGGCTTTACTAAGACACTGGCTCTCAGGCTGATAACTCTGAACAGTGTTGAAAAGGATTCTCTCTGAGCCGGCAGGTGAAACCCAGATTCATACCTGTATTTTCTAACCTAGGGATGTTTTGTCGATTACAGAATAGACACCAATACTATTTACTGTTACTAATACTGGCCGATACTCTTTAATAGTATTTATATAACTTGGTGCAAACAGTAAATTCATGACATGAGAGAAACTTGGCTACTTGAAGGCTTTGAAACTCATCCCCCTCCAAACGAGATCTCAGTCCCTCATCTCTTTCACGTCACTGCTAAATGACCTTAAATTCAAATTTACCCAGAGCCTTTCTGTTTCATTGTATTTTGGCATCTTTTAGGTTGGTTTTATTATTATATTGGTTTTTATGGTTTTCGTTCTATCTTTATTTAAGGAAAGGTTTTGCATGAACATCTCTACACCAAACTTATCTCTGTGGCAGCGGCTCCAACAAATGCACCAGTGTGGCACCTGTAAAGAAAACGATGAGTTTAATAGATTCAATAGTTTTAAGTTTTATTGAGTGAGTGGTGAGTCGGTACAGTTATGTCGTGATTGATATCAGATGAATTGCTCTACAGCGTAAAACAAATATGAACATTTTTTCAGTTTGCTTTGGGGTTATGCCATCCAGGGATGCAGTGTTAAAATCTTGTTAAATGGAGAGAAAGAGAAAGTCATTGACATGTCTGATCAGTAGTTTTTACTTCAGTTTCTTTCAAAAAGGATCAACAGGAGTCTTTTTTGCTGCTTTCTGTCACTTAAACAAGTTACTACTAAATAACACCATCACAGCTGCTTTAAGTCAATCAGGAAGACAAAAACAGTCCAGCTCACACACAAAGCTCGCCTCCACTGAAGTGCTTAAAAAGTTAATGAGAAGTCGACTTAGCATCAGGAAAGAATGGACCGCTAACCTCCTCCTCAGTGCAGGATCTTCACAGGGAACACTGTTTCTTTGCTCAGCAGGTCCAGCTTGGTAAACTGTACATTCAGTCTCCCTCCGCCTCTTCTTAATGTGCCGTAGTCAGAAGTGTTCCTGTCATATTGAGTCTATGATGCTAGCTTTGTTAGCTGTCATACCAGTCGAGGAAGAGGAGGGAGAATGAGCACATGACGAGGAAGAAGAGGATCCAAACCCGGAAGCCAGCGTTGTTTTTTATCGCCTTGTAATAGAGGAAAAGAAAAACAAATTTTACGTATAAAATTACTTCATACCAACAACAGAATGTATGAAGAACCCATGTGGTAAAGGTTTGTAACCTCTCGTATATCCTCATTTCCTTCTTTAACGTTTTCTGTAGCGCCAACCACCAGCTGATGAATATTGTCTATCTCAGTTTCCTGCAACAGAGAGTGCAATAAATCAAGACCTTCGGGACTTTTGACTCTAAATCAAAACAAAACAGAGAGTACTAGGCTCACCTGTTGAAGGACTTTCTCAGCAAAGATCTCCTGCAATCGAGAGATCTCCACCACTTTACCCTCAATTTGCCTGCCACACACAAAAGAGAAGAGAAGAGAAGTATCCCATAAGTGATGAGCCTGGTCATCTTAAGCCCAAACAGATGATACAAGAACTACACGATGTGATTTATCCCATTTGAACATCTGTGAAAAGCATTTCGCTGACTTGTTTTTAGCCTTCAAGCAAACAGGATGTTTTTTACATTATCATTGTCTTCCTCACCTGGCATTTCCTGGCATTTTCTTTATTTAATGACGGGGTGTAAAAGAGTGCATCACGTTCACTCAAGTGTCTCTAGATATCAAAACTAAATTAATTTTAATTTTAACACCACTGATTCACTGCCATATGAAGTAAATCACTAGCATCCCTTTGGTGACAGCAGGAACACAACAGGCTTATTAAAAAGAGGAGAAATGTTTGTGTCTGGTGTGACTTACCTGACTTCATCCACCAGGCTGTTCATCTCACTCACCAGCCTCTGGTTCTCCTGCTCAAACTGAACACAAACACAAAACAAGAGACGTTATTAATAATGGTTATGTAACCCTGGGATGTTATATTGTGTTGTTAAGATGTCCAGATATTACTGAAACAAAAACTCAACATGGATATGAATGTGTTGGTCTGAAGGTTATACTCATAATACTCAAGTCTGCTAATTAAACATCTAAAAAATCCTTCTCTTCCTTTACACAGATTTACATAGATCCATCTTTAGCAGTCAGAGGAGGGATTCATGTCAAAATCAGTGCGGACAGTTTTAGAACAGGTTTCTTTTGTTTTTACGTTGTTAAATGAGGAAAGTTCAACTTTGCCAGAACTTACAATTGTGACTCTGGACTTTAATATTTCCTTTGAATTTTTTAAAAGAGGTAAATGAGTTGCCTCTTAGTTGTTTTCATCTTTTAAGATAATATAGGATTCAGAATATTAATCATAATTCATAAATGGATAAAACAAGGGCAAATCAGTACCACTGATTTATGGGCATGAACAATAATACTTAATATAGAAATTAGAATCTGCATGTTTGGGTGTATTTAGAAAATTCGTAACTTTGCCCTTTTAGTAAAATGTGTCAGGGGGACATGAAAAAATTTTAATCTGAAAGGGGTGGTGTGACAAAAAGTAATTGACAGCTTTAAAGAGAAAATGCTCTTCTCTTTTGTTACGGTTCAATTATAATAAATTGTGCTTATGTATTGTTTTTACTCAGTTAATACTGTTAAAAATGTGGACATTTAGGCCAAGTGTTTGGTTTGGGGACTGAGGACTGATCATTGTCTTTTTAAAAACATTATTTAATACACATACCTCTTAGACAAGTGCCTAACAACGTCCACAAAAATGCATTTTCCATCCAAAACATATATGTTAGTCCACATGCAGCACACTGAAAAGCTGTTTGAGTCTGAGGGCCTTAAAAGAAACAACTAATAAATTCAAACTATAAACGAGAAGTTCTCAGAGAGCTCACACCTCCGCCCAGGCATTTCTGACTTTCCTAGACAAGGTATTATTGAAAATGTAGAAAACTGCCACGTCTTGCAATATTAACAAATCTTTCGAAAAAAATCCTGGATCTGCATCCAGATTTGGATCACCACCAAACTCTTATCACTTCTCCTTTGTGCCATGACCAACATTCCCCAAAAACATCATCAAAATCCATGTAAAACTTCTTGAGTGATTATCAAATATATCGGAAACTGCCCTCTCTCTCTATGTTAACATACCCTTTCAAAAATCTCTGGAGCTGCATCTGTATTTGGATCACCACCAAAATCTAATCACTTCTTCCTGGTGTCATGACCTACAGTCCTTGAAAACATCATCAAAATCCACATAAAACTTTTTGAGTTACCTTGCCCAAAGACAGACAAACGCCGGCAAATACATAACCTCCTTGGCATAGGAACATTTTTTGCAGCCATTGAGATACGCTGCTTACCACTGTTCACAAAGCTGTTTTATCTCAAAGGGATTATTACATTTTACTAGTTGGGGCGTAGCCTCAAGACGGCATTCCAGCCAGGCTCTCCATAAAGCAGCCAGGATTACAGACATCTCTTAAAGATTGACTAGTACCTGATACAGTTCCTGTTGGAGCCAGATAAGACTTTGAACTATGATGGATAAATTAGAAATTAAGATTTTAGTTCAGTGATACTATTCTGAATGGTGGCTAAAGAAAATGTTGATTGCCTGACTTACATATGTGAGGTACATACTACTCCTGGACTCTGTGACATGAGGTCTCTGAAAGCTCATCTTTTGGGAGGCGTTGGTTGTGTATGTGTTGGTTAGATCATTTCTGTGTGTATTTTGTTTAATTTTCCCAAAATTTGACATTAATAAATTGTGTTGAACAATTGAAGTGCAGATCCCTGTAGTTGCTTAAACAGATGTGTGTATCTGTAACATCCTAGTCTAACCGCAGGTGGCTTTAGGACTGGTTTGATAAGTCATATGACTCCCTTTGAAAAAAAAAAGTCACTTCAAAATCCACTTTGTACAGTCATGTTTGTTTGCTGGATCTTGTCTCTCTACATTCAGACGTCCCAGTGCAGTTGCGGCGCGTTTCCCTAAAATACAAATCTAGATGCACGGTTCATGTGAACATAAAATAAACAGTGAAGTCAGAGATGGCGCACCATCTGGATCTCCTCAGGTGAGAGCTCATCCTCCACGCGTCCCTCCTCCCACAGGTTGACAGGATTGCCCATGACCTCCGACGCACTCTTCTCTGCAGCAAAGAAAACACATAACATGATATGTTTTTATGTATACACTGAATTATTCCCTCATTCTATTGGCTATTTGGTAGCTTATTCTGCTTTTAAAGGAAATACCACACATTTGTTTTTCAGATGAATATTTGAAGACCTGATATGTTTGAAATAATGAAGTAGTGAAAACAGAAGCATTATTGACTGAAGGAGAGTGAGCATTATCATCATCAACATCACTCATCTCCCATCATGTCTGTGCGATCTCACTGATGCTTATTAAAAAAGAGTTATCTATGATATGAGGGAGACAAGGGGCTTTTTGGATATCACTGTTGTTGTCGTCTGAGATGTTCAGTTGTATTTATATGCTTGTGCTCGTAGAGATAGGTTCTGTTCTCCTGTCTTGTCTGTTTTTCCAGTACTATTATCATTACTGCCACTGTTTTGTATTTCATATGTTGCTGAAAAATCCAGTTAAAATATTTGAATTAAAGGAAATGAAGTTACGCAAATTCTCATCCAGTGTCTCAGATTATTCACTAACGTACCAGAACTTTCCTCTTTGGCTGTTTTCTCCTCTGTGGGCTCCACCTCTGGTGTTTTCTCCACTCGACTGTGTTGGTCTGATACCATTCTTGACCTGAAACGGAAGAGCATGGGGTCAGGGGAATAAGGAGTCTCCATAATTAAGGTCTTCTCAAAATAAGACTTATTTTGTGAAGGATATTTGAGGTACTGATGAAGCTGATTTTCACAGACACTCACAGCCTCTTCTTGTCCACCATCCTCTTCACCCTGATTGCTCTCTGCTCTGAATACAGCTTACACACTCCTGAAACACAAACACAAATGTTGTTTCCAAGCGATCCCTTTATTCCCTAATGAATTAAGGCTGTCTGACAATCATTTAAAAAAAGAAGACATGATTAATTGCTGAATTATGAGAGTGAGTGTTTGACTTTCAAAATAAAATTCTTAAGCATGTATCGACAATGTGAGCTGTTTATTTCTAGGTCATATTTTGGGAATTAAATGTATGCAATGGGATTTACTTTATAATCTTGATTTTAGATTAATTCAAATTAGTACTGAAAAGGGTTTGCTAGTTGAAGAGTTAACTTTGCTGTTGTATGATAACTCTTTTTCCTAAAAGTGAACTAGTCATATATCCCACAATCAGGCAATAACAACCTAAACTTCTTGTAGAAGACAGCAGGGAATGACACAGTTAGTCTGATCCCATCATTCAACAGAGAGCACGTCTTCATCCGGCTCATCTTAAGGCCATGTTTATGTCTTCATGACAAGGTTGATAAATCAAAAATTGTGTCAGAGCAGCGCTGTTACAGTGAGTCCATCAACATGCTGTCGCACACACCTGATTGGTGCATGCACCATCATAGCAAAGTGACATTCTGTTAGTGTTCTTGCTGTTAGATGTGTGTAAAATGTCTGCTGTCAGCTGCATATACATTGTATTTTGCAGATGCATGTTGTTGCTTCTACCTTGTTTTTTTATTGATTTCATCAGTGACAAGTCAACGTTGACTTTACCATTAGTATACAAAGGTCACTGTACTGCACTGCTGCATCAGTACGGTCTGAGAACATAACTTTAGGTAGGAGACAGCTACAACAAGCTCATTCAGTGAAATGTAGCGCAAACATTGTTATACATTAAGAAATGTTTTGGTATTGATTCAGTTAAGTCTAATTATCTCTAATTAATGTGACTGCATTTGAACTTTTCAGGAAGTCCAGTTTCATTTATTTTTGTGTTTTGGTTTTATTTGTTATGGTTAACAACTGAGAAAAGAGTTTTCAAGAATTCTTCTTTGTTATACTTTTACTTTGTAATTAGTACTCTTAGGCTAAGAGAACTCTGCATCTTGTTTGAATGAAAAAAAAAAACATCAGCTTTTTGAAAGACAATACTGGACTTTTGGTGTGTAACTATATTGACTTTAACAAGGAAAAGTCAAACTCACAAAGGATCAAAAAGTAAAGGAAACTGTCTGAAGGGAAAGTAAATAATAGGGAATTATTTAAAATCAAACGGTGCAGATGACTTTCACTTGTCTGCTGTGCCTTTTTTGTCTTTTAAGTGAAATGAGACATTCAGGCAGTGTCCTGATTTCCTTTAGAAAGAGGGGAGACCTTATGGTGGGTAGTAACAAGCTGCTGCTGCTCTACAGTAACAAACCACTGTGTGACTTAAATAGAACGCTATTAATAAGACAATAGGATAAAAAAGGAACTGAATGTGTTAATTTTGGACCTAACTCTCATTGATTATCATGTTGATGTAGACAGCTCTAAAATACTGCTTCAGTAATTTTAGATATGCCAATAATGTGCAAACTGATGCAAGACATGTGCTCTTCATGTGTTCATGAGCAGTAAGATCTCACCTTTTAGATACATTTCAATAAGATCCAACACGGCTCCTCTGTGCTCCTTTACCTGTGCCGATGTCACCTGCTTCTCTGCTGAAAAACATTCATTAATAAAGAGAAAGTCACGTTTTCTTGATTACATAAAAGTTAAGCAAAAATCCAATTTCCTCTTTCCTCGTTACCCTGGTGTTATGAAAGTCAACACAGTTCAGAACTCAGTATGATAACTGAAATCTCAAACTTGATTTTTTAATATAAGCTGGATGATACAAGAAAAAAAAACCTACAAGCACTTAAGAGCATATTTAACATTTGATATGTAAGAAGAGATGAACACCTTCATTGCGTAGCTGCTTGATGGCCTCTGAACACGTCCTCATGAAGATTTGAGCATCCTGGTCAATCTGGTCTCGCTCGTTGTCTGTCATTCGGGTCAAATCTGATGAGATGAGACTGGGAAGAACATGAAACAATTTTATTTTCAAAAATATTAAAATCTCAAATATTTAATGTCATTTTTATCACAAAGGCCCTAACCACTGACAGATGCTTCCTGATATCTCTGCTTTACTTTTACTGTGCTGAATGAATCCTTAAATTCAGGTTCACACGGTGCCGAGTGCTGCTGCATTATCTTAAACTTACATGTTACTTGAATTAGAGTTTCAGATCCATCTGAGCGTTTTATACATTCATGAGGAAAGTAAAATTGTGAAGAGACCTACATCAACATGAGTAGAATATGCACACAGACATGAACATGTTGAGGACTCAAACAGATCTACGTTCTTGCTCTCAGATTGTGACTTAATGTCTCCCTCTGGTGGACTTCAAGATCTCTCCTCTTCTGGTGAATTTCAGATGAACATGGAATTTTAAATGAATTTTATAATCTTGAATCAAACTGTTTTTTTTCCAACTGCCTGAGCCAATGTGTGATTTTCTTCTTAAATGCTTTTACAACTAAAATAAACACCGATGCTCCTTTATGATCGACAAACACCTTCAGCTACATGATTGATGACCTCTACATTACAATGTTAGATACCAGTGGCTGCAGGAACAGGGTAGAAATCAGGTCAGAAGGTTTACAGCACGCTGGAATAAAAACATTTTAAATATACTACACCAAATACTGACAAGTGAGCTCCAGGTGAACTCTGGACAATGTATGAGACATTTATGTAACATCTGATAAAACAAACCATGTCCTGTAAAAAAGTCAAACTGAAAACAGAATTTAATGAAAAATACTCAAATTATTACAACCAAAAGACAGGACTTTTTTCTTGATTAACACATGAATGCAAATGTGATCTAAAATACAAGGTAACACAATTACTCAGAGTGGTGCATTTATAAAACCATTAACTGATCAATATATAAATATGATAGAGCATAGAGTAGAGCTATATGATTGGAGAGAAACTTATCTGCGGTGGACATTGAGGAGGGTGTCCAACAGTGCAGTAGGGGTGGGGCATGCATTGTTTTCTATTTCAAGCTACATTTATGAATATTCACAGGAAACGGGGTAAGACAATATCATCAATTGTGATATGGGTAATTTTGCATTAAAGCAATGTATTATTTTTATTTTACTTCATCTGGCTGTTGGTGGGTGCAATGTTAAACGAGTTTAAAATAAAAACTGATGCCAGAATAAATTAAGAAAAGACACCATCAGTAATGTGATTATTTACAATAAAATATATTTGAATGTTCAGTCTAAATGAAAAGAATAATGATACTGAGTGTTGAAGTCGCTGCTTTTTACAATGGCAACAGATATAAAAGTATTTAACAACCAATAATTGGTGATTTATTGTTTTTACTGATCAAAAACTGCAGGCAAACTGCTGTTCACTGTCTTATGCAGGGAATACACCGTGATGGATTGTCAGCTAAGACTGTACAACCACACTGTTTGACCCAAGACCATCATACATGCTTTATGTGCTTGCACTGCATCATCTGATAGTCAGGCATCACTTTGGTTATGTCGGCCTGCAGAATATTTCTGCTGTTTCTTTTTTGAACTGCTCTAAAACACACAGAGACAAACACTCGCAGCACCACAAGCAAACACATCAGCAGCTAAATCATGGAAAAAAGTCCCTGTCAGCTGAAGCTCTACATATATTTTGCTGCTCTTGTATGTATTTCTTATTATGATGGGGTACAAATCACACAGGAATGCTTGCTGCTATCATGGTGATATCAGACGCTGTTCCCCAAAAAAAGATGAAAGATTTGGATAAGAGTTGGCCCTCGACGATGGAGCAGCCTGCCAGAGGACCTCAGGGCCGCAGAGAACTTTCATGTTTTCAAGAGTAGGCTCAAGACACACGTTCTTAGCTTAGCTTTTAATTAAGATTTTATTTATGACATTTATTTATTTTAGACCTTTAAATTGTTTTAATTTATGGATTTTATTATTTTCTTACCTTCGTGTTTTAGTTGTACTATTTTATGTTCTAGTTCTTAGATTTTATTCGTATCTTAGTTTTTACATACTTTTATTCTTTTATCTTTAGGATCTCCAGTGTTTCCTACGGGGGAGCCCTCTGCACCAGGAGCTATGGTCGGTTATGGCTGCAGGATTCTGTTTCGCAGGTCCCTGTTGGAGTCTTGAGGTCCATCATCGCTCCTCTGGGTTCCGCGCTGGTGTCCTGTGGCTGTGGTTGGCTCTCTGCTCCTGGTGCCAGACGGCTCCTCTGATGGCACTTCCTCAACTGGTCCGTCTGTACTTAGCCTCTTGTTCTTATCCTAACGTCCACTATTTTAGTGTGTGTGTATGTGTGTGTATGTGTGTGTGTGTATGTGCGTGCGTATTTGTGCATGAGTGAAACGTTGCGTGCATGCGTGTGAGTAGATGCTTATGTAAATAGGGGTGGGTAGATGGGTTTGAGGGAATGTTTTTATTTTTTATGTAAAGCACTTTGAGTTGCATTATTTGTATAAATAAAGTTTGATTGATTGATTGATTGATCATCAGCCTATTTAGTCTATTTCACTGTGTGAGTGAAAATTTGACACAAATTTGTTTGCAACATTTATAAAAGTGGGTGAGACTGGGGATGAATGAAGGATACTCTCTCAGACAGAGCTCCTTCTTTTCTGATTCTGAAAGATGACTAAACATCATCAGGATTTTGTATTTTTTAAAACTACCAATCATAAAAAAATGAACAGCTTAAATGTATGGAAATGTTCCTCTGTTTGGGTTTGTTTTAGGTACAATTTAGTAATTGGTTACTGTAAACAATGGGCTCTAATTTCCTGGCGCAACTCAGGGTGGCGCAGCCTGGCGCACCCCGCACAGTGGTAATTTTGTCCAGTGCACCACCGTGCGCAGCCAATTTGGCAATTTGGTAGACCTGCTGCGCCGAGATGGGTGTGACGGCGCAGCAGGGGGAGGTGTCGAAAGATTCACCTTGGCGCAGTGACAATTTCTTGCCAAAAAACTGTGTGGAAGGTGCGCTGAAAGCCCGCCAGCTCCAACCTGGTCTATTCTCGGCGCAGACGAAGCACACCCCGGGCAGTGGTAATTTGGCTGACAGGCGCACAGTGCGCACAGTGCGCACAGTGCGCACACATCACCAAAACCTCACAGGCAGGTATCCAGAGTGTCAGGCACATTTCAATGCAGTAAACAACCACAGCAGCCACTATTTAATGTAACCGTCTGAACCAGCACATACATTTGTATCTATATTAATTGTCCGGTCACATCTGATGTCAGATCAGAGACGTTTGTCATAACTAACGAGTTCACATCTCTCAAGCCAACCACAAACAGCCACATCATCCAATACGGAGTATCCGGTTTCTCTCATCTCATGAAATTCAAAAGAAAAGAAAAAAGAGAGAGACGCTCGCTGAATAAATGTAAGTCACTCGGTGTCTTGAGGATTTAACTGTGATTGCCCATATTTCTCTGTTTTAATAATTTTAAATGATTAAAACATGTTTTAAACATTATTGCAAGGAGGATGATGATGAGATATATTTTCACCTAAGGCGCTGCTATTTGGCAATGACAGACCAGGAATGTAGGTGGATCACAAGCATGATGAATGGATTAGCCTGCTGCCGTGTTTAAATGTAATTATCACTTAATTTTGTACTCCTCTTTATAGCAAAGGAACAGATTATATCTGTCCCGCGAGGTGGTCCACACGGTGACGCGCATCGTGTCCTCCGATGCGCGGCCCGGTGGCCCCTGCGCTCTCCCAGTTGCTGTAAAAGTGACAGCGCAGGGCAGGTGCGCCCCGCCTGCGCCTTGTCTACAAAATTAGAGCCCAATAAGTCACCCTGTCTTGTATCTAACTGCGGTTTCAAACTGGATGTGTGCATTGCCAGCCTCAGCTTGCAACGCAATGACTTTCATACCAGGTGCATGAGTGTGTTTCTTTCTTACTGTTTCTAACTGCTGCCAAAACTCTGTCTCACCGTATACTCCACCTCAAGGAAGCACTTCAACAGAAATTCCAGGGAAAACCACAATATATCTTCAAACAAGTGACTTGATTCATTGAAAACTGACTCAGAAAAACTTCAGAATAGAGGCATTATGTAAGAACAAGGAGTTTCTCCACAGGCGGGGAGCTGAGCTTTAACTCTGAAAGGCACAAATGGGAAGTGTAACTGACCTGTTTCTAACTTTTCAGTTAAAATCACTGGTTTTCAAACTCGCTCCATATCTACATGCAAGCTAAATGGCCTCTTCAATGCATGTTATAGTAGCTTATAAATCTGTTCTACAGTTTTATATTTTCTAAAAAAACGGGCAACAAAATATGGCAAATACATTTTACTGATGAAATAATTATCAACAGAGTTAACGAATAATGAGTAAATTCAAAACTCATTCACTGGTTGATGCTTAGTTGTATTAATAACTTTTTGTGGCACAAATTTCCAAGGCACACCAGAATGGCACACTACACCATTGGATAACCGCTGGGTATATACATGCAGAAACAATGTAAGTATGACTGTTTTTTTTCATTTTGCTGTTAATTTTGACATGTGCAGCTCACAAATAAACAGTTAAGCATCCTTGACTCAGCATCAAGTATGCCCGTGGCTCATACTTGCAGTAAGAAGGCCCTGACTTGGTTACATGCACTCCAAAAAGGAAACATGGACACGCCACTGCCAACATGCAAGTGAAATGCATCCAGTGAGAAACAGTTGTAAGACATTTGATTTTGGGGTACCAAACAGATATCAAAATTGTTAGACTTTAACAAGAATCAACAAACTTTATGATTCTGGTCTTGTGACTATTTTACTTCTTTGCAGAAAAAAGTTCTGAGCTTTGAGTTGTGTATTCTCAATCAGCAAAACAGAGTTGATTTATGAGTTTTGATCTGTTTTCTCCAGATTGTGGTCTGACTTTAAATGGATCTGATTGATTTAGATGCTCTTATGGCAACTGGAAAACGCATTTATAATTTATGCTTTAAATTACTACGAAATCCAAAACAATTTAAAGATACTTCATAGTCAATCGACGGCCCTTGTTGGAAAAAAAACAAAACAGCTGATAAGAGAACTAGAAGACAGGAACTGCTACAGACTCGCACTCTTTCTCTTGATAGCTTCTTGATGGATTTTCCCACCACCAAATCCGGCTGAGCTCCACCCATCTACATCTTAATGCTCACATAATGTGTTCTGTCGAGACTTTATCAACAAAACTAACAAAACATGAGGGCCGCTCTGCACACCCACACCTATCAAACAGAGGCTGCCCTGAAAGGAGGAAGGTCTGGATTAGTCCCAGGGCGTGATTTGTTCTCCACTTGGTTGCAGCTCAATTATTCCAGACAATTAGACTGGAGCCTGCCGCTGTGGACCACCCTACTTGCTGTTGACCCTGTGTCAGCGCACACTCACACACTGCAGGTTGTTTCTGAGCTGAGAGGACGTTAGAGAAGCCCTGACTCCTGACCTTGAGTGAATTTTGTCAGAATCAAAGTTGTTGGTCTCTCTCCTGCAGCGTTGAAGGGTTTTACATCTGCTTTTTGTTGACTGTGGAGGATTACTGCCACTATTTGGAGAGGCTTACCTTCCGGCGCTCACATAATCTTTCCTGTGTTGTAGCAGAAAGTCTTTGAGCTTGGTGATGTTTGTGATCTGCCAAGAAAAGAAGAGAGAAGCAGCGTTACTTGACTGCATTAGCATCATGTCAATGAGTCTCTTGAAAAGCTACCCCTAGGATGCTCCTTTAAATATGTCCACCATGTCAACACGGCTTAAATGATAGGTTTTTAGAAGTGTACCAGGAAACTATTTCCCCCAGACAGAGCCAGAGCAAATGTATAATTTTGTGTTTATTGGAAAGGACAGACGACCATGTTCGTCTATCTCTGTGAATGCTCAATATTTGCTTTTGACGATTCATCAAGTCGTGAAAACACAAAAATCAAACGTGTAATTTCCTCGTCAAATAGCTCTGGTAAATAAATAACATGAGCCCCTGCGTACACAGCACTGACAGAGCCATCTCTAATAAGCTTTAAATTCATGATGTGATACTATTTATCCCCAAGAAAATTGTCAGTGTGCATGTGCAAAGAGTAACCAGAGGAAACTTGGTTCAATCAAATATTTGCTTGCGTAATTTGGTCAAATATTAAAAAAAGACCAAATTGCTTCCCTTTGCACAGAGCTGAGTTGGCAGGGTTTAAGTGGATGTGGATACAGATACACACTCGCGCTCCTACACACACACACAGCCCGCTCTGTGAGATCCTGAAGAAGACAGAAGTGACACAAGCTGAGGATTGAAAAATGACACAATGAGTGTGACTGTGAAAGCAACCTCAGAGCGTGGGAGATTATTTTGATAGAATAACCGCACTGTCTTCGGCCTTCGGCGCTCCTTGCTCTAACAACATCAATTATCAAATTGCCTTGGCTGTGAGGGGTAACCTGGCACCAGCCGTCTAATAATATCTCTAAACATTCAGTCTCAGTGTCACGCCAACCTGAAGTGATGTTTGATTTGAGCTGACATCTGAAAAATAAAAAAGGTTTTTAAAGCAGAAAGGAAGTGTCAAGACAAACAGAGCAGAGCAATTTGTTAGAGACCAAGAGCGACGTCTTTGGGATTCAGTGACGTCTGATGCTGCCGAGGGTCCTAACTGTGCGAGGCCTGTTAAACCAAGCCCAGCCCTGTAATAATACAATTACTGGAGGTCAAGAGTTAATTGTTGTTCAGAGCTGTTGAGCTTAGAGGGGGTTTATGGGTGAAAAGAACTTTTCTTCATGGTTCAAAGTCTCTCAAAATATCGCCCATGTTGTTGTATTTTAGTCACTGAGGGAGCTTTACTGGAAGCCCCTGAAGGATTTTTGAATTTTGGTGAATAGCAGCATAAATGATCTTAATAAAGGGGAAGCTCCTTCTTAATTTTTCATTGATTTTGTTTTTCTGAAAGAAGGCCTGAATGATATCAGAAAAATGTGGTTTTATTTTCATTTACACCATTTAATCAGCACAAATTAGTTTGAGGCTCACTAATAACTAAACTAAAGTTTATAATCAACACGTTCCAGTGGTGACCTGCAGATTATTATTGTCTGTTTAGTCTCTGCTTCTTGAGATTCCCAGTATGCTATGTGTTGTCAAGTGAAATGGGTGAGGGCAAGTTAGCCATATGCTAAGAGGCTAGCAGCATCCTTTAACAGCTTTTCTCCCTCATTTTGTCCCAAGCCGGCTAAAAAAATGAACAATGATGAACAATTTAGCAAATAAATCTTGACAGGCTCTGGTTGGATTTAAAAGACAACTCAGTTTCAGGATGAACAGTGTTGAGCTTGCGAATGAATCAGAGCCAGCTCTTTTATGAGAACATAAAGTTCCCGTTTTTGTTGTTTAATACGCGTGGTCAACCAAAAATGTTTTAATATAAAGAGCTGTTTGGAAGCCGAAAGACTGGCTCCTATTCCTGTGCTGATCCAAATGATCTTTGAGTTTTTATCCGTCCACGTGAGGCTGTACAAAGTCTAAAAAAAATAATAACACACTGTTGCTTACTTTGATCCTTCTAGTGTATCAATGCAAATTTATCAGTGTCAGTAACAGCACGCTCAATATCTACTCAACCAAATCACAGACTTTGGTGCTTCACTTGGGTACTATTGATTATATTTCATAGCAAAATTGTTGAACCTCCAATACCATCTCTCCACAATGAGCTGTGCCCTCCAGCTAAAGAACTGCACAATACAGGCAACAGAAGTATTATCATATTGGCCATGAAAATAATAATTGATTTTTTTCTCTTGAAACTATCACTTCAGGAACCATTTAGACACTAGTGCCAGTATATGAAAATACCCAAATGATGCCCACCCCCCCACAGGACATGTTTTAATAGTGTGAATCAGTGTAAGAGATGAACACAACTGTGCTACACGCCTGTGGTACAGTAGCTGTTCATGTTTGCCACTGTTTTAATACGTTTACCCCCAGTTCATGCAGTGACATAACTAGGTAAGGGGTCTATACTGAAGCCTGCACCTAGCACTTGGGGAATACACATGATAAATCAAAGACTTTTGTGATGTGTTCATTGCAAATGGAAAAAAAAAATCTTTCTTTTCCATTTAAAATGGTTAGACAGCCAATCTGTGCGTCATTCACACTTTTCTTACCACAGTAGACAGAAAAAAAGGATTTATTAAGAATATTTTCACTGAAAATGTTTTCCCTTTTCGTTTCCTCTCTGATCTTTTTACAGGTCACATTTCTTAATACTTTCCAATAAGTCCACATTGGTATCAGATGTTCCCATAACATATTTTTTGCCTACAAAATCCACTTAAATATTAAATAATGGCATGCCTTTTAACCCTCTGTTCCAGCCCTGCTCAGAACAGGCTGATTTGGTGTCAGTCCTCATGAGCTGTGTCTGAACATGCCTCAAAAAGTGAGTGCGGCTTTAGCTTGCCCATGCTGTGCTCTCATGTTTACTGCAGTCTAACAGGTATGCCTAGACATGTTCCTTGTTTTATACTGTCATGTTTGTATTCATAATAAAACAATTAAATCTAATGTGATGTAGCCGATTTCATGGTCTTCTGAGTTTAAATAAAGCTAATCTAAGTGTTACGTAACTGATTAGAATATATTAACTTTATGGATAATGAGTCCTCCTTTTAGGGAAAAAAAAAACTTAGTTAAAGTTTTCTTGTCTGAAATGTATCTACTTTTCTATGTTTGCTGTGATTGTAACTTCAGGGAAATCATTAAACAATACTAAAGAGAATCTTGAGGGAAATGTTTTTTTCTTGCCACTGGCAAACATTTTTAAACTATTAGTCTGCTTAAATTCTGGTCCATTGTTTTTTAGCTCATTTAGTTAAGCATATACCTCACTGAGGGTGGCACAGTGGCGAAGCAGGTAGTGTATGTGCCTCAGAGCAAGAATGTCGCCGGTTTGATCCTCCGGTCACCGGTTTGACCCCCCCATCCTAAGGGAAAAGCGGGATGGATTATGGATGGATATACCTCGATGGATATACTGACTACAGCCTCTCATGTGTTCTCATGTGATTTGATTTGCATATGCACCTGAGTCTCTGTCTCCTTAAAAGTCTCACAAAATCACCAATAAAGCTCTGACATTTACTGATAACAAAATCAAGGGGTGTAAGAAATTATTACTTTTTGGCTTCTCAAATCTATTAGTTCACCTATCTTCAAAACTGATTTCAGAAACTTCAGTGTTCCTGAATTTAGGACATTTCACAAAATCTCAAATGCATTTCTGAATAGTGTCGTAGAAATATATCATGAGTAATACAGCTGTTTGTCAAATTTGATTAAGCTTTTTTAGGAAATAAATATCTACCAACTAATAAGATACTGGGACATGTGTAAAAGAAGATATTTTGCATGGATATGGATTTGGTGTGTCTTAAGATTTTGCAGTAATTTTAGGTATGCCTGTTATAAGTGATGGGATCTTACTGAGCCTTTCACTTGTCTATCTTAGATCCGGTGGTAAAACTGTTTCTTAAAGAAACATAAACCATCGTAAAGAACATTTATGAGCAACAGCCCCCCAAAAAGTGTTAAGTATAACCTCTCATATATCAAGCCTAACTTACTTTTAAGGTTAAATTATATTTTCTGCCTACAATTTGCACTTGGCTTGAACTTTTATTTACGTACAAATTGTCATTTCTGCAGAACTCTGTCCATGGTGCTGTATCATTTTCACCAGCAGGCAGCGCTAAATCCTCAGCAAACAAACCTGCTGAGGCAGGAGAGGTGTGTGCGAGTGTGTGTTGAGAGTGTGTGTTGTGGGGTTTGCCGGGGAGTGTCAAGAGTGCTGCTCTGAGGGTTGAGCTGTCTCCTGTGTGTATACATTGGAGCTCAGATTCCCAGCACAACCTCGAGGGTTTGCAGGGGGTCAGTGGGATCAATTGCTTTTGTAACTTAAGACCCTAAAGAGCAAGTAATTCCTCAACAATGAGGAAGGGGGTGGCCTTGTGCATGCGGCTCAACATACATATATATGTGTGTGTAGCATTATGTGTGTATTAGTGCAGTGTATGGGTGTGTGAACGTGAGGCAGAGCTCGCAGCGAAAAAGGCAGAAGGAGACAGTCTGCCGGGCTACATCTAATCTCGTCATCATCAAAGACCCCCACTTTACCTCCTCACTTTCTCCATCCCCCCTACTCCCCTCCAGCCCTGACTGAGCCCAAACAAACCATCAGGGGGGATTATTATGAGGAAGAAAAGAGAAAAGGGCTTAGCCAGCAGATTTCTGAAGGGCTTGGATGGCTCTTTGTTTTGTTAAATCCAGGTAACTGACAGAATTTGATGATGACTGCCCCGCTTTGATTTAAGTCGCTGACTGTGTGTCCTGACCTGGGGCGATCCACACTGACGCCGCGCTGGCCTGTGTTTAGGTACGGGGCTCTGATGCAGAGGATGCTTCACAGTGAGGAAGACTCTGCAGCATGTTGGTTTTATTATTGTGTTTATTTCTCTAATCAGTTTAGTCTTTGGATATTTGCAGAAAGAACGCTCAAAATGGCTTGATAAACAGAAAACACGTTCAAAGAAACTTTTAAAGAGCATTTCTGTCCAGAGTCTATTTCAACACAATCTTTCTGTAGGACGCACACACATGACCATTTAGTAACCGGTACCCATTCTTTAACCTTTTTTTTTTTTTCTTTTTTAACCATCTATTCTTATTTCTTGTGTTAAGATTTTGATATTGGTTTGCAGTCCTGGATTATTATGTAAATCTTTATTTTTTTTTTTGATTGGGCATGTACATAAAATGTCAGCTGAAAGACCCAAACACTGATGACCATCTGCGGACATGGTGCTTCCTTAAACGATAAAGCTGAAACAAGAGAGTACTAATATTACTAACATTATGATAAATGTGACTTTATCTTATTTCCAATTTGAAAAAAAAGGAAAAGTTTGAAGAAAACAGGAATCACATGAAAGACAGGTCTTGTTTTTCAGGGGAAGAATCGTCATTGTTTGCATCTTTTGGATGTTAGAGTTAGCTTAAAGCTAATTTAAATCTGCAGGCCCTCAGCAGGTGACAATAAAACCACTAGCTTTTAAAACATAAAACATGGCAGTGCTAGAGATGGGACTTGAGACAATTTTATTGATACCAATGCCATTTTTGATTTTGCCTATGGATCTGATTCTATAATGATTCTCTTATCAATTCCTGTGGATTTTCTATGTTGGCAAAACTGCCTTTTGTGCATCTTTTTTTAAAAATTACGCCTCGATTTTGACCGCTTCTGCCTCCTGCCTACCATTATATTTGACTTCTTTATCATTTCTGCTGAGTGCCTCTGATAAGACTGTAACATCCTTAATTTGAAAAGCATACAGAACAAAGTGGAATGAATTGTTAATGGAAATGATAAGCAAAAAGACAAATGATATTGATTCTTTGAGGGAGTTATTTTTGATTCTCAACTGGAATTAGAGTTTGATTCCCATCCCTGTGCAGCACATCATGTACATCACGGAAAAAAACGCACATTATACAAAGTAAAAGCAGTGATATAATAACATGGAGGACAATTAAGTGGTTACAAATTATTAATATTATTATCAGAGCTTAAAGTTCTTAGTCAACACATGTCAGTTGTATGATTTCTAAAGAAAACTTAAGACTGCAAAATAAATACGTTAATGAAGACATAATCAATTTTCAAGGGCTTGTGTGACAAGTTATGATCAGAAATTGTTTTTAGGAGCAACAGGATCCTGTCTGATGCTGTAAACATTGTGTACTGTGACTCTTATTATGCAATTATGAGAATGACTTTAGTGATCTACTCCAGCTCATACTTTTGTCAAAAAACGCTTGGTCAAATCTCGTTTGAGGTATCGCATTATGTTCACACATTCCCTTGGACTCAAACTATCCACTGATATAATTACAGACTCAGTTATCAGGAGCTTTTTAAAATGTCAGCATCAGATACACAATTATCAGAATAAAAAGTTTATCATCAGTCTGTCGTCAGTCTGATGATAAACTTCTGTCGAGATTTCTAAAGTTATGTGTGTGTTCAAGTGAAAAGTTTGTAGCAATTTAACCTTCTTTGAACACAGTACAGAGAAGAAAATATTTAGCAAATACACATGAATGCTGAACAGTGAATTGTTTAACATCCCGATTTCAATGTGTACATGAGCAATAGTCATACTGCAGGATGTGCAACACCAGTTACATGACTAAAAGCAGGCCATGCTGTTATTTGGGTGTTAATTACAAATACAAACTGCTATTTGACTGTCAAACTCTGTTCGACTTCAACATCAGCAGGCATACTCAAGAGAAAGTAGCACAGGGCATGCATGGGCGTGTGGCTAAATGGAGACTTTAAGCTCTTCTGCCTTTGGCCTTCTCTTAACTATAATCATAAAGCTATGTACTATATGCCTTTAAAGAGGAGAGACATTATTTAGGACCAGCCACAAGTTTTTATGAAGAGTTTATAACCAAATGTTTTTCCACACTTTCCTCCTCTGTGTGAATGTGTGTGTATCACAGTCACTGTCAAAGGGCTTTAGCATGCGGTGGAAGAAGGAGATGGTTGATAGAAAAAATTGTGAAAAAACAAAACAGTTGCAAACAAAAAGACATAGCATTTAATCTGGAAAGTTCCTCTAAAAACTGCAGTATACTATATACCACAGAGGGAGAAAGTATTGCAGTTCATTTCTGTGCAGTATTGTACAGCCAAACACATTTGAGCTGTGTGGACAAAAATCATAACAATCCTGTAATACTCAGGCCTCTTGAAAAACACAGAAACAAACTTTTTCAGGTTTGCACCTTGGAGGCAGCAAACAGACAAACAGAGCTAGACTCTGAAAACAATCACTCCCTGCTGACCTTCATCTTAAACAATCCTCCTCATCTGCTCTACATAAGCGGTGACCACAACAAACAAATGAACAACATGTTTACTGTTAGCTAAACAACATTAGCTGCTTTAGTTTCACTTGATGAGTTCAGTATAAATGTGAGATGATGGTGCATACCCCATGTCTGATTGGAGTGACAACAAAAGGAACAGTGCTCTCTTTTAGAGTCACAGCTGAGCACAGGAACAAACATCTGCTGCAGTTTCATGGTTTAGACTCTGTACTTCAGTGTGAAGGTAAAGTATGCTGACTGCTGTCATCTGTGCTCAAAGTAGAACTCTGATTGTAAATTGGTGCACCACTGTCCAATGAATAGGTCTGACACATTCTCTAATAGAGGTGAATATTGGTGGCTTTATGATACATATTGCCAAATTGCAATACTATACAACAATCACATTTTTTTCAAAATAAATGGTCCTTAAAAAAAAAAAAATTGTAAATATAGATATAATTGAGGGTCATATTTTCTGTACTGTTAAATCTCCCCTGTGTTTCAAAATGGGAAAATCTCCATCATTTTCAGTACTGGTGGTAAAAAAGTAAGAAACCTCATGATCAATGGTTGATTTACCTAACAGCAGAGAAAGAGAACTCTGTCTAAATTGCATAAATATGTTAAAAACATTAAGAGTAGTGGCTTGACCAGATACAAAGTAAGGATCCCATTGGTGGTTTAACCTACTTTTCAAAATCTCTCCAACACATTTGTATATTTTAGACAGTGAGCAGAAGTTTGCATGTTATTTTTGAAGATAGAATTTCCAATAATATGTGTTCAGGACATTTATTTTTGCTGCTGTGCCATTAAACCAATATTAATATCTTTCATTTTGCTTTTGCAAATAACCAACATGCATGTTAAATAAAATAAATTAAAGAAAAAAAATAAAAGGATGATTCTTAATTTAGCCCTCACCATTTAAATAGATTATATTGAGTTCATAAGCATATTACTGTTTATGGATTAACTTCTTACTGTAAACAATGTTTAAACTGAGCACTAGGCCAAGCAGCTATTTTTTCAATCAAAAACATAAGCTCCATATTGGCAATATTTTTACACCCTTTATCTTGTTTGAAGATGTGTTGATGGGCGTTAAAGATTCAGTATTACCAATCCCTACTTTTGTCTCTTTAGTTTCACAGTTATACATCATTTATCCTACGGGATATCTAGTGCCTGTCTCATGATTTAGAGTCTGACATAAACCAGTAAATCTGTATTTCACCACAGTTTCCTCTTTATTTTCATGAATCATGCAAAGTCATCTGGTTGCATGCAGTGAAACAAAATCAAGATTGTACTCTAGCCTGACAGCAGATGCCTCAAAATTCAATTTGCCCGGATTTTGTGGGAAAACATGCCAGAGATTAGTCTGACTGGTAAAGAGAGCGTTTAGCAGTGCGTTCATCTCAGAGTGATCCCTGAAAATCACTTCCCCATGGCTGAAGTACTGACGGAGAACAGCCTCTGCTCTGACAGCTGAGCGCCAACAGATTTTTAACCTGCGTGCCAAAACGGGGACTGACGAGAAGAGATGTTATGGAGAGAAAGTTTATGCATGTCACAGGTCAGAGTGGATTATTCAGTTTTGCCTAACAGGCTGTTTTAACACTGCACACTAAAACACTACCTGCTTACAAACAATGCATTTTTCCAAAGGTTTGAAAGTTTTCTGAACTGTGTAAGTTATTTTGACACAAATCATGGTAAAAATCATTAATTCAAGCTAAAGATCACTACTGTTGTACTTTGAGCTTCTTATTAAAATCCTCTTTCCTTCGCTACTTCATAGAAGACTGGCACAATATAAGAATTAAAAAAATAAAAGTAATTAAAATTCATTCAAAATACAAATTATATAAGTTTTGCTATCATGGGATCTAAAGTAAAATTTCTAGGCTAAGGAAAGTTCTTCTTACCAAAGGCTACAGGCTTACTCCTGCACACTGAGTAAATTTCATAAAAAAACTTTGTCAATAAAAATTTGTCAGTAGTTTTATACAATATGGACATTGTTTTCTGGCCCTCTTGAGGCAGCTTTTTGTTTTAAAATGGATTTTTTTAGATGTTTGTACTTTGAGAACCAAGTTACGGTTTTAAAAATAGCATAGATCGAATCATTTCAAAACAGGTTTTATCCAAATAAATCAAAGTAACAATAATGTTGGCAATCCTGTGTGTCAACAGGGCTGGTCAATAAGGACTGATGATCATATATCAATATTTAAAAGAAAAAATGGTTGAACATTGATATTATTCTTCAAATAACTCGACTCTGACTCTTGATTAACCATGGCAAACAAAGTTCTTATCAATTTTTCTGTTTCTTTAGACGCTGTTGCCTCACCGCCGCCAGCTTTACGGAGGACTATACTGCTGCAGACACTGCAGCATCCTGTGTTTGAGACTTCTACATTGTTGACATGGTATTAAACACATATCCATATCACTGGAGTTTTAATTAATAATAATAATAATGATGCTCCTACAAAAGATTAAAATGAACAAATTTAGACTGAACATTTCAAATAGATCAGCTTGTGGTCAATTATCATTACTGTAAAATATCTTACACTCAGCATTGGGCCTGGCATTTGTGGTTCTTTTATTTGCATAACCATTAACTACACTGTCACAGACAATACTGTCTTACCTTATATATGATTAAAAATCTTGATTGATGTATCTTAAGAAATTGCTTTTTTCCCAGCTCTACATAACAGAACCTTTATTTCAGAATAACAGACTGAGCTAATGAAAAGGCACATTGCCACTCATGCATTTCATTCACTACATGGCTGACATTAATGAGAACTCATAAATGTCTCTGGTGTTCTCCGTCTGCTGCAGTGGCTTTTCAACATCTGTGCAACATTATCTGTTTAATGCAACAGATCTGAAAAATACACTCCAGTTTCACTTGAATTACACCATCAGTGGAATCATAAAATCCATCATTCAACCCACACAAAATATTTGATTGTGCTTTCACTGATTTGACATTTCCTCGTTGTTCTTCCAGATTTGTCTGTTAAAGGATTGCCTATCTGGCTGGGGGTACAAGGAGATCAAAAAAATGTTCACTTCAATTACAAAGTTTTGACACATTTTGAAGGCACATTTGATTCCTGAAGGAGAAATGATACAGTGGCCCACACCAGCTGGGCCTAATATTTTGTACTATAAAAGCAGCATGTTCCATTGATGTGTTCCTATTATAAGCTCTATCGCGGTTTTGGGATTTTTAGGGAAATATTGTCTATACACACACACAACATAAGAAAAGTAAAACTTGCATCACCTTTGGGTTAGAGACTTAGTGAAAATCAAAACCCTGGAGCTCTCTGTGGGACAAACAATGAAGTACACGTATCAGTCTGTGTAATTGTGTCTCCCACAATAACACATTCAGCATTTAATCTCATTATAAAAACAAAACAAAAACAAGACTTTAAATGTGCCTCTGCAGAATTGGCAAGGCATTTTTAAGACTTCTGCAACTGGAAATTTGAATTGATTGATCATTCAATAAATCGCCCAGCCCATACCAACTCACTGTTGCCTTTTCCCACACTCTCCTACGTCGTTCTGACTCCGTCCACTGTCCTCTCTAAAAACAGCAAATAACTCAAGAAAAAGAAAGAAAAGACGGTCTTCATTAAAATGTCATCTAAAACAGTGATCATCAACTAGCCACATCAGGCCCCCACAACTTTATGTTTGGTCCCCGGAGTATTATCAAAGTCAGAAAATATGTAGTGAAAAGTTTTGTTTTAGTTCTAAGTAGGGATGCACGTTAATGGATATTTGCCGGTACGCTGTTGTCCAGAATAACTGTCGCTGATGCCGATATCAATACTGATTTTTTTTGTCAAGTGCCCAAAGCCTCCACATAACTGAAATTGATCTGTTTCTATCATGGTGACATTCCTATTTGCATTAGAAATCGATGTGAAGCAAAGAAAAACAACATTTTATTGTATCATAAAAACATTCTGATTTACATACATGGACATTCATTGATGATGAGGTAAACCATTATGGCACATTTGTACATTCTACCCATATTACAGCAAATATATGGAATGTTTAAGCCCAATTTGTACGACCAAAATATGGTCTGTAAACATCTGCAATAATGTTCCTATCTGACGATACCAAAATGTCTGTTGATACTGATACTGTTCTGATCAATACATGCACCCCTAGTTTTTTAGACTATATTTTTGTTATTAAATCCTAAAAACACATCCTCGAATTCATTTGTGATTGAAACTGTTTTATCAAGCATGACGTCATGTTTCATCTGTTCAACAAAAATCCACCTGTCCGCAAATACTCAACCAGAAAAACTACTGGAGTCAAATCCTCTAAAGAAAAGCACTATCCAAAAAGAGAGGGCCAAAATGTCTGCCCCATGTAGATGGCAGCAGTATTATAGGTTAAAGGGGCTGAACTCACTTTTGAAGGCTAAGAAATACATAGAATTCTGAAAAATAACTATGTTACTAATAATATGTTAATCAGACAAATATATTCGTTGTTTCAAATTATTTTTCAAATTCAGCCCCCATAACATCTGTCAAGGAAAGCACTAGCCCATAGACAAATCTAGCTGATGACCCCTGATCTAAAATCTAAGAACCCTCATAGGTAATAAACAGAATTTTTATGACTTTTTATGGCCTTAAATTTCCAAAATCAAATTCAAGGCTTTTAAAAAGACTTTTTAAGGGTCTACAGAGACACAAAATAAAGTTATTTTTGTTCTTTTTCCAGAGTGGAGGGAGGTTGTGTGGGGACGGTGGGCCTCCAATTCAAAAGAACTGTCTGTGTATTTCAATGGGAAAATACTGATATTTATGTCCAACATTTTAACATCATTTTGTTTAATACAGCTCAAAATTTGTGCATTTTATCAAAACACGTTGGCTATGTAACTTGATCAAGCCCTTCAAAAAATACATACTATGAGGATGTATGAGCAGACATGTGAAAGTTATCAAAGCAAAGAGAGCTCAGCAGACTTTTAAGTGCTGGCTGAGGGCCACGCTTTTCTGGGTTTCTATGAAAACACTGTGAGAAGGAGCCAATTTTAGGAATACCAATACTTGAGGCACAGCAGGGAGGCGAGCACTATTTTCTACACACAATTTACCAATTTTAAAGTGACCCCCTCCATTTAAAGTGGAGGAGGGCAGCATGCTGTGGGGAGAGACGAGGTGAGCAGTGAAATGGAGATCACAGTGCCCCAAACCGACCCCAAAGAGGGAAGAGATTCCTGCGAACACACCCCGCCCTGTAAACACTGACCCTCTTATTAGACAATCAAGATATTTTTTCTCTGCATCGCTCTGAAAGAGGAGAGATTTCCTTTCTCACTGGGCTGCTTTGTGAGGAGGGACAGGCCTCATAGGGCCACTGTGTGTTTGTCATCTTTGATGTTTCCTTTCTATTTTTGAGGAGCTTCAGTGGGAACTTGGAGAGCTCTGCACGTCTTGAAGGGCACCCACATCTGTTGTGCATTAGGTGCCGGCCGTCAACATTGTTACTGGGGACCTAATTTAATATTTTCTCTGTTTTGATCTTCCACCTTTAATCACTGGCTCTTGGGAGGATCGTCTTTCCCCAAGAAATTGTTCGAGAGCCGAAAGAAAATGTTATTGCAGCATGTTTATGGAATCATACATGTGAAGAGGGGTCTCGTATGTTAAAAAAAAAAAAAAAAAATTGCTGCCTGTGTCGGGCTGCTCGGAGAAGAATGGAGAGCTGAGTTGTGGGCTAAAACCGCGACATAACTGTAAGCAGTCGGGACATTCCAAACTCACTATTTCAATTTCTACAAAAGCTGCCTCACCGAGATGCTTTGAGATTACATCTGCAGCGTGAGGGAGACAGCGGTGGGGGTGGGGGGGCAGCAGAGGGCAGGCACCACAGGATAGGTTTAGGTTTCTTTGAATCAGCACCACTGCTTTTATTAAACCACCATTTCTAATATAAATGTAACAGAACATAACAAAAAGCTGGTTGTGCAGAGCTGCTGCCACCGGGCTCACACTGATGGCTGGAGACATCGGGTACGACTTAAAGTCCTGACTCCCTGAGGGAAACGTTAAGTGGTTCTTCAAGGTGCCTTTGAAATGGTTTGTGCTCATGATATTTATCCCTGGTTAAGGAATTCTTCAGGCTCTAAAAGCAACAATTATGAGACAGCGTGAGGCCTTTTACATGAAAATAATCATTCTGCAAAGACCTGTCCCGTACTCATCCAGGACAGCTGTGTATCCAAAAGTTAACATCATCAGCACAATCAATGCTATTGTAACTACAGCGGTAGTTTTCACCTTTTCATCACTCTTGATTTCACTTTTCTTCTGTGCTGTGACGCCCCTTCTTAACCTTGTCTTCCTCTGCAAAACTTTTGGATCAACCTGGTTCATGCTTGAATCAAATTCATCAGAAGCATGTTACTGTGATAAGGTCTGGGACACTGTATTAGTTTAAAAAGCACAAGCAGGATTTTACAAGCTATTCTTTGAAGGCTTGCAGAGGGTACCAAAATCCTAATACATTTAAGATTGTGTTATGGTCCTAAACCTACTGTACATAAAGCAAATAACACTGAGAGCTTAGACTTTCAACAGCAGCACTGAAATCACAACTTCTTTGCTGACAATATAATTGACATTTGGTTGATTGAGTGCCTGCTCTTATTAGTTCGGCAGCCTAAAGTCTTAATCACATCAGGTAATTTTCCAGGCCACTTCAAGTCCCTGAATCTGAGCCTGCCAGTGTTTTGGGAAAAGTGGCACTCAGACCTGACAGTTGGCAAAATGTATTCTGGGCTCAAACATACAGAGTCTGGCAACTCAGCTCCATGGGATTTTTTTTCCCTTTTCCAAACAACTTAGCTTTTGTCCTTGCACATCTCAAGCAGAGCAGTCACTTATTCTATGCTGCCCACACTGGGCAGGGTCTGAGCATTTCAGTCGTCTAACCTGGGTTCATGTAAAAATAGTGACATTTCTGTAAATGCTATGTTATTTTACTAAGCTGCATTTCTCTCTTTTCAGTAGATGATACTTTGTAAGTGATTTGTCTGAAAAATAAGGCTGACACATGCTCATTTCTTGTACCTTCAGTTCCTATGTTCATATTTGTTGGTGCTATGTTTGGTCAAGCTGGATTATAGGAGAGTGGCTGACTGAGTAAAAAGCATATTGACTGTCACTTTGTCTGCACAAAGGTATAAAGTCAGGCAGTATGATATGCAACATACAAACCACAAAACAAAAACAACAATTCATGCTCTTTCCACAATGCATTTCTGCAAAAGCACCAAAACAAAGCTCTGTCATCATTTCAACTAAGATAAGATAAGATAAGATATCCTTTATTAGTCCCACAGGGGGAAATTCCAAAATATACAGCAGCTGCAGGATACAAGAGAAGTACTATTCTAGAGAAGAGAAGTTCTTCTCTTAGTAGAAGTACTAAGAGAAGAACTATTCATTAATTTAAATTCTGCAATGATGAGATTTTATGTGAATTCATGGTGCAATTTGGCTTTGAGGCATGCAAAAGAGTGTAGCATACTGGCACAAAGACAGACACAAACTCCTACAGCAGGACTTATTCAACGTCAGTCATCTCTACCTTATAATCATTATAGATGTTAATGTTGATATTAGATTATTATTGATTATACTTCGATAAAAACTATCACTACAATCATACAGACACGAGGTCCCTCCTGAAAACGAGATGCTGCATCTCCAGGGGCTAACCTCTAATAAATTTATATTCAGCAGAGACAAATATTATGAAGACAGGTCTATGATGGATCTGTTACTAGCTTTAGTTCTTACTTTAGTCCACTTGTCTCAGCCCACCTAACGTCCTTCGCCCACACACCCAACACAGCTAGTGTAAATGGCTGTTTATCATGAGACTTGGATCCACATTCAAGATTTCCTGCTGCTAAACAGAAGTTTTTTCTTGCCGCCATGATGGGGGATTCATGATTGGCTATATGGATTCATGTTGGGTGTCAGATGTATGTATTTGTATGTATATGTATATGTGTATTTTATATGTATATATGTATATATGCATATATGTGTATCCATAACATGAAGAGTTTGTCTCAGCCTGCTCTCTTGTAAAGTGTCTTGAGATAACACTTGCTATGAATTGGTGCTATACAAATAAAGATTGATTAATTGATTGACTGTCCACATGCTCATCTCTCACCACTATTACCCCTCTCGTAGTTTGAGATGGAGCAAATGAAACAACCTTGCACAGCAGCAGGATCAGCTTGATTCAGTGTCTGTAATCATGCAGATCCATCTTGCCAAGCTCCAGTCTTCAAGGTTTGTGCTCAGCCCAGAGCAGCACAGCCTAATCAGAGTCCTTTAGTGCAGGAAGAGGTGGGAGATACGAGTAAGACGACAGCAGGAAGTGACTGCACTTATAGAGATTAGCGTAGATGCTAACAGCTTCAGTAGCAGTTTTATCAGATTTTGACTGCATTTCTTTATTAATTGAAACACAAATAACAACAATATAAACTTCTCTATAGTAAAGATATTTTCACTCCTCTTCCAACATGTTGTGACAAGAGTTTGTTAATACACTATTTGATTGGCCAGTAATAAACACTGATTGACAGAGTGATCATCCAATTACCTGCTGGATAGCTTCTTAAAGGTGTCGCCCTCCCCTAACATTTTCTATGGGTTCTTTCCCAGATGGACTAGTGAAATATTTTGAACAGTCCATCTGGTGTGTCAGGTTACAAATGAAATCAATCAATCAAACTTTATTTATAAAGCGCTTTTCATACAAAGAATGCAACTCAAAGTGATTTACATAAAAAATAGGAACAACTTGTCTCCCCACTTCATCTCTGTGACAGTCACAGTGGAGGGAAAATGCCACAGGGGTGTAAATACTATGGCTTGAAACGGTAGCATGAATGGGAATTAATTCTGAGTTTTCACTACATTGTCCAGCGTCTTTTAGAAAAACAGAGTGTATTAGTCAGATCAGACCCAGACATACCTCAAGCCTGACTGGTAAGAATGACACAGGAATACTGTCAATGAAAGCTGAAACCCCCTTTTCACAGTGCATTTACAGAAAAGAAACCCATCATTAAACCTCAAGGCATTTGAAAACAATAATTACATGAAGATGTGATATTTGTGTCAGTTCACACTGTGATACAGCTTTGAATACACGTGAGAGAGCTGGACACGGCACATGCTCCACATGCACACAAAGGTACAGACAAGCACTCACAGGGCTCCTGTTCCCGCTGAGCCCACGTGGCCCCCTCTCATTAATATTACGTCACTACTACCACCTCTGGAGGTGGAGTAAATTAAAGGGGAACTTGTTCCTCCCATTTCATCTCAGTGACATTAAGAGTGGAGGCGAATTTCACAAGAGCGAAATATTGTGTTTTGTAACGGCAGCTTGAATGGGGCTTTTGTGCTAACTATGCCACTTTGCAAAGCTCCTTTGTTTAAAATATAATAATGCTTCTTTTAATCATGATGTCTGGACAGCTAACTGAGCAGAAAAGGCAGAGAAGGCTCAGTATTTCTGGCTGGTGGTTTACTGTTAAATGGATAGTTCAGCAATTTTGAAGTCGGGTTGTTTAGGGTTTCTATTTCAGGTAGATATATTAGCCACAATGATTTTGATCACTTCTGCCCTGGTAAGAAAAGAGATGACATGGATATGAGGCTATACATTGCTGCAGATGTGGCCAAGAGTTCTGTAATTTGCAGAATTGTAGATGAAAACAAACAAAAAACAGTGTTGGGAATGCTTGTTTACTGCACTGAACACAGTTCTGCTTTGCTTTTGTTTGGTCAAATTGCATGGCCTTTGTGTTCTGCCACCTGAAGTGAAGCTTAATGAAAAATGTTAGCCTAACAGCCATGCCAGTTCTCTCCTCTTCCCTTCACTTTTAAGAAACACTGAACTTTACCTTCAAGGGGAGAACAAAATGCTACAGAAGCGCATACAGCAGGGGTAGCCTACAGGGTGTTGGCAAGCACATGGTAGCCCCCAGGGATGCTTTTATGTGCCCATAGGGGCATTTTAGAAATAGCATAATTTACCTCCATAGAGCTTGAAACAGACAGCCATTTTTTATTTTAATTTTTATGTTTTGCAATTAAATTATTCTAAAGTAGCAGTTAAATAACGTTTTGAAGCTGTCTATTTTTTTTTAACTTTGACCTGCGTGGGGTCAAAGTTTGCGTTGATGTGCTGAAACTACACCTTTATCAACACTGGTCCCAGTCAGAGCCCTTATACTGTCACTTGTACATTAAATAATTACAAAAGTGTGACAACTGTACATATCAGTTGAATTTAACACATAAATTAATTATAAAAGGCGCCTGTTAGTATTATGGCCTCATAATATCACAATCAGGATGTATATCATATATCATTATATGTATCATTCGTAATAATTATTGTGAGGAGTCAGAGAGAGTCAAGTAAACATACAGTGTCATGTGTAGCATATCAAATGTATTAAAGTCTTTATGTCAAAGTATGCTATAAAACGTTGTATTACTCAGAAACTTTAAAGCAAATAAGTAGTCCTTCAAAACAGTCATCTTTTGGGTAGCTCTAAGGCTCAAAAAGGTTGGTGACCCCTGGCCTACATCCTTAGCACTACTAAAAATTCTTGCAAAAGATGATGCAGATGCCTCTGAAACTATATCATGACTTGAACTATTTAATCTATATATCTGTTATGACAAGACTTTCATTACTATTGTTGGAATGACAAAGTCCTTTCTGTTTGGAAAAAAAAACTCTTTGGAACCAGTTAAGAAGCTTTGAACCTTTCATTATATTTTAAGGTTGTTATCTTAAAACAGATAAAATATCTATGGTTTTATCACTTCAAACTTAAATTGGGGATGCACCAAAACCTTTACCAGTTGGTGCCCTGACCATGCCATGTGCTTAAACTCCCATGCATAGAACAATAACAAAACAGTGAATGTAATCCTTTTACAATATGTTTCCTTGTCCATATTTTAGTAGGTATGACCAAAGTTGAAGCTTTAATTTCTGTGGTACTTTCTGTCATAAATAAGAACTACAAAGGAGAGCAAACTGCAAACTACATGGTGGTTGAATTAGCTGACAGAAGGGCTGAGGTGAGTAACATTGGATGAAAATGATAATGAAAAACCTTTATCAATACTGTGATTGTATTTTTGTGTTTTTACGATTATACTCAAGTACTTGTACTTCACCTGAAAAATAACCTTGTATCACTGCAGCCTGTTTTCCGTGTGCAATGAAATTCTAATACAATGACTGACTGACTGTGTAGTTGATTACAGGAAATATTAATCACATTGCTCGGCTCTCATTTAATTTATGAAACATACAAGTCTAAAGAGGTCTTGCTAGTTTAGCTCAGCTGGCACACACTGTGCCAGACTCAAGTGTCAGGTTTCGACTGCCAACACAAAGAAAATGATAACCTCTTTAATTACGGCACACAAATCTTACGCCTGCTTCTATTTTATAGAGCTGCAGAAGAGAAATATGCCTTTAACAGACAGGAGTTATCTGTCCTCTGATGTCAAGTCAGTCTGTGTGGGTGCTAGCACAGTTAGCTTAAAGTTAGCTCTTAAGGGAAATACTCACCACTTCTTTCGCCTTCGGGGAGAAGCCGCTCTTCGGTCTGCTCCTCTTCAGTATTTCATCCTTCGCAGAGTCAAAGCCTATCCCTATCGCCTTGTTCCTGGTTTTCACTGTCTTGACGCTGGCTTTAAAAAGTAAAGTGATATCCACGGCCATGTCTTAGCAGCTGCAGCGCTGTAAACAAACTGACACGTCACCAAGTGACGACGTCATCCTCCTGCGACGCTGAGGATTCTCCCTGAGACGGTGAAGAAAGCCTTACATTAAACCTTAAGGTTTTATCAACACTATTCTCACTACACCGTTTGCAGCACCTTATAGTTTTTTATATCCTGCAAGTGTCTTACCAGAACCAAACTACTCCTCGCCTTGACTGAGCTGCAGGTAACGAATATCTTGCATTTTTTAGAACCTCTTAAATATAATAACTTAAGTGTAAAAACACTTAAATTTAAGGCTAACCTCACAGTGCATCTACATGAAAGGCAATCATTTTACCTTTGTCCTCTATCAGCGCTGTTTGAGGTTTTCAAGATGATCAGAACATGTTATTAATCATCAAAGCAATGGTTGTATTTTTGTAAATTTGTACATTAGGTTATCCTAAAACAGAAATTCAGATCATTTTTCTAATTCTTAACGAATTATGAAGAGCAAAAAAAAACCTCTTAAAAATACATAATCTGGTGATTCTGATGTTTTCAAATACCCTGGATCCAGAAATGTGTTTTTACCTGATGTTAATTATTATGAAATATTTGATTTTCTCTTTTTTTACTCACAACTCACCGAAGATTTTTTTCTGAACCAAGTTGAAATAAAAGCATTTTTACATTAGAATGAAATGATCAATATACAAACCTCAATTCAAATAAAGTTGGGACATCTTGTAAAACAGAAATAGACACAGAATACAATGATAAAGGAAATCCTTTTCGACCGAAACTCAATTAAATACACTACAAAGAAAAGATACTCAGTGTTAAAATTTACTGACTTTTTTTTTTTTTTTATTATTAACTCATTTTGAGTTTTATATCCCCAGCACTTTCTGTGAACTAATTGTTGAAGCTTTGTAGGTGGAGCTTGTTCCAATTCTTGCTTGATGTACGACTTCAGTTGCTCACATGTCCAGGATCCCAGTTGACAAATTTTGCTACCCATAATGCACCACACATTTTTAATTGGAGACGGGTGTGGACCGCAGCCAGGCCAGTGTTATACCTGCACTCTTTCAATATGAGGCCAAGCTGTTGTAACACTAGCTTTGTCTTGGGAATAAGCAGGGACATCTCTGAAAAAGGCACCGCTCAGATGGCATATGCTGCTCCAAAACCTGTATGTACCTTTCAGCATTAATGGTGCATTCACAGATGTGCAAGTTACCCATGCCATGGGCTCTGACACCCCCCCCCCCCCCCCCCCCCCAATAATATTGTGGAGTACAGATGTTAAAATCCTTAGATTTGTTAAAAACATTGTTATTAAACTGTTGGACTATTTGCTAATACAGTCGTTTCAAACAGCTGTTTTTAAGCATTAATCAGCTTTCCAACTATTTGTTTGCCCCTGTTACAGCTCTTTTGGAACGTGTTGAAAGCATCAAATTTAATACAAGTGAATAATGGCAAAATAATTCTAAAATTTACAAGTCTGAACATTTAATATCTTGTCTTCCAGTGTATTCAATTGAATATAGGTCAAAAGAAATTTGCAAATCATTGTATTCTGGTTTAATTTACATTTTACACAATGTCACAACTTCATTGGAATTAAGGTTTTGTACATCATTATGTATATATGTCTTATGTTTATTGGTGTGATTTATTTTGTGCATTATTTTCTTTGTGTTTAAGTAAACAGTTATTAAATGTGTTCATGTGTAGCTCCATGCATTAATACATTTGCTGTAATGTCATTAAGACCAGAAGTGCAAACCTTATTTTTATTTGCTTTTCCCCAGAAAAAAAATGCCGCAACAACTTTTTGAAGGGATGTCTACCAGGAAGCGAAGACCTAATTGGACTGAAGAGGAGTGTCTTCTTCTTGCTCAGTTAATGCTGGAGCGAAAAGAGATAATCAGAGGAAAGTGCAGCTCTGGAGTTTCAATTCACAATAAAAGACAAGCCTGGGAAGAAATTGCCCAATCAATCAATGCTGCATTTCCACATATGCAGCGAACAGTTTCGGACTGTAACAAAAAGTGGGAAAATCTGTTGGCAAAGTCAAGGGAGGAGATCAGACGCCAGAAAAGACATGCAGGTTCAGGTGAGGATAATTTGCAGCTTGTCAACTGCTTGTCTAAAATCTTTTCATCTTTGTCATAAATAAGCAATAAAACAAGGTAAATCAGCCAAGGCCTTGGGGGAACATGTGGTGCTGGTGGCAGAAAAAACTCTTAAGTACAAAACACAGAGCATTTAATGAGAAAATCAACATACCTCTGCTTGTGTTTAACATGTAGCATTTATTTATTTATTTTTTTAATAAAGATACATACCATACTTTTTTCTTTTCACAGAAGGGCTGTCTATCGAACAGTTAAGTACTGTGACTCAAGTTGTGATATCCGTGATGAACCTATCAAACATGCTGCAACAAGATAAAGAGGACTTTTCAGTTTCAGAGATGATGCAAACGCAACAAAACTGGTAACAAATACATGCTTTCTTTGTTCTTTTTTGTGAACCTCAAAGTAGAACATCACTGCATAGAAGAAACCCTTAACTAGATTTTTTTATGGATGAAGACAAATATAATTATTCTCTAAAACTTTAATTGGAATTTTTCTCCCAGCAGTGATGACGATGGAAATGACCACATGATAGATGAACAATTCACAAACACACATCCTCTGACGGACCTTCAGCTCCCTTCATATCCAGATGCATCCACCTCTCCACCAGAACAAAAAATGACATTTCTTCCAAACATTCATAAATCATTTACAACACAGTTTAGCACACCTCGTCCTGCTAGCTTTGCTGCTTCTGCAGAACAGTCAGAACCTCCCCGCTCTACCTCGACACCTGCAGCACACTGCACGACTCTTCAGGAGAGAATGGATCTCGAAATTAGTGTGCTGAGAAGACAAGAGGCAGTTCTGAAGTTGCAAGAGGAATATTATACTCTGAAAATAAAGCTGATGAAGAAGCAAATGGAAAAGCAGCTTTAAAAGTTCAAAAGTATTTGTTAAAACTAACTGCTGCACCTTTTGTGCCTGCTGTGAAATGTAACAACAAATCAACACTACTTCAATAGCATTACTGTGACTTCTTTGTATTAAATCCAAACCTGTGTTCCTGTTTAGTATTGTAAAACATAAAGATGTATTAAAGTCCACTACTCTCTTTACTTAAATAAAACAGGATTAATGTTTGAGTCATGTCTATTATTGGTTAGATTATCTGAACGTCTTCTGGGAATTGTTCTGATATTTATCATCAATAGAGGAGCATAACTTACATTACCCTAAAGTCCAGACTGGTTGCAACCATAATCAATATCTAGTCAACCATTTGCAAGTGAAGTGTGGATATCAAGACAATTTTTCAGCACATGAATTTCGCCACCACTTGCTGGCCTGCCAACGCTTGCTGGTGTTATTATGGATGTCAAAATCCATCACTGTCTCCACAAGTAGACCATGAACACAGTGAATTGTGGGTATTGAAATGTACTACCAAGCAGGAGGTATAATTGCTGGAAATATGAGAATTGAAGTGTAAACCAAGGTTTGAAGTTTATTTTTTATTATTGTGACATACAGCACACACAATTATATACCCAGGCCACATGGGCTGACATGAAACTTTGAATTTAAACAGTCCAGGGTCAGAGTACATAGTGGGATCATTCATAGTACAGGGACAGAAGAGGAAGATGAAAATAAACTGAGCACTACTCAAACTGTCTTGTCTTGTTTCCCAGGATTTTTGAAGTTTTTGCTCATCTGGCCACCATAATAGGCCAGGTTTTAGACAAGCTGTTTCATGATTTAAAAAAGAGTCTCTTGAGTCATATTTTGTACAATGCAAAAATAAATGGGTCTAATTTTCTAATTCATTCAAATCAAACAATTCACAGCCTGTTTTCTTTTTGGAATGTTTTTGGACAGACCAAACTCAATGGCTAGAGGAAGAATTCCAGATCTTAACAATGCAACCAAGGATCTTTGACTTCAAATGACTGAGATGTTACATATGACATCTACACACACATACTATAACATATGTTACATATCTATGTGATTTGTACATGTGTCTTTGTGGTTTCGTTTTAGGCAGTAAACAAAAATCACACGATAAAAATTATTGTGTAAAAAAATACCTAGAACTAATATAAGATAGTGCTTTACTTAAAGAGTTAATATCTGAAACTATATTATGTTTGAAAAACATACCAAAATAAAATAAAAGTATGGACAGAAGGTTAGTAATTAAGCTACAGTCTTTGAAACAAGTATACTGAGTCACATCTTTACAATGTGTCTCAGGTATGTCTTTTCAATTTTGGATGCCAACTGCAGAATGTAAGAAAATGCACCTTTATTACTATTATGTTTCAAAGGGGCTCATAAAAAAGATATTTTTGTTGCAGTAAACATCTCTGAAAGTTTTATTTTTGCCTTACTTTTACACATATATATTATTAAATTCATGAGCCATTTCTCCATCTTTTGTGGTCAGTTACAGTTGATGAATTCATAAAGCTTGAAATCTCATATTATACATATACAATACAATGGTAATTACAGTGGTTCTCAACAGGTCTACTGTCTGGAACCATCTTCTACACCTTACTAGGAAAGTATAACCCCATGAAAAAAATGCAATAACTCTTATCCCAGTAATGAAAAAATGTATAAACACATCAAAACAAACATATTTAAAAGGCACATCATTACAGAGTCCCTAACAAGACATATATTTATAAACATTTACATTTAAATTATTTTCCAGGACTTGAAGAAATTAATGCATAATCATAGGAAAAGCATGCTTTGTTATCTAAGCTAAAAAAAAATGTGATGAGATCTAAAGAAAATAACCAAAATGTGACCAATATCACAGCAAAACAGAGCAGAATGTATTAAAGGGATGCATGTCTGCTTGGGATGGAAACTTGTGATTATAGCTGACATCATATATATTTGTTAATGATAGGAGCTTTATCCTGCATGTACAAATACATTAAATGAAAAAGTAGCTCACACAACCCTAATATACTTTCACTGGTAAATGTCATGGATCATTTGGAGTCACAACAAATATTTTTTTAAATTCCTGAAATCATGTTTGGTTTTTGAAGGAAGTTTAATTAAGTTTAGTTTTATAGCAGGGAGAAGCTTAACTTACGTGTAGTTTCACTCTGTAAGATTACTCCTAAGTGCGAATTTGGAAGCTGTAAATGTTTGACATACACCAATATACTGTACATATTCATGAAAGCTGAACTTGGTCTTGCCAGTGTGAGTAAAGCTACAATTATGTTCTGTCTAGACAAATGTTGTAATTTGTGTGTAATATTTCTCATAAATCTGTTTATTTGTAAGTGACTGGGGTTGGCACCCTGATGTAAGCAGTGGGGCCCAGAGTGTTGAATAAAAGTCTGCTATTTGCCATGTGGTTTGCTCATTTCCTTTGTTAGTGTTGTGCCAGACTATGTTACAGAAGAGTGCGGGGACTGTCTCTACTTTCTGCCTCCTCAGCATTAGCCTTACAAGATTTTCTTTAACGCTGTCAATGACTATGAAGAAGCCAATCTCCAAAAGGCATTAAACATCTGGGATAATTAATGTATTAGTAGTTGGAGTATAACAGAGCATTGAAGTTTTATCTTGACACATGATTAAACACACTGATCCAGTTTCCTTGAAGCATATCTTGTACTGTTGTACTGGGGTCCAAATGGAAAACTTTTCAACAGACTGTTACTCCAAGTTCTGATCTAATCTGAAGATGTTTTACAGAGTCATAGTGCTGTTTGTGAAAAGTTGAATAAATCTTTTTTCTCAAGTAAAACCAAGAGTCAGTGATGAGAGATAACGTGATGCTGCAGTTTTCAAAGTCTCCCCTAGAGGTCATGTCCACACATATTTTTGTCAACATTACTTTTCTACGTAATATGGTCTTTTGTACACAAACCAACCGGCTGTGCCAGTAATTTACTGACTTGTGTCTCCCAGACTTTGTCCTGCACTTTTTGTAGTCCATGGAACAGCACATTTAGGGGAATCTTAGCAGTTAACTTAATCTGTACCAAAACACTCATGAGTTGTTCAGATTATTTGTTTTTCATTGAATAAAGAAATGCAGTCAAGTTCTGACAAAACTGCTCCTGCAGCTGTTAGCATAGATGTTAATCTCTGTTCATGCAGTCTTGTCCAGTTGTTATCTCGCCCTTAGCTTCCACCTCTTCCTGCCTTGGGGCCTCATTTATAAAGCTTGCTTACGCATAAAACAGGGCTTGAAAGGTTGTGATTTATAAAAATGAACTTACCGGAAGAATGTGCGCACCGGTACGTCAACTTTGATGCTGGCGCGCAAATATTTTGGAGATGGGGAAAACTGGCGCTGCAGATGGTGAGGTGGTGAATTGAAGCCAGATTCATTTCATACATTTAATGTCATCACATATCAGACGTACAGACCTGCGTAATCATAAACACCAGAGTCTGCAGTGTTATAGATGTGTTCCTTTAGTGAGCCGGAACAGCCATCCCGGTGTGTATACAGGTGCTGACCGGGGTTTCTGGCAACCGGCTCCTTCCAGCAGGAATTAGCCGACACGTACATGTTTGATAGGATTAATAATATATAATGTTACATATTCTGTCTAAAGCCCCTTTTGGGTATGATATAATACAGTTAATTCTGTCCTTAGGTCTGGGATATCGCAGCCATCCCTCAGCACAATAGTGCCAGCTGTTTTGAATGGTATTGTAAACATGAGCAGTCATCAGGGTTCCTTACGCTGTGGGTGAACAGGCCAACATTTTTTTTTAAGACTATTTTTTGGGCATTTAGTGCCTTTGTTGATACGAGAGAGAGGGACAGTGGATCAGCTTGTGAAGAGGAGGCGAGAGAAAATAGGGGAGGACAATCTGCAAGCTGGCCACAGGATGGATTTGAACCCTGCAGAAGCATGTATGTAGGTTGTACCTGGTTGCCTACCAGTCTGCCAAACCAGCACCCAAGCATGCCAACATTAAAAGGCAATTTGAAGCAATGTCCAGTTTACCCAAATATAATTGGCGTAATTCACTGTACTCACGGTGCTATAACAGCTTCGAGTGAAAATGAGTTTGTCTATGTGAGCCGGAAAAAATGTGCATACAATCAATGTACAAATTATTTGTACCTCAAACATGGTTTTGACATATTTAGTGTCACGGTGGCCTGAGTCAACACATGACTCTTTCAACCTGATGTACAGTAGTGTAGGGAACAGACTGCAGGCAGGTAATGCAAAAACATTCATGAGGTACTTTGCATTGACCATTCAAGGTCACGTGGGTGTGTAGAGGGTGGGATGTGAGGTGAATCCACCTGCACAACTTTCCACATGGACTGTGATTTACAATGGGAAAAGAGCTTGCATGTGTGCGCACGCATGGTTTTATAAATGAATAAACAATATCACAGGCAATATATCCACATGTTTATCCACTACTTTTAAGCCAGGCATCATAATTGGGTCTTTACTGTTCTGATATTTAAGTTGTTTATTTATTCTTGGTTTTTTTAGCTTGCTATTTCTTATCGTATTACTTTTAGCTAACTCTTTCACTTTCTTTTCCTGTAAGCTAATAGTCTTATTAGTCTTATTGGTCACCAATGAGCTACTCAAGCTTAGTTTTTAAATATTTACTTTTACTTTTGCAAAATTCTTTCTGTCTTGGTGCCACAAGGTGTCCCAGACTGGTCTTTTGTCGTTGGTCATAATGGCTACGTTCACGCTGCAGGCAAAAGTGGCCCAAATCTGACTTTTTGTCCGCGTGTGACCAATATCTGATCTTTTTATGACAGTCTGAACAACACAAACACAATATTTTCAAGTCAGACCCAGGCATCATTTGTGGTCCTGAATCAGTTACATATCTTGTGTTTCAAACTGTTTGTTTTAATCTCCCTGCTCTTCAGTCCAGACTGTTGTGTTTAGTTGCTGCTGCTGTACAGGTCCCTGTGTCCTGTTAGGATTTCTCCCCTTATTGTGAAGAACTCATCAGAATCATCAAACATCAACCTGTTTACAAGACGTTGTCACCAAAAATGGAAAGGATTTTCCTTCGCGTTTTCAAAAGCGCTTCGCATTCACACTGAGACTCGAGAACCACTGAAAACACTGTAGCGTGCATGCCAGGCCAGTAGCTGGTGATGAAGGTTTGTAGAGAAACAGCAGTGTTAGAACACACGTACGCTTTCCGGTGAAGAAAAACTTTTCAGAAACAACAATGCCGCATGGACGCACGAAGATGCAGGAGTTTCTTGTCTGGACAACAAATGTATCTGGATATTTTCGTTTTCAGTTTTCTGCCGTTTTCTGCCGTTTTCGCTGTTGTGTAAACGGGGCCACAGTAAATGAATGAGACAGTGTATTTTCTCTTTCATGTTGCAAACTGGAGTAAATGTCCTCTCAAACACAAAGTAGAGACGAACCTTATCAACAAGTAAAATGGAGTGAATGAATGTTACAATGGTGTATATATAAAATTAAATGAGCACTCAGACTAAAAAACATACTACTGTACAGTGATCATAATATGTAACATGTAACAGGATGTTCAGTGATGTAAAATGATGCAGTGTAGACAAAAAAGGAATGTTTAGAGGCATCATTGAAAATTGGTACTTTTTAATCAAAATTTGAGCCTTTGTCTTCTCAAAATTATTTAACTTCTAGAATAGAGTGGGGCAGAGATGTGTTTGAAAATGCACAAGTGAGTTAGCATTTTAACGCCTCTAGTTCCTGAGGCCGAAAGTATATATATTTACATCAGCCTTTTGAATAATTGCCTGAAAAAAGTCAGTGATCCACAGTGCAAACAAGATCTGAATGCTTCATAACATTAAATGTGTCTAATATTTCCCCTACTTTTGAATTTTAAAGTGTTATTGTGTTTTCAAAAGGAAGGATGCAAACAAACTGCTAAGAAGGACTACAAAAATGGCAGAGGACCTTTTTGCAGTCATTTGTGTTTGTGTTTAATGAACAATAATACATACACAATAGACACAGCCATGGGCACCAACTTGATCAGGTCATTCAATAATGAGGAAATTCTCTAACATGGGGTTACAACATGGAATACCTTGGAAGTGTGGTAGTTGCTTCTTAGTCCAACTGCCATATTGTAGTTCCATAATAGTTGGTAATAGTTTTTTTTTCGTCTCACTGATTACATTTTAGGCTTGAAAAATCATGAAAGCCAGGTTCATTTGTAAATACTGTCATGATAAACAAAATATGTAAGTTTAATTTTTTTTTGTTCACCACACACATTATTATCAGCAATGATCTAAGAATACAATTAAAAAAAGCTTCTAACTTTTAGTTAACAGCACCAGTGTGCTGCTAACTTCCAGGTTGGCCTTCAAAAATGTGTCATTCCTGCAACACTCTATCACCTACTGTATATAACAGACATGAACAAACTGATTTAGCATTAATATCAATATAAATGTAACCTGCAATTTGCTCTTTAAGGTACAGGTATGCTTGATAAGAATATGTTGCTTCAGTAGTGTGGTTTTCTGGTTGGCGTCCTTTCATGTTGGTTTCTTGTCTGACCCTTTATATGTCTTAACTGGCCGTACACTACCCTTCATTGTTTAATCATTACCTGTCTATTGTTACATATTGCTTTCCTCTTAAAAAAAAAAACGCCAGGTATGAAAAATTAGTATTTAGAAAAACAGGCTGATAAAATGCAATTCTAATGAAATCCTGAAAAACTAAAGTGCGGTCAAGCTGTCTAAGCATTCTTTACGTGCATTCCTAGATGCTATCTGTCCCTTGGATGAAGCGTCGGTGATGGCATCCATCCTCCTGCCCGTGACAGATGAGCCATGTTTTGGAGAGTCCTCTGGGCAGTCCACTTCACCGGCTGAAAAGGAACCCCTTAATCTCCACTTTCTCTTTGTTTGGACCATTATCAGACCTGTCAGTCCGGGCTGCTTTATCTTCACAGAGCTCATCTACTGGCGGTTTGACGTTGGCTTAATTCTATCAAAGGCCCTTATCTCTACTTTGCCTGAGGATGCGTCCTTCCTCCGACTCGCTAGAACGGCCCGGGCTCTGATAAAGAGATCTCTTATTGGGGTGAGTACTTTCTGTTCTGTGTTAGTGCTTTTTTATGTGTGTCATGGCCTGTTAACTAAAGGTTTACAGTTTTATTTTGCTTGTTTGAGCACCTCTGTGAATTGTATTTCTGTTAGCATAAATCATTAGCAGGGTGCGGTCTGAAACCTGAGCTAATGATACAAGGATATCCCATCAAGTGCTGCTTATCCTGATTTGAGATAGTCCCCTTTGATGGCAGTCCGCTCTGTCTGTTGGCAGTCGTCACTTAAAACAGTCTGGAGGAATGTCATGCAGCCTGATCTGATGGGGCCAATTACATGGGAGGGAGCTGTTCTCTTTGAGGTGGAGGTTTACCTACCACACCCTGCAGGCTTACAAATAAGCCTCTGGACATGTACCAAATGTGTGAGAAAGGTCCCTTTTCATCATGTCCTTCTTTTTGTGACATTTGCTCTGACAGGATCTGACAGGTGGGGGTACAGGGCGAGGTGTTGGCGGGGATGGTGAATTAACTCATCCAGTTTGCTTCGGTTGGCATTATGTCACCGAGACAAGTAGAAGTCTGTATAGAGCCAAGAAAAGAAGATACTTTTACCTAATTTATGACTCAGGTCCTAATCATCATGTGGTTCTTTCTTTGCTTCATGTCATCTGAAAGCAGTCAAGAAAAATTTAGCCCTATAGAGTCATCAAAATGTTCTACCCATGTACCATTGTATATGAATTAACCTTGTGTTAATGTTTGGGATTATCAACTTAGACTAGCTTATTGACAACATCTTGTTCTAATTTTAGATCTTCAACAGACAACAAACTTTAAAGACATTCATTCACCAACTTGTAAGGTGTCCTTTGACCACTTCACTTTTAGTTGTGTGTTGTTGTTTACCACTTTTGTTGTTTTGGTTCATATTTCAAAAGACAAAAACAAAAATGTTATTGCGTCAACTGTGGCCATGTTTAAAAACAAACAAACAAACAAACAAACAAAAAAACCTCAGCGAAAACACGGGTGTAGTTTGCAAAGCAGCAGTCAATTATTAACGCTCTGTGTTCACATGGAGATGGTGTGATAACGATGTGCATTCAAAAGATCTGCGAAAAACAACTGAAAACACGGTAGCGTGCATGTCAGGCCAGTAGTTGGCAATGTAAGTTTGTAATGTCCTTAACAAAAATAAAGCCACTTTCTCACTAAAACCCGCTAACAATCAGCAAGTGACTCCTTTCCTATTGCCAGCAGACTCAGGTCTAATCGCCAACAGACGAGCTGCGTGGCTGTTTTTTTTGTCCTCTGGTGCATCAAGTTGATGTCATCACATTGATGATATCATCAGCGCACCGAAACATTGCCAGGTAAACAATGGAAAGGAGCATGGAATCCATGGACACAGTGGTGAACTGTTTTCTGTACTTTGTACTTTTTTGCCTCTTTCAAAATATACAAACTCAGCGCAGACTGAACTACATTTGAGCGCTGATGATACAAAGGTGGATGGAATTTGTTGCTGAGATGGCAAAGAGTAGCAGAAGTTACAGAAGGAGGAGACGGGCGCAATATTATGCCATAGGCATGTTACGCCAACATCATCCCGTAAATTAGTGTGTTCACCAGGGTGTGACATTCTGGGGCCGATCGGAGGCGAGCTGATAAAAACCTGTGTCGCTTGCAGGGTCAGTCGATGCAGGTCTGAATGCTGATTAGAGCCTTTCCCACTGCCAACAGGTGCTGATTGTTAGTGTGTTTAAACAGGTTTTTCGACCAGTGGGAAAGAGGTATAACAAATGCATCTCTGCTGGTCAGAGTACTGAAGCAGCAAATCCACGTTTTGTTGGAGGAGTGATAACAAACCTATCACAGTTAACAGCACACATGGTGCTTGGTAGCCAGCCATAGCTGTTGTTGTTGTAAACAGAAGGTGCAAACACAATGAAAACTCTTTTCGGCCATTTTCATTGTTGTGTAAATGGGCCCTGAGACTTAATGCAATGGCAAATAGGAGTAACATATTCAGCAAAATAAGCTTGTTTCAAAAATTTATGTGTCCATGGCCTATCCACAAACTTACTCAATCAGTCATTTTTATTTCTGTGTGAAAATGTGTGCTTTAACAGTCCATAAAAAAAGAATAAAAAGAATAATTTACTGATGTCATTAGGGGACATGCTGCTTCCCTCAGATGGGAGACACTCCCTGATCCAGGTGTTTATTACCCACTGTCGACTCGTGTTGGCTCAGGAACATGACAAAGACTGACTGGGCAGCCACATTAAGCATTAGAGCATTATAACATGTTTCAAAACAAATTCAGAGGTTTTTACAGTGAATTCTATTAATATTTTATAGCTAAAATAATAAAAGCAACATTTACTGTCAGTAAAATAGAATTTCATTCAGAACATCTAATATCTATAGGCACCCCAAGAGCACAAACCTCTGCCAAGGCATTTCCAACAATGTGGAAAGCTGCCCTATCTTGTACTGTTAGCAAATCTTTGAAAAAAATCTCCCTGAAAAATGCTTTTAAAATCCTTTAAGAACTTAATTACTTATTTAGAGAGAATTTAGAAAACTGCCCTATCTTGCAATGTTACCAAATCCTTTAAAAAATTCCTTGACCTGCATCCAGATCACCACCAAAATCTGATTAATTGATTATTTGTCCATTTCTAACCTGTCCTGAAAATGATCAAAATTCTGTTCAAAACCTCCTGAGTTATCCTGTTAACAAACAAACTGACAAAAACCAGCAAAAACTTCATCTCCTTGGCAGAGGTAATAACTGTAACACCATTCATTATCAATGTTATTTTACGGGTGTTATGTATTTGTATGACTTTATGTTTGCATGTCTACATGTGTCCCTGGGCTCTCTGCTGCATGCATTATTTTGCATGTCTGAAAATGTCTTTATGCTTATTCTTTTTACCCCATAAAAACCTGGGCCCAGGTTTTGCATATGAATCATTATTATTGCATGCAGGGTCATGTGCATGTCAGTTTCCTGGAAAGGCAATGATGGAAAAGACATGCAGCTTAGTGTCTTGGACTTACAAAGAAGGACCCATGGGTTCAGTGCAGTTGCAATCACAAATTGAATTTTCCATAATGCAGCTGCTGTTACAAATGCTTAGCTTTATTTAGATTAGAAAGAGCATAGCCCATTACCAACAGGCTTCAGGCATAATGTCTCTGCTCCGGGGATTAGACACAATTTATGCTTTTATTTTGTTGGTGTGGTTAAAGCCAAGAAAAAGAACATTTCCAGAAGGACAGAGTGAAAGACATGTAACCTTTAATCCACTTATTTTATTTTGTCTTACCAGTCACCACAACACAAACCAAAGGGTCATTAAAGAAACAACTTTTTGTACATTGAGTGATTGGACTTTGGCCATCATGAGGCTCATTTGGCACAACGAAGTCCCTTTTTTAAGCATTTGTTGAGGTCATTTTACAGTGACTGTAGACATGTGAGTTTCATATATAACATAACCACATAACAACCACACTAAGGCAGTCCAGATTTCAGCATTCTGGCCATGCTTGACTTGATCATTTTCCACAATGCTCCTCAGAAATGGACAGCAATTGCCCCACCAATGAAAGGGGATCCTCTTTGTAATTAAAGCCAGTAGAAAATTGGATCATTTCTTGTCTTGACAGCTTTCACATTCCAGCCTAATGTGGCATTGGAAGCTTTTGAAGTTTCTGTCTTGGCAGTCCTAAATTATACCTTTCATCAGCCAATCATAAGTAAATGGCAACCTGACATTCCCAATAGCAACTTACGTTTGAGCTGAAGTCTATGTAATCATGGAGGAGCAGAGACCCACTGACAAAATGACTGTGAGAACTGGAAATTTGATGTCTCCACTATAGCTGATGGAAAATTTATTTTAAAGATCAGGGTTTCATTCAGTGGTAAAATAATGTGGCATTAATAAGATAATTTTTCATCTAAATGATAAAGATGATGCATCTCTTACTAAAGCGTCCGATCCAAAACATCATATTTTCTGTGGCCTTAAGTTTGGGGAATGTAATGTCAAATAGCATGCAGCAAAGTTAAACAATTTAATTACATTAAAATCAGAAACAAGGGGGATTTGACATTTTTGCAAATATTTACAGAAATTCGTCTTTTTGACATGTCATGTTCTTAAGCAAGGGTGAACAGAGGCCCAAAGACCTTAATCTATGACCCTCAAAATCTATTCTCTTTAATCTAAAGCCAGAGAGAATGTTTGTGCAAAATTTGACAGACATACTGTCATAGCTCTGTCAGTGCTTATTGTGCGCTCTGTGGGTAATTGGAAAGTTGCAGGTTTGAGCCCAGCTCCGGCTCCTTGAGCAAGACACTTAAACTCAAGTTGCTTCCACTGCTTCATCAGTAGTGTGTGAATAGAAAGGGTGTGAATGTGTAAGGAAATACTGATGAACAACTGACGCAGAAACTCTGAACCATCAGTGAGTGAATTTGAGAGTGAATGGGTGTGAATGGGTCGCTGTGACCTGCAGTGTAAAGCTGCTTTGAGTAGTCAAAGAGTATAGAAAAGCGCTATATAAGCTTCAGTCCATTTACCATTTAGCTTGAACAATCTTTGATCACGACCAACATCTAATCAGTTCATCCTTGAGGCATTGAGGACATTTCTGCAAAGTCTGAAAAAATCCCTAAAGGTGTTTCAGATTTAAGGTGCTCACAAGCAAGTCATGAAGGCCTTGTGACCTTGACCAGTAAGACTGTCACTTTTCCTAAAAATCAAACTCGAAGGTCGAAGATATTCGATTATTCCCCCCTCACCCCCGTGTAGTAAGGGACAGAGACTCTCTTATCCGCCCCTTCGGTAAAGAACAAGCTGAAAAAAACGCAGTCACACGTGGTTGAACTCTTGACGAAGCGCTGCTGCACTCGGCTGTATAACTTGGATGAAAGCCGATGGTTGAGCCCACAAACTTTATGTGGAGGACGAGTGACTAAGCTGCTTTGCACATAACCGACACACAGCCCAGTATTTGATTTTAAAGTTGCCATCAACGGTGTAGAACTCAAAATCCTACCACACAGCGCTCCTCAGATGATTCGGTGCTGTTAATGTCCGCTCGGAGTGGCAACTCGTTTACTGAGGTCAAGAGAGCAGTGGATGTGGCTGAGGGTCAGACTGCCCTGAGAGCGCCCTCTGTTGGATGAAACGGTCCGCTGCTCCAGGTGCCCTGATGTGCCGCTACACTCAGTATTTTACATTCGAATATTTATTTATTATCCGGTTACTGATATTTATCCCTATACTTGAACGGTTATTCGAGTATCGAATATAAGGTGACAGCCCTATTGACCAGTGGCTTCTAAAATCTGATAAGTTCATTTTCTCCATCCCTCAAAGTGCTCCATCAATACTATATTCACAAAAGTTGGCAGCACAGATGGACAAAAACTCATGATTTTTTTATCATGTGATTTTACTTTTCATCGTTTCCCTCAGGAAATTTCCACGTCAGGTAATAAAGGAATAATGTTTAATACCTTTTTAAGCATGATCTGTTATACAGCTGAGTCTTGTAGGGAGGAAAATTTATGTCAAAGAGTCCATGTTTTGCCCTAACTCTAGTTTATATTTTAATTTTGATCACTGGATATGTTCACGATCACTAATTTAAAAAAAACCCCTCCAGTTTCATGTATCAACTACCCCTGATCCACATGTGTTCTCAGTTGATCAGAGATGCACTGTTAGAATTTACTGGAATTATGTAAAATAAGATATTAAATAAACATCCATAACATTTGTATTCTTTTTTAAGAACAAGAAAACACACTGTTTCATTTTAAAAATCACATCCTGTTACTGCAGACATAAAGTCACAGGCTCGGTGAGTTATTGAGCAAACATGTCAGAATCTTTTTGCTTCTTTGACATCCTAATGGACAGTAACAGTGCTGCACCCTGTGAGCTAAATCAGAACACATTTAGTGAGACTCACTTAATAGATTCAGGCAATTTTATAAAGTTATCCAATGAGGACCTGTCAAGTATGATGTAAACAAGTACACTTACACTGATGGTCTTTGAGTGGTAAAAAGCTGCATGAAGCTTTAGGGTGGTAACTGCTCAATGGCAGCCTCGTCCTTAATGGATAGATGCAGTGATGGAAATCTAAGTCTGAGTTTGAAATGACTGAGGAATTTGGGCACAGACCAAAGTTGGTGTTTTTGGTAAAAAAGTAGTATCTAAATGTCAAAAGCAAGGCAGTAGAAAAAAGGCTGTAAAACCATTTCACAAGCAAGTCTGTAACTCTTGATTTTTTTTTTTTTATATTAAGGGTAGCATGCATATGTGCAGACGCAGACAGGCTGATGTTCTACACCTGCTTTACCCTGGCGTTTATTCTGCCCTTTCACAATCTCTGTTTGATGTGGGCTTAAGCTGATGTGAGAACACAGTGGGAAATACACTGCCTGGCCAAAAAAAAGGTCGCCACCTGGATTTAACTAAGCAAATAGGTATGAGCCTCCTATTGGGGAATTACTGCATGGGCGATTATCTTTCAGCTGGCAACAAGTTGTTTAACCCCAGCTGATGCAATGAGTAGCTTCTCATTTCTTAAACAACCATGTCGAAAGACACATCCTGTGGTCATGGAAAAGATGTTAGTCTGTTTAAGAAGGGTCAAGCCATTGGCATGAATCAAGCAGAAAAAACATCTAAGAAGATTGCAGAAACTACTAAAATTAAGTTAAGAACTATCCAAGCCATTATTAAAAACTGGAAGGACAGTGGGGAACCATCGCCTTCGAGGAGGAAGAAATGCGGTCGGAAAAAAATACTCATGCTTAATAGTGAAAGTAAGAGCATTTCCACCTGCACAATGTGAAGGAAACTCAAGGGATTGGGACTTAACAGCTGTATAGCCTTAAGAAAACCACTAATCAGTAAGGCTAACCGAAAAAAAGGCTTCAGTTTGTTAGGGAGCATAAAGATTGGACTCTGGAGGAATGGAAGAAGGTCATGTGGTCTGATGAGTCCAGATTTACCCTGTTCCAGAGTGATGGCCACATCAGGGTAAGAAGAGAGGCAGGTGAAGTGATGCACCCATCATGCTTAGTGCCTAACTGTGCAAGCCTGTACAATGTCAGGATTCATTGGGCTCAAATTGTGAAAGAGTGGTTCAGGGAGCATGAGACATCATTTTCACACATGGACTGGCCACCAAAGAGTCCAGACCTTGACCACATTGAGAATCTTTGGGATGTGCTGGAGAAGGCTTTGCGCATTGTTCAGACTCTCTCATCATCAATACAAGATCTTGGTGAAAAATTAAAGGGATAGCTCAGTTTTTTTGAAGTGGGGTTGTATGAGCTCCATATAGCCACTAAGTACATTAGATGCAGTAGAGTGTTCACTCCTCTCCCTCAGTAAGTCACAGTTTGTAAGAGTGTGTTACACAGAACTAGCCGCAAACAGGGAAGTATTGTACAAATTACAAAGGGTATTTTCTCCGCCTACATAACTCCCATCAAAAATAATACCACAGTTTAAGAGTACGCTACCTATACATGTTTTTAAGTGCATTAACTTTTCTGTGGTATTATTTTTTGATGGGAATTCTTGTAGGAGGAGAAAACACCCTTTGTACCTTGTACAATACTTCAGTGCAGTGTATCTCCCCATTGGCAAGCAGTTGGTTGGGGTGAAGGACATTAAAATCCTGCCACAGGTGCTCAGCCATGGACTGTACAGCAAATATCCAGTCTGTACCATAACTTTTGCATTATGCTTTCTGTTCATAAATATGTAATTCCACCCCAAAGCTCAAAACAGTATTTAGCTCTCAACATATAACTGTAAACAGGCTCTCTGACAGACTTCCCCCTGGCAGGAGTTTTCAATTATCATTGTCAGTGATCCTAAACTCCTTTTGTGCATGTATAGAGGGTTCAAACATACAGACTGACTTCAACAATACCCACCTTCATTTGGACATGGTCAAAGTGGACACAAGAAGCTTTAATAAAACACAGTTTTTTGATGTGCGAAAGGGAAGCTCAAGAACATGTCCAAAGGTTAAGGGTGGATTATCATAAAATTTTCACGCAATTGTCATGATTGCAGATGTGTAAAGGGCTGTTCATTATGCTGCAACTTTTCACTCCAACATCATTGCAGAATTCCATTTCATGAACAGCAACATACAAACAAAAAGAAACTGCACCAGAGTCAGCTGTTCAGTTAGAGTCAATTAGATTTGTGTTAACTGAGAGACTGTTTGTTGACCTATGTAACAAAAGCTACTATTCCATACACTCTGACTTGTCTGCTATACACACATGCACTCCTGCACAAAAAAAAACAAAAAACACAGCCCTCTTAGAGACATCAATATGAAATATGAACCAATTTGTGTCTTGGTTTCTTCCATTTTTAACCCCGGGCTCTGGCCAAGGCCGAATGTAGTAAAAGCAGCTTCATGTATTTATAAATAGTAAATAGGCAGAGAAAAGAAAAGGGGGAAAGAGAGGAATGAGCCCAACAGATGACTGAAACCATATGGAAGTAGTGGAAAGTAACTCATCTTGTGACAACGCCGCATGCAGTGCCCCCCTCCCCATTCAGGTCCCACTCTGTCTCATGTCACAGGCGTTCAGGAAATTCTGCAATTGGAGAAGGTCAATCGGTGGCTGGGCCAAGAACAAAGTCATCGTGATTTTCAAAAAATACACACAGGATCTGAGGAGGAAATGGTTTTGCAGCCAAACACTCAATTACAGGTAATTACAATAGTTCAACCTTGGAGGATGGTTTATTCCATTTTATTACGAGGCTCACTCTTTCATGTCTCGTGACAGGGAGGGAGGAGGGGGCACCATGAACAGCGACAGGGACCCCGTGAAACAGATACTTTGCCCCTCATTTGAAGGACATTTTCTTTATGACCTGTAGGAGTTCAGCTAATTTATATTGGTCTTCTCTTAATATTTTGTGGGATGGTCCTTACTTGATTGACCTTTGACCTATCTATATAAGAAGCATAGAAGCCACATATTGCTGAGTATTCAATATATATTGATTAACTAATAGAGTCCAGTATAAAGAGAAATATGCTATCACCTTTGGTTATTTATTTTTAATGCCATTTTCAAAGATATGTTGGGCTGCATTTTAGGCCCTTAATCATAGTGGAGGGACAGCTGGTTGTATCAGAAAGGGGAGAGAAATCACGGGAGGATGCATGGCAAATGGGCCTCAGGTGGGAATCAAACCTGGGCTGGCTGAACAAGGCAAGAGCCTTCACATTGAGTACATACATGGCTGCTACACACATGCCAATCACCACCCCAGAATAATGCTTTAATTAAGAAGCGCAAAGTGGGCAACCCTTTGTATATTTCATTTTGTCAGTTTTCCTGTGATGATTTTGGGTTGTTGTGGGGAAATTTGAAATTATAGTTGATCAGATTACACGACTTATTGTCTTAATAGTGGCACCATGGATACAAAAAAAAACCCTGCGCATGATGCTAGTAGTCATGAGCACAGAAGTGAAAACAACAAATGACAAATAAATGCAGACTCACCCCTGACGTGTCAAGAAGAAAATTAGCCCAATTAACAACGCATGATAATCGTTTTGTTTGTTAGCTATGTTAGCTTTGCTGTACTGAAACAGAACGGCCGTCAAAGGGAAAGTTTGTTTTCTTATTGGTCATCACTAGGATGAATGCTGTTAACTGGATGCACTGATTAACCCAAACAGCAAGAACTGTTGTTCCTGATGTTCATATTCATGCCTAAAATATTAGATGATGGGCTTAACTACGCAATTAGCTGAAAGCACCTAAAAATGGAAAGTCTGATCCAGCTTTTAGGTATGTCCTTCACTAAGAATAAGATAGTTTAAGACAATCACTAATTCTCATTTACACATATTTTTTATCTGACATCAAGAGTCTATATTTCAGTTACTCTATAAAGTGTTGCTTGACATATAAGTTAACCCATAAAGAAAAACTAAAAGCTTCGTCACGGTGCAATCTAAGGTTGTATTATGTAAGCCGTGATGATGTTTTGTCTTCAGTGTGGATGTTCAACTAGTCCAACACTAAGACAAGATGATCTCCTCTCTGTGATTAATACTCTGTGTCTGGGATGTGCCCTATTCACTGTGAATTTTCTGCAACATTTTGGTAAGAAACCAAGGCAATAAAATGTATCAAGATCTTAAAATAGTTGATGACAATTGATGTAATAGTACAACAACGTTTGATTGGCAAAATGGCATCAATACAGTTTTTTTTGTTGTTAGTTTTTTTCTATGTCAGGATCATCTTCTATCTTTAGCCTCAAACCTGTTTAACAGCACCAGGAGAGAGTACGTGGCTTATGAGCTTGTATAGAGTCCCAAAGCTGTGTGCTATCCTCATGAGAG